>JANPWX010000095.1:1602119-1686272 GCA_024734555.1 Trochalopteron elliotii
GGTGCAAGACGGGGGCGAGAAGCGGCAGCCGCCCCCATAAGAGGAGGGGGCAAGGGAGGGAAGCCGCGGTGGGCTCCTGTGGTCCCCGGGAAGGAGCTGTTTTATGTATCCTGAGCTGTTTTATGTATCCTGAGACTGCGTTGGAGGGGCACCGCGAGTACTTTCTCGGCAATTCACGAGTGCGGAGACGGGAGGGTCTCCTTGCCTTTTTTTTTGGCTGAGCGTGGTAAGGGAATAAAGCAAGGTCTTTGCGCCGAGGAGTGAGGAAGGGGAGCTCGTCCCATCCGTGCACAGAAAAGAATAGCAATTCCGTTTGCTAAGGGTGTGCCTCCGTGTCATTTCTCTTTACCTGCCTTGGAAGGGTGTGGGACGCAAACATCACCTGTTACTTTCTCTGCGTCCCCGCAGAGCTCAGGGCGAGGGCTGGCAGAGAGAACCAGGTGGAGCCGGAGGATTATGTCAGTGGAGTGATGCTCCTTAGGGAAAAGAGAAGCGGATAACTCTCCCTGAGAGGCAGAAGATGCCCGCCGGATATGTGGCCTGAGGATGTTGCAACACATGGCTGCATTCCTTTCTTGTCCCACTGGTATAGTAGTAAATTTAACAGCCTGTCTGTGTAGCGTGTGAGTCAGGGAGGCTGGATCACCCAAATTAGACGTTTGGAAGCACAGTTAAGCTGCACTTACTTTTGGCTGTGTAATTGCTTTGTCCCCTTCTGGGTTTAGCTTTGTACCATTAAGAATGATTGGGACTTGAAAGCTTGAAATGTCATTGTGTAGCTATCAGTTCAGCTGCCACTCTAAAAGGCACTGCTTGTTCGAAACCACTTAAAACTCTTAGTTGTCTAAATCTTTCCCTCCTTGGAGACTTCCTGCTGTAGCTGCACCGTAAAGGTGGAGAAACCTGCTGTGACAATTTCTGCTCTGAGGGAGAGAAGGCACTCGAAGAGCTGTACTCAAACTGGGACTGAGCTCTTCTTTCCCCCAAGAAACGCTTTTTCAAATTCAAGCTTTTTTGTGTAAGTCTGGATAAAACCATGCTTGTGTCCCATGCTATTGGGGAAAAGGATCAGCTGTTGCCTGTCATAAAACATAAATTTCCAGCAGATCCTCATATCTGCACAGAAGTCCTTTTGATGTGATCATTACATGCCTGGAGTTCCTGATGTTACTGCCTTATGCTTCTGTTTCTGTGGGATGCAGGGAATCTATTTTGCATGACTGGTAAAAAATCTAGCCCTGCTCCATAGCTTCACGTGGCATGGCTTTAGGGCAAAATGAAGACCTTTGTAAAATCATGTGTCCTCCAGAGGTAATGAGGAGAAAGTTGGTAATTATTTTTAGGAGGCTTCAAAGTGACAAGTTGGTTTTTATGGTTTTGGTCTTCCAAAATTGTCCTTGTACTGTAGGCTTTGGGTAGGTGTAAGCCAGGCAGTATCAGCTGATTTCTGTGTCCTTGCAGTGCTCGCGGTGTTTAGGTATCCTCAGCTGCCCGTGTTGTACACAATGCCTGCCCCATTTTTCTTTATGTCCCTGTAAAGTATGGCAGCTGTCAGTGATTTGAGATCTGCTTTTGTTTTGATGGTGTGTGGAGCTGGGCAGGAAACGCCTGTGCAGCTTGCAGGAAAATTTGCAGTAAAACCTCTCTGCACTACTGTAAATCAGAGTTGTTGGGTTTTAGGCTGAAGGCTTCATCTTCCAGTCTAATTAACGTGTAGTTATGGGCTGCAGGGGGTCTGTGAGTGAAGATATATTTGTGTCACATGCTTATTTTTTGAATGATTTGGCCCTGCAATGATAGCTCCAGTTACATTGAGCAAGGGAAAACATAGCCTAAAGGACAACAGGCTGTCTTGGTAAAAATAATTTCAGATGAAGCAGAATGAAAACAACTCAGATGTGATGTTGTTTTTCTGTTTAGTTGTGTGGGTTTGTTTTACTGTTGTCATAGAGGTATCTGCCAGCTGACTGCAGAGAGTTTTTTGGGCATCCTCACAATCAATGGTTCCAGCCTCCCTTCCTTGGTCCCGACAAGCATTCATGGGTTTTGTACTTAATAATCAACTTCCAGCTTGTAAATGAATATGCTGTTTGTGTGCTTGCTTCTGGAGCTGACTTCTTAATACAGAACCTCCAGATGATAGGAGAGAATATAATGAAAAAATATATTCAGAGCGGTCAGAAAAGATTTTCTTCTCTTTCTGGCTTTAATTTGCCTTTTTGTGCAGGCTAAGCTTTGAATTGAGGACATTTCCTATGTACTTCAGAATTGAGCTTTTCAATGAAATCTCTGTCCAGGCTCATTCTTTCTCTTTAAATGGTGTCTGCTGTTTCAGTCAGTAGTTTTATCCCTCAGAGTAACAGCAGAAGGGGGGAAAAGGTTTTAAAAAATAGCTGAATTAAAGCTGTAAAACAATTCCTAGAACCTTGTCGTGATGCTAAAATTTTGAAGTTTGAAACCACCTCTGTCTGTGCTGCATGTTACCTTTAATAACACGGCAATATACATGACTATAGCTGATTTGGCTTTATTTAATCTTTCTAGTGCCTGAAACAAATGTGTCAGAAAATTAGGCAATCAGAAACGATGTAAATATATTCTAGGAAAAAATCATTCTAAACGGTTTCTGCGGAAGTGCCTAGGCAGCTAATTGCTTCTGTATTTACATGTTCAGGGGAAACATTATGGTGGCTGAAAATAGTGTCTTGCTTTAATAAGGAGAGTGAGGTTTCTGCTCTTTCCTTCTGCCTTTGGGTTTGTTCTTTTGCAGCTCTGTGGGCGCTTCTCGCTCCACAGAGGAGAAATGGAGAGAAGTCATCAAGGTCTTGGCCTCAAGGTCGTGCTGCAGATCTCCTTAGAAAAGCTGAGGCTTTGAGTTAGTCCTCACTTAACTGCTGTGTGCTCAGAAGTGGCCTCTGTCACTCTGTACAGTGGCTCTGCAGAGGAGATGATCTGGGAAGTCCTTTTTTCCTGGGGTGTGTAACAGGTCTGGCTGTAAATGGGGATGGTGGCATCGTGGTACTGAAGTGTTTCTGCTGACAGCTCAGAAGCTGCTTTGACTTCATGACTGTACTGTTTGCTCACCACTACGCCTGTCGTGGTGTGCTCACGGAATGCAGATTGACTTTTCTGTGGATTCATCTTTTTCTTTTTTTAACAACTATTCAATAAGTAAAAACATACGATCTGTGGGTGTGGGGGTAGGAAGAAGCGAAAGGAATGCAGCTATTCCTTTTGTCTCTTGGATCTCTGCTGTCTGCCTCAGAGGCTGCTGAGCATCCTCAGCCGAAATGTTTAATTGATGTGGATGTAGCTTTGCAGTGTGTAAACCCTGGATGAGTTAGGCTGGTGGTTCATGAGTTAGGATGAGTGGGCTGGTGGTTTATGTTTGGACTAATGCAAGTATTTATGTGGCTTCCAATGCTCTGCAGAGCTGCTGCTCTGCACTTCTGTGTTCAGGCTGGAGATCTGCACTCTGTGTGAAACCTGCTGTTCTGGGAATGTGGCATTTGAGCTCGCAGAGATACTAAGCTTGAAGGTTTTTCTTTGAATTGCTGGCTAAAAGCACTGTAGCAAATTAGCTGCCTTTCGTGGCAGCGTGTTTTTATCTGATATGATGAATGCTTTACGGAGTCGCCCTGTAGCTTGTTGTAGCAGTAATTTGTGCTCTATAAATTAACTCGGGAGCATGATGGAAGTGTATAAATCACATCGGTGATTGTGTGGTGCCCTCTGCTGCCGGCCGGCTGGAGCGATGTGGGGTACACCCTCCTGCTGCTTCCTTGGCAATGAGAAACCACCTGCAAACTTGGGATTGAAAAACGGCTTGGGAGGATGCTGCTCTTGGAAAGTTTGGGGTGATAAACTTTGGCTTTAGTGCCATTGAGCCTAAAATTTCCAGCCAGCGTGGCTGAAAGTGCAGCCCTGGTGATGATCTGAGTGGGGAGTGATGCTGCTCTGCCTTCCAGGCTGCAGCTTCCTCAGGTGAGGAAGGGGATGGGCTTTGCTGCCCTGACCTGGGGGCAGCTGTGAGGTTTGTCAGCAAGGTTTTTCAGGCAAAAGCTAATAAGGAATAGGGTATTTGTTGTACAACAGGCTCAGTGCTGCCAGGGCTGGGGATGGAGGAGGAGGGCTTGGGAAAAGTTAGAGGAAAACCTTTTCTGCTCTCTGCCAGCCAGATGGAAATAGGACAGCTGGCTTGCTGTACTTCACAGGCACATTCCTCTGGCAGGTAGACTGGTCATGTCCTAGACCTTGCTGCTGCTCCTCTCTGGGCCCTGGCTCCTCTAGGAGACTGCTGTGTTGGCAGCTGTGTTTGCCAGGCACTCATCAGCTGATGTAAAAGGAAACTTTGAAAAGCTTATTTTTGTGAGTATAGTGTAAAACAATTGGCATCTAAGGACTGGAGTGCAAGAGCTACAGCTGAACAAGCCTGTTTTAATTTAAGAGTGACTGATTGAATGTGGGCTGCTCTGAAGTTTATCACTTCAGTGCACTTGTGAAAGGAGCAGGGTTTCCTGAGCCAGGTAAGCGTGTCCTGCACTCGTGATTGGCAAAGGGAGCTGAAGTGAAGGTAAAGTGACTAAACCATCTCACAGCTGTAAGGCACAAAGTAAAATTTGAAAATATGTTTATAGAGAAACTGGATGATTGGCACCTCAGAAAGAGCTTTCAGTGGCCTTCGCTCAAGGTCTCATTGTGGTGATCTTCATTGTAATGGCAACACAGAGCTGAATGAACAAATGGGCTGTATTCTAGGTCTCCTGTGCTGTGTGAAAATAAAAGGTTTATTATATTTTCTGTTCTTCATCGTCGAGCAGGTCCTTCTGTTACTGGAAAAGTGTTTCTGTTTCACTGTTCAAACATGATCCATTATGCACTTAATTGCTGCAATAGTGACCTTTCTTCATGGAAGGAACATTTCTGCTGCAAAACTTTTTGGCTCCTGGCATCTGGGCTATGCTTTAGGTCACTAGAGAAAACCATAATCATGTGGTGATCTCCAGAGCTGTGTGTTTTTCCTGAAAAATATGAATCAAATTGCAAGAGACAACTGATTTAAGAGCAACCACAGTTATAAATTTCCTGGCAGATAAGGACTGAAGAACTAACAGGAAGTTACTTATTACCAGTGAGTAGGGTTGGTGAAATTAGGCAGGAAAATGTTATCAACCAGACTTTGTTATATAGTGCCACCTTCCACTCCCTGTTTGAATACAGGTACAGGTGTGACTACAAAAAGAACTGCAGTTTACCTTCCTGTCACTCTGTATTTCCTTCCTTGTGGAGCCAGCTGTAACCTTGCTTGCATTGTGTAGGAACAGACCCTGCCTAACTTTGAGGAAATTGTATCCAGGTGTTAAAACAAATCTGCATGCTGCTCCTGTTTGTTTGCAGCCTTTTCCTGTGCCAGGTGAAGGCAGGCAGCTGCTGGGGTGCATTTGGAGTTGGTAGGAGGGATTCTGCTGCGTGCTGGAAATATCAGCAGTGGAAAAATTGTGCTGGAGGAATTTGTTTTGATTCCCCATGAAAGCAGCCATTTCAACCTGTGAGCTTGTTATCAGGTTTTAGCAGAGCTGTCAGTGGTGGGTTTTTATTTTTTAGGAGTGCACCTCAGCTGGAGTGCAGTGTGCTGAGTTCCCTGGTACTTCAGCACGGTGTAAATGCTCCTGTAAACAAAGCTGCTGTGGTATTTGCCATCAGAGGACACTCTCTTTCTCTAGTGTCCATCCTGCTTCATGCTTCTATCTACTGTGGAGTAACCTGAGTTAACAGTGCTTCTGTTCAGTAGTAGCATGAATAATGCACAATTCTGTGTACACTCAGGGAGAGAGCTGGGTGCAGTGACTTTGTGCATATGAAATTTTGTTTATTAGTAATAGGTCCCCTCAGGTCAAGTGACTGAGTGTGTGTGTAGGTTTTTTTTCTGGATCATGTTGTCTAGAAAACTGGAAAGGCTGAATGGATTAAAAACTGTCTGCCATGATGGCAAGCAGACATTAATGATTATTTTAATAATCATTCATTTAAATACTATTTAAATGTTGCTTCAATCAGACTAAGCTAGATGGGGAATAGTTACTTTCTGTTAATTTAATTTGCTCTCTGTTCCTATTCTGAAGTCAAACCAGGAATAGCCTTTCTGCCTGACTTTTGCACTTTTCTTAACCTGATCTCCTGTTCCTGGACAGAAAGATTTTGGTCAGTCCTACTGCAGTTTGGCCACTTGTATATTCCTTCTAGATACAGCTTGGCCTGGGGTTCCTCTGCTTCTAGAGTGTTGTGTAAATGACATTCTGTCTTGCCTTCGGGCCGCAGATTGTTTGCAGAACCAAAAGCTGTTGGAGGGGATTTTTAGCAGTTCAGGGATAGTGTGAATCTGTTTATCATGTTTCACAGTCTCCTGAACAAATTCTGGTGCCTGAGTCACTTTCAAGAGTGTAATAGTGTGATGCTTAATTTCCAAATCCAGAGATAATAGCCCCCACTTTCTAATTTTAAAAATTCATGTTCTGCTTTCAGACAGCCTTTTGTCTTGGTGGTGGTGGAAAAACTTTCATATTCTCTGTTATCTCTTGAAGAGTCTGCTTGTGGTTTTCCCTTCAGGTCGTGACTTCTTACTGCTCAGGGAGCCAGTAAGTGCTCCTGGTCTTGCTTTATTCCACATAAGCCTGTCCTCCCAGCAGCAATGATATCTTTTCTATCAGTGTAACCAACACTCGTGGTGGTATTTCCTGCATGGGTGATGGATAGGCAACAAGGAATGGAGTGTTTATCTACACAGCTTTGTTAAGGATATAAGTAGTAGTGGATATCAAATTATGGCTGACTTGTCAGACTCTACCTCTTTTGTTAGATTTACAGGGCCTGGCAAACGATTGGAGAAAGCTACAGATCAGTAAATCAATACGAGCACAAAGAGTTGCCAGACAGCCCTCCTTTTCAAGTGCCTGGGTAGAAGAGTAGCTTTCACTGTGTCTGAGGTCTGCTGGCAGCTCTGCACCCCCTAAAGTACAAGAAATGGGTTGTGTGACATTTCTCCTTATTGTTCCTTGTATAAACTTGATAAAGCTTTAACTTGCAGCTTCAGAGAAGGGAGGTCTACCAGTTTTTGGTCCTTAAATTTGCTTTTCTTTCTAAATAATTACCTCCTTTCCCTGCCCTTTTGCAGTTCCTCCATTTTCTCTAATCTTAGCTCTGGGTTATAAGAGAGCTCCCCAGAGCATAGATCTATAATTAAGGCTTTTAAACCACACTTAGAGCAGAGCATCAGCGGTGCTCTGGTGCCACCACTATCCAAGGGAGAAACTTGCTTCAGTAGCAACGTTGTTGGTTTTATTACAACCAAAGTCTTTCCTACCCCACTCACAGAGTTTCCTCTGATACTGCTTCGTGCCTTCCCACTTTGCTAAGCTGTATTTCTAAAGCTGATGACCATTAATGGCCCATTTTTCTGTAGCTCACAAGAATAAAAAGGGTTTTATTTAGTCCACCTGTCATTTTCTGGAAACACAGGCTGCCAGCTACTGCAAATCATGTCCCTCACGAGTACATTCAGAGAACTTGAGGGTTTAAAATGGAAACCCTGTTTTAAGCAAACTCGTGTAACTCATGTGGATATTTTGATTCTTTCCTTGGCCAGAAATAGAAAGCAAAGGAAGGGAAGGAGGATGGAGTCTACAAAGGCTTGACTGTGTTGTGCTGCCCAGCTTGGTGGAGAAGCTCACTCTTAATGTCACCAAATAATGACTGTGTCTTCCAGTCTCAACTTCTTATTGATTTTTCAGCTTTAATAGTTTTTTCCTTCGCAATTAGGGCACATAGCAGAAAGCAACTTCTAAAATCTGTCTTTCAAAACAGTGAATCCTTCCCTGTTAGGGTGAGAATTACTTCTGCCCAGAGGTAACTAATTCCTGATGAAAGCATCTCCCCTCACCACTAATGTGTGTTTCTCATGTGTGAGCCATGTGTAGCTGATCTGACAGTGACCTGACACCTTTCCCTGATGTAGTTCTCAGACAGAACTTGTCCTGTGTTTTGTGGTTGCAGATCACAAGGTGATTGCTGAAGTAAGACTTCGAAAAAGGTACATCAGAATATTTTTTTAAACACACAGAAAATGCAGCTGTTTACTGAAGTAATGACCAGCAAAGGGGTTAAATTTCAAACAAAAAGAACTCGTGTCTTAAACTTGGATGCCTGTAAATGAAGCTTGTCTTCCTACTGTGGAGCTATTTGGTCATAAAAATAAAAGATTCACAGAATAATAGTAAATCAGTCTGTCTCCTGCAAGAATTTTAATTTTTTGGATGCATGAAATGTTCTTGTTTGAATAGTCTCCCTTTCAAAAAATCTGATTAGATTGGCGTTTTGTCTTTGTTAGTCAAAGTCTTGTGATGTTTTGAGACTTTACCAGATCTTATCTGTAAACACTGTCAGCTGTCCCTCCTCCTCACAGAGCTGCCTTGCTTCAGCCCTCCTGAACAACTGGGGGTTTTTACAAGCTTAAGTTGCTATGAAAAGTTCTGCTCTGCTTGATCCCTGAAACCTGAAATCCTTTGCTTGCAGCTATGTGTGCAAGCTAAGGTGACTTTTCCAAGGAAAGTCATTTTGTTCTCTGTCTGCTTATGGTTATTCAGAAGATCTAATATTTAAAACCCCCTAGTAGCCAGTCTTGGTTTTTTCTCAGGCTTGTTTTTTTCTTCAGATCACATAGGCTTGTTTTTCTATAAGTTGCCTTTACTTGTGTTCAGATTCATTTGGGAGGTTACTTTTACCTAGTTGATCACGCTAGCAAGGAAACAATTTTTCTCCATGATGGCAAAGAACTAGGCTTTTTTTTCTTTCTTGACCTTCCCTAACGTTTCCCAGCCTTCAGATGAAATCCAAAGGAGAGATGTTCACAGGGACTGGTAAGCATGGGCTGTTTCTTAATAAATAAAACAGGTGAAACAGAGTTTGAGTGTTCCTAACACTTAGACTAAAGTTTTCAAAGATGTCTTAGAGTATGATGTTCCTTTGAAAAATAAGAATCTTACTGACTTTGATCTAGGGTATGGTATAAAAATAACCACAACCAGGACTGGCATCCCATAAGATTTTTTTGTTTGTTTTCTGGAGGTTTTTATAATATTTTTAAAAGAGTAAGCAGCTCCTTCACTTCTGCTCAGACCGACTTTAATCTTAACTCTGCTTCCTTGGAAGTGGCTCTCTTTAGAGACTGTAATTTCAGCTCAGATAAATACAAGCAAAATATATTCCATCACTGAAGGAAATCAGAGCCCCAAAAACTAGATAAATACAGACATAATGATGTTGTAAAAGGCTTTCATTGGGCAAGTAAGTAATTTTCTGTAACATTACAGAAGGTCACTTAAATTTAGCCTGTCAGTCCATGTTAGCCACTGTGTAACAGGCTTATTCAGGATCTCAAAAAGAAGTGAACCCTGTGATTATCTTCTGTCTTCTCATTTATCTCCCTTGTGGCCTGTTACCAGTGTTTTATGTGTGATGGCCATGTTAGAAGGAATAACTCTTTTTTTCCACTCCTGTGCATGTTGGTTTTGCTGATCCACCAAATACAATCCTGGCTGCCACTTCCCTTTGATTCTCAGGCTGTGGCTTACTGTGTCAGAAATACTTGAAACTCCTGTGGATATCTTGCTGCTGCATGCTGCCTAATTTTTGTGTGTGTGTGGCTGTTTTGGAAACTGATTCAAGGTACTAATTTAGCCTAGAAAAAAAAAGTCTCCCTTCAGAAAACCAGTATCTGCTCACAGGTCTTATTTGCAGCAGTGAAGAAGTTATATTGGTACAGTTAAAGTGTTTAGAGTGAGATTTCTCAAGATTATTTTGCTTGCTTGGTACTGAGGGCATGGAAGTAAACTGCAAAAATAACTGCAAAGTATTGGAAGATGTGGGATTTTGATGTAGAAACTGGAAGAATTATATCTAGTTATGTGTATGAATACCAAAGAACTATCCAGGTTATCACTGTTGCTGTTGCAGCTGATTTTTGGGGATGTGGTTCTTGACCCATTGTGCCCCAGATTGTTTCTGGTTTTCAGATGTGAATTGTGTGCTCTGCTAATGGGGATGTGGAACATGGCAAAAAGTCTGGCCTGCAACGTGTGAAGGTCCTGCTTGTGTTGTCCTTGGGTTTGACTGCTGCAGAGAATCTGTGTATAAAAGATAACAAGTTTTCATTCATTGTACTGTCATATTTTCTGCAAATAGGAACTTGGTCCTGCTGATTGCAGAAAAAGAGTCCTTGGTAAAGCAATTGCAAACTAACAAGAAAGTGTCTTGAACCTCAATCTGTGCCAACATCCTTTTCTGTGTGTCTTGGCCAAAGCTGTATCAGCACAAACTAACACTGGTCACCCTGGGTGAAAGGCCTAAGCCCTGGAAACAACTGATGGCTTGTGGCTTTTCAAGTGCTGATATTTTTATAGTAAGAGGCTGCTCCTGGTAGAAATGCATCTGAGAAGCTGGGAATTGTCATGAATACGTGAGCAGAGAGCACTGGCATTGCTGATAAATTAGCTGGGAATTGTCAGTTGTGTAGAAGAACTCAAATATTGGCTTAACCTGAAAATGTGAAATTAAATAGAAAAGAACAGATTTTCTCTCCGGACACTTGAAAACAATAACAAGTCATGTGAAAACTTGTTTTAGAAATTATTTCTAGAGGGTATGAGTTTTCAAGCCTAATGCAGTGAAGTCTATTTTTACAGTCCTTGAAAACAAAACCTGACAGACCATATTTGCCAGCACTTACATTGCTCTGGTGACAGTGCTTCTTTTTTGAGCATGCCAGAGGAAATACTCTGTGCTGGAGCATATGTCAGTGATTAGTGGGACCAGTGCTGCAGGATGAAGTGGAAGAAATATGGTTGTGTGGAGAAAAAGCTGAATGGACAGAACGTGAGAAATGTAGTGGTTTATGATTGGGTTTAGGTTAGGAATAGAAGATAGTTATTTTTAGGGATATCTGTATGTAGCTGACATGCTGTCTTCCAAATCATTGAGGCTTAACTGAGAGGATGACTGCTGCCTTTCCCTGTGTGTTCCCCTTCATTTCTTCTTCATGTAGAAAACTGTTTTCCCTTTGAATTGATCACTGTTTGTATTATGCAGGTGTTACACAATGCAGGTATTTGTGTGCTCAGGGGGAGCTGAGGACCTCAGGAAGTGAAAGACTTTGGTACCCAACCCTTTTTGTTCATGATTTAAGGGCTGAGGTGGTGAATGATCCTCAGAAAACAGACCTGACATCCTGGGTCCAGAATTCTTGCCAGTCAAGCCCATGAGGTGTGTGCTCACGTTTGGGTTTGGGGTGGCATTTGTCACCTCCTTCTGTCCCCAGAGCCATCTCTGGCATTGAGCACCTGGTGAAGGATGCTGAGGTCAGAGCACAGCTCTCAGCCCCAGGTTCTGCAGGAGCCATGTGGGACTCTGGGTACTTGTGTTCAGAGTTCTGGGGTGGAGGAGGAGGAGGATGGAGCCCTGCTGCCCTTCCCAAGGGTCACTGACAGTTTTTACTCAAGAGCTGCAGTGCAGTAGCTGCAGCCCTCAGTTGGCTTTGCCTCCCTGCTTTGGCCATGCAAAATAACAAAAATCTGTGTTCTTTGCAGGCACCAGAGCATGCAAACAGGTTCAAGTGATTCATGTGCAATATAGAGGCAGCACTGTACATAAGCCATGTACCAAAACCTGGAGAAATCAGGTGAAAAGCCTGTCCTACCCTGTTGTTTTAATGTGATCCTGGAAGTGCCCACAGACCTCACTCAAGGACACAGACCCCACTGTGGGAACACACAAAGCTGGAATTTGAGCTGTAAGATGCACAGCCTTGTGATTTTCAAGTTTCTTGTATATTTAGCCCTTGACATCATAGGTTAGTCATCAGTCAAGTGCTGTAAAAATGTTCTGCTGCCTCACCCTGTTTTTCATGTCTTGTCACTTATGTTGGAGTGCTCCAAAATTTTTGCTATTCAACATAAATGGGAACAAAATGAAAGTGTCCTATTCCCTTTATCACAATTGATGCCTGTACTTGAACTTTGCCAGTATTTGTTTATGAAAACAGCTTGTTTTCCCCTCTGAAATGTTTTTGTCAGAGCAGCTCAATACGACTTGTGTTAGGGGAAGTCAGAGGAGGTTAAAGAATCCCTGAAAACTAGAAAAAGGATAGAGTAGACTGCTACATAGAATTATCCAGCTGGTATCAAAATTAGACTGCTGCTGCAAAGTACACATTTGGCTATTAATATTCAAAAAAATAATGCAAGAAGCCAAGTAATATTCAATTAAATGCAAGTTACAAAATAACTGTCTTGAGCTCACTACACTTGTGATTTACCTGACTTTTTTTTGCAGAGTTTTCCCTCATATTTAAGTGTTTTTAAAGCTATTTTAGGTCTGTTCTTTGTTACCCTGTAAAGTTCTTGCTTTTGAATAACTCTTGAGATAATTGGAAAAAACAGAATTAAATTATTTGGGCCCTTTAGGGAAAAGTGAAGGCTTCATGAGATTTGATTTGTATTTCTATAGCACACAGGAGGCCTAGTCAGAAGTCTGCAAGGAGAAAGTAAAACACCTAAAGGCAGACTGCTTCCCATAAAGTAACCCAAACTGAAAGCATATATTTATTTTCCTTCCCTAAATTTGCTTTATAGAAAATATCTTTAAAATTGGATTGTTTGCTGGTATTTGTACCAAAAAAAAGGAGCTTCTCAGCAGTGCAATAATTAGATTTTGTATTGTGTCACCATGAATTTCTGAAAGTTACATCTGGGTTTTCACTGGTGGCTGAATCCAGTGTTTAAAGATCTTGGTGTTTTCAGTCTGATATGTGGTGTCTCTCAGTTCTGTAATTCCTTCATACTTGAATCTGCTGGCTCAGGCATGAGATTTATGGATCCAGTTTCCTCTTCCTTAGTTTGTCAGAGCTGTGAAAGGAACTGACTTTGGAACCTTGATTATAGTGAACTTTTTTTTTTCTGACAACTGTTAAGGATCTAAACATCTAAGAGGAGCACCAGCTTACCTCATTTGGGAGTCACAGCTTCACAGTGACAGGGTGTCTTCAGCAAAATGTTTTCAAGCTTGTGGAAGCTGGATCCATTTGTAATGGATTCATACTGTGTCTGTCTGGGATTTTTCGTCTTCTGCTGCAGGATGTTGAAAGCTGTGGCTCTTGGTGAAGTGTTGTGATGTTACAGTGGACTTGTTCATCATCTGCAGTGATCTCTGCTCAGGAGGTGGAAGAGAATGCCAAAGGAAGTTTCCTTCCATCCTGTTTAGGAACTTCGCCAGCTTAACATGAATGAGTCTGGGCTCGTGCTCAGTGCTGCTGGATTTTGCAGTCAGAATTCTGCTCTGGCTTCCAAAACCCATCACCATTCAGTGTGTGTGCAGCCTGCTCTGGTTCTGTGCTGTGTGCAGTCAGCAAGAAGGGTCAGGATTTAAATAACAAGATCAGATCATGCACCTGGATCTTGTTTGAAATCACAGGGTGCAAAGCTTCTAAAGCCTCTAAAACCTCTCAGTGGCTCCTCAAAAGAGGAGACTGGTTGGCAGACAAGACCCTGAAAACTGATTGGTTATAGTGTGCTCTTAAAATTTAATGAAATGTAATTCGAGGTTTTAATTGCATGTCTGGGTTTATGCATTTAATGTTGGCTTTAGCAATTCTGCTTAGTACCTAATGAGGCTGAACTCTGTGTGTAATAGTGAACCTCCTCCAAAAGATCTTAAGATTAAGAAATACTTGAAAAAGCAAGGAGGGAGAGACAGCAGTTGCAAAGATATCACCTAGTTTTTAGAAGCTCATGGAGTTTTAAGTGTCCTTTGTGGTTCAAAGTAATCTTGGCTTCAGTTTGTTATGAAAATTTCCTCCTTACTGGTCTGCAGATTGGCTTGGGCAATCCATGGCAAGTGTGTGAGAGATTTCTGTGATCTGCAGCCACAACAGTGGAAGCATCACACAGGCTCTTCAGCAAGCATACTGCAGAACAGCTTTCCAGAGGGATTTAGAAACATCTATTTCTTCATCTGCTCCTCAGGCAGCATCCTAATCCCAGACCCAGCAGACAGAGTGGGCTGCAATGGGCAAACACTTGGCCACTAACCCAGGGAAAGCTGATGGGCTGTGTGCTGGGAGCTGGCATCCTGTGAATCTGACACAGTGCTTGACAGAACTCTTAATCTGTGTTAATGGAATTGCCTGCCTGAGTGGCCTTAGTTTTTTCAGGAAGGGGGATGTTTCAAGTCTGTGGGGTTGAATGTTTGCTCTAAGGCTCCCACCCAGCTCCAGGGTGGGAGCTGCCTTCTGGCTCAGCAGGTCAATGTGCAGCTGATGCAGAAGGTGGTTGCCCTAAAGCAGCACTCTGAAGTGATGATTGTGTGTCCTCTCTCTGGCTTTCGTGTGTCAGAACAGCTCTGGTTTCTCTCCTGGTTTGCAGCTTGAAAGGAAATGTCTGTTATGTAAACGTTTTTGGGTATGTATAACAAACTGTAAATACTGAAGTGTTTTGGTATCTTACAGGGTAAGGCACCATCTAGAAACAGGGGCATTGGTTGGATGAGCAACTTTCAGAGAGAGAAAGGTGTCTCTGCTGTAGCTTTTGCTGCTCCATCTATTTCTGTCATCATTTCTATTGCTAGAAGGGGGCTGGCTGTACTTCAGAAAGGGTATAGTTGAAAGAAGTTACAAAACAGCACCCAGCAGGGTATAATCTCCTCCAAATAAGTACTTGATAAGGCATTTCAAGACATAAGCCTTCTTTAAAGAGTAAAGGAAAGTTCATTGGTATCCAGACAAAGACCCTTTGGCCATCTGGACTTGACTTACTGTTGTCTGCTCTTGCTGGTGGGTGAGGAAGTGCTGTCTGAGCTGTGGATATAAGGTGCTATGCAATACTTAAGCTCCCTTGACCTAATTCACTTGCTTTTTTGCTGGAGCATGGATTAGCAGTGGCTTGCTGGCGCAAAAGTAAGCAGCAGTTAATTCTTGTAAGTCAAGTCCTGTATGACTGTGATTTGGGTAATGCCATCTTTGTGGAAAAAGCAGGGCAGATTCCTCAAATGAAGTGATAAAAGAGCGGCAGGGGCTATCCTGGAGGCAAATACTGACACGGCAGATAAGTTGTGTGTTCAGATTTGGATGATGCTGGCTGCTGCTGACTGCTGCTTTCCCTTTCTAAGTCATGACTGATCTCAGCTCAGCCAAAACAGGCTTCCTTGGAGGCCTTAACACATTCCACAGGATTCCAGATTGTTCTGAAAATGCTTTCTAAATGCTCTCTTAATTAAAGATTTCTCTAAGTCAGAATTAAGTTATTAAAATGTTCCAGGCATTTTCTAGAAGTCTTTTGGAAGCTGGCTGTACATTCCTTTCAAAGTTGATCTACTGCCTGCTAGAGTTACAAAGTAATATTGTGCTGCTTGTGGGTTACAGATAAGTTCAAATAAACAAACGATTATGGTTTTTTGCTGTAGTTTGCCTTTTTGTGAACTGACGCTGCTGTTGAGTCACTCTTTAGGATTTTGGGATTGTGTAGTTGTGGTTCTTTAGCAGTAATGAAAACAAATGTTTTGTGTGCCTGGGAGGGCCCTTCCAAAATGCCTGGGTATGCCAGAGCAGGTAGTGCTGCATAAGACAAGGACTAACAGTCATCTAAAATGCTTTTCTTTTGTTCTGCAGAACCTGTGTCTGCTTCTAAAAGAGTGGGTGACCATAGATGGTAGATTTGGAATCATACAGAAAAATTGCACTGTGTGGCAAGTTTGCTCACCCAGCTGTGGTGCTGCAAGTATTCAATGTGCTGTGGAGGTGATCTGAAGGTGACAAGTGCCAAAGGAAGAGGAGCTGTGCTGTCCTGGGTCTGTCCCTGCCACACTCTGTGAGAAGAGATGGTTCTTTGCCAGTGGTTAGAGCCTCAGAGCCAAACCCCGTCCTGACTTCAGATATGACATGGATTTGGTGCTGTTGTTCTGGGTTTTAATTAGGCTTTTAGTGTTTTAAAGGCACACTGCAACCAGAAATATTCTGTGTATCAAACTGAAAAGGCTGTGTATTGGAGGGAGGTGGATTTCTGTGGCAGTGGAGTTCTTATCTTAAAATACATGTTTGTGAGAGAGCTCTGGTTCTGCTTCCTTTGCAAATCCGAGTTCTGCACAGATTATGTCCTTGCATTTTGCAGGTAGTTTGGAGGAGCTTCAGTGGAGTTGTCACCTTTTCCTGGTGAGTGTAGTTACCTTCTGCAGGAAGATGATAATCAGTGTCCCCTTGACTCAGCCAGTGTTAGGAAACCTTGACTGCTGGTTCCAAGATTAAGTCAGTGCACAAGTGTCTTCCTAAGCCTGCAGTTGGCTTTGGCATTTTGCTGCTCAGCTCTATGAAGTTGCAAAAGGTTTAAAAAAAAAAAAATTAAATCAGAACCTTGTCAGTTTATGTCACTTCTGCTGGGACCCATGAGCAGCTGTGAAAGAGCTGATAAAGTTGATGTTCCAGTTCTGACTGGAATTTGGAAGAGCATTTCAGGCTAGAACTTGGCCTGAAAACAAATGTGTGGTTACAGAGAGCACTGTCGTCATGTACGTCATTTTTTACAGTAAGTGAAATGTTAATTGTTCTCTGTTTGCTCTGCAATCTTCTGGTGTATCAAAAGCTGTGTAATTATCTTTCCTTATTAAAAGTTCAGCAGTGGGAATGGATGGCTGTGTCCATGTTTGCTGTGCAATTACTGTTAAGAAGTGGGGAAGCCTGCTGAGGGATCAGTCAGCAAAAGCATTACTGGGAAACTGCATCCAAGGAGCACACGGAGGCAGAAGACAAACCTTTAAGTGTCTTTTGTGTTCTGAAAGAAGGATGAGAGGCAGCTCTTACAAACTTTGCACTGAGATCAGGCTCTAAGCAGTGAA
The DNA here is from genome assembly GCA_024734555.1 of Trochalopteron elliotii. Lineage (NCBI taxonomy): Eukaryota > Metazoa > Chordata > Aves > Passeriformes > Leiothrichidae > Trochalopteron > Trochalopteron elliotii. Next base: position 1,619,049 of record JANPWX010000095.1, read on the forward strand.
GGCAGTGAGTACATTAATCCCTGGCACTGAGAAAAATGTTTCTTTTCCTAAGATAACAAAGTTTGACAGGGCTGTTTATCTCCCTTAAGTTTCCCAGGAGGGTTGAAAGCAAAATACGTTGTGCTCAGCCTCTTCTATCACTGTGCTGGGTAATTCCTTTGTTAAACATCTTACCCAGAGAGGTCAGGTATTCAGCACAAGCCTTGCTCCTCTGTTTCTGCTCTCTTTTTGAGAGTGTTTTGCAGATGTGCCTGGTTTGTGAGAGGTGCTTTCTCCAGGGCAGCAGAGGTAAAAGGAAGTTTAGAGCTGCTTGCATTTAAAAGACAAGGCAGCATCACTGCTCTGTGAACAGTTGCTGCTCTCTGACCCACAAAATAACAATTATTGGGAAGGTGGAGTTTTTGGGGAAGGTTTCCATAGTTTTTGGACCGCTTCATTGCAATCTGGAGCACAAGTTGTGTGTTTTGTTTAGAGGATTTCCATTTGCAGTACATCACTCTCTGTGCTCTTGGTCTGGATCTGGCTGGTGGAGCATCCTTAGTGATGTTGAGCTGTGTTCACAGGCTGTGCTGAACGTGCTATTTAAAAAAAAAAAATACTGTGCTGAACGTTTGCTATTTAAATTGAACATTTTTACCTACCTGTAGCACAAGTTATTTAAGCTGGCTTTAGCCTTTATACTCAAGAGTGCCAGTTTGGGCCATAGGAACAGCAGCTCAAGTACCTTTGCAGCAGGAAAATCCCATCACCTTGTTTGAATGGGTTTTATTCAGAGGGAATGGGTCAAAACTGAGTTCCTGACTGATTTAAAATCCCTGCTCTCATGTACTTCTTTTGAAGCAGTAAGCCACTATTTGAGATGAAGTTTAAATTTAAAACCCACAATGTAAATTACTTGGGAAGGGATGTCATTTCATGCACCCATAATGGTGATAAGCTGAATAAAACAATTGCAGGAAACTTATTTCTGGGGGAGAAGCCAAGGGAAGTATTTTAGCCATGGCACTTTTATGATAACTTCTGGAGCCTGCTCCTCTTACCAGAAAGATTATGGGTGTTTGACTGGTACAATCAAAACCAGCTGGATTTGGGGAATTTTAAGGGGGTTGTTTTTTAAAGCATTTTTATAAAAACCCAAGAAGTCCAATTAGTAGAATTCAATTCATAGGGAGTTTAAAAATTAATGGTAACTTACCATATGAAATATGGATCACTTGAGACTAAACTAAGAGCAGACATATGGTTTTGATTTTTTTTTTTCCTTTAAACACCAGCACCGTGCTAAGGCCAGACAACTTTATTTTCCTGATGCATTATAACCAGCTGCAGATGTTTTAGACGTTATCGCTTCTAAATGGGCTCTGACAAATGTCTCCTGGAAGCCAGCAGCTCTGAATATTACATACCCTGTATTCCGAGGAAATGCTGAAAATAAAGTTTTAGGAATTAAATGTTCAGTGTCTGAATCAAGAAAATTTACTTTCTGCCTTTCTCAGGGGGATTTGCTAGCTGAAAACATTCTTTTGTGAGACAGGCACAGATGTTAGTCAAGGCACATGTGGAGGCTGGAACAAGTATTGCCACAGATGGTCTTGCATGGTGTTATTTACTGGCCCTCTACTGCTAATACTGGAAGGTGGACACTTGAAAAGGTACCTTGGCATACAACTAAATGCTGACCTGGAATTTGTAGCAGGTGTACAGCTATTCAGCATTAAGGAAAAAAAAAATTGATGTATTTTTTATTTAAAACGTATGGAAATGTTTTGTGCATCAGTGAGCAGGGCATGGCCCTCTGCTACAGAAACTTTTGTGATATTTCTCTTCCTCTGTTCAAGATTAAACTAAATAGTTTTAACTAAAGATTTTTTCGTGCTTCTTGTCTTTTCTGCATAGCTTTTCTGCATTAGAAGCACCCAGAAGAACATTTTCACATATATATGGGATACAAAATGTTGCTTGCATATCAGATGTGGCTTTGTGGGGGGAGAGGGACCATATGAATATTGACATGGGAATTGCATCTGACGTCCTTGACTTACAAAATTCAGACAGCTTGATTCATCACTGCATAAACCATTCACATTCATTTTTCCATATCCTGAGAGAGAGTGAGAAAATATCTGTGCTTTGCTGTAGACACCTCATTAAGATGTGATTCTATATGCAGCTCTGAGTTCTCAGGTCAACACAGGAGGGGAAGGAGGTGTCCTGAGAGGACGGGCTGAGTGACTAAAGGCTGCAGGCTGAAAACTGGGGAGTGGAAATACCTCTTCAGGCAGGGATGTGCCAAACAGGCACACATCTGACAGGGTTTGTTCATATGTTAGCAGTTCACCGAGTAATGGTGGTCCTGATCGCTTGAAATTTTGTTGGGAGTCTTGCCAAAAATCTTTATAGAGCTTTAAAGGAAAAGGGGGATTGCTGAAGTGTTATCAGTAACTTTTTCTTTTTTTGTGTGTGTGAGAGCTATTTTGGTAAAAGGGTATTTCAGTGCATGGTATGTACTTATTATATGTATAAAAGGTTAATGATGCATCTACTTTGTACCACACAGGGTGACCAAAGGGAATCTCCTTGCCCGTCTGTGCTACCCCTAAAGAGCCTTGCTCCACCTTGGGTCTGGTTTAAATATAAGCCAGCTTGTGCTCACTGGAATCCCTGGAGTCTGCCTGGCACTGGGGAGCAATTCCAAGAGCAGATTAGGGCTGGAAGCATCAATGGGTGAGTGCCTGAGCAGGGACCTGCATGCTTTGCAGGGAGGGACATGGCACAGTGCCCTGGGCAGGAGCCCAGCCCAGCAAATGCAGGTCTAATGATTTGGATTTTGCTATTTCACATTAGTGTTTAAAACTGCTTAGATATAATCCCCCCAGCAAATCTCTCCATGCTCTGGGATGGTGAACATTCACTGCTGCACACCGATTTTTAAGTATGAACTGGTTACACTGAATTCTTGTGCAGCTGAACAAAGGCTCTCTCTGGTGCCTGGCAAAGAGGAGAAGTTTTCATGTCTGAATCTGTTTGTACAGGAGCATAAAATGGGTCTTTGTATCAACATGCTACAACAAATGAAACATTCAGACGGAGGTTTGGTTTGATACTTGCCAGTTGTGTGGTGGCTCTGGAAAATGATAGAATGTATGTGTAAAACCCTTGGCAAGGAGGAGAACTTGTACTGAGTTCAGAGCCCAGAGCTACTGGACTCCAGAGCTGTGTTGAGTTGGGCATTTTTTTACATATTATTATTAAGAAAGTTTATACACTGGAGTTTGATGTTCATAATGTGAATCTTTTCCTAGTGGTTGCTCACCTGAGCCACAAAGAAGTTTTTTCCTCCACTCACCCAGGATATTTCCACTATCTCTTGAGCTTGCTCTGGTTTCTTGCCATAATTTTATCAGAGAAAAATCTCAAAGATAGTACATGCCCTTCAGCTGCAGCTGTCTGAACATACTTATGCTCAGAGGTCCTTTTTCTTTGTGTATGGAGCCTGAATCCCTCACTTCTCTGATTAAAAGGCAAGCCACAGTTCATTTTCTGAAACATCAGTCAAAAGCGCTGCAGTATTTTTATGCAGCTCTCAGAAGATTGATCTGAATACCCTGAAATCCATAGAAGCTATGAACTTTGGCTTGCTTCTTCTTAAGGAAAAGAAAATTATCCTACATTTGATGGGATCTAGCAGAAAGTTGGCTTCCATTGAACTTGAAGGAATTTGGGGTGGTTTCTCATCTCTGTGGTCTAAGTGGAATATCTTGGCTTATTCGAAACAATTGCTGCTTTTTTGAAATGCATTTAAAGGAATTTTGGAGGTTAAAGTATTTGATTTTCCCACATCACTCATCATGTACTGTAGTTTCTTCAGTCTTTCCCCCTCTTGGAGGAAATGTTCATCTTACTGCAGTGAGAGCTGCTGCAGAAAGTGCTCCAGACGGTCAGGAGAGTTCTTACAGAGGATAGAGGATTAAGTGATGAAGGCTTTTATAACTACATGAGCATTGGGTTGGTTTTGGTTTTTTTGGATTTGGGGTTTGTTTTGGGTTTGTTTTTTTAATGCAATGGTCTTTGTGAAGCTTGCAAAGAAGATTAAATAGAACGGTGTTTGTTACTGTGGAGTTGTTGTTTAATCGGGCTCTTCTTCTGCTGTCACTGAGATTAAAATGTTAACACAGGCTTGATGCAATTCTAGAAACTAAAGCAAGTGCCTGTTTAAAGTTTTATATAGGGAAGGTGGCTTGAATTGCAGCAACTAATTAGATTCAACTGTTTGGAGATGTTAAAATATGTGTACTAAGCAGATAAAAATGTGTGGAATTTCTCACCTACTAATAATTATTTACTGATTCCTTTAAGGCTGGCACTGAGGTTTCCCTTCTCTTTTGACAGAAGCAACTTTCTGCTTTAAAAGGTTTTTAACCTCTGGTTTGATAAGTCTGAAAGTTAGGAGGAGGTGGAGATTGATACATGTTCCTGTATGAGGAAGTATAAAGTGTGAATTTGACTTTTGGAATTGTAGAGGTGGCAGGAAGAATAGTAAATTAATTGCCTGAAGTGCTCTGCTGCCTGAAAAATAAGGATCCAGTAACCAAGGCCTGTTACAGTGGATTTGACAGGGGTTGTCTCAGTAACAGAGGCAATTTGATGATCATGCCCCCAATTTCCAGTGTGCTTTCCCCTCCTTTGCACTGGTAAGGCTGTGGATGGGGACTTAACTGCAACCAGATCGATGAGAGAAGCTGGATTTGAGACAGAAAAAAAGCCTTTAAACTGAGCTTTGCTTCCCAAGATGATGAGTGTAGAACAGCAGTGTAATTCAGCAAACTGTTTTTGCACAGCTGTGTAGAGCAAAAAGAGTGTTGGTCTCACCTCTTCAAAGAATTTGCAAGGATTTACATCAGACCATGGACAAAAGCGTCAGGATTTATCAATCGAAGATTAGCTTTACTCGAAGGTACAGAGCAGCCTTGATTTTTTGTTTTGTTATGGAAATTGGAAACTAATTCCACTAAATTGCATGTACTAAGAGTCTTACTTTTTACTTTTGGGCAAGATTGACATCTTGTCATTACAGTAAGTGTTATGGTCCTCCCTCTTGTTAATGTAATTTGTGAAAATCCAGTCCCACTGTAGGCTCGTCTGAGCAGCTGTCCTAAATGGGATTAGTGAAACACAGACATTTATCTGAGCTTTTTGCTTTTATAATTCATAATAGCCAACTGCTCTGGCTTAGGCTTTTTGGGATGGTGAACTTGTCTTGCCTCTTTGCACACTGGTAAATTTATGGAAATACATAAATATTTCCTAATCTGAGAGCATCATGTGGACGCTTAAATCTTGAAGTCTCTTTGCTTACTTCAAGTCTCAAAAGCTGTTCTTAGAAATAAAAAAGACTAGTTCACTTTATGTGTGGCCTCTAGAGTGTTCTGTAACATGAGGCATGGGAAAATACTGGTTGAAGTCATCTGTGAAGAAGTACTGGGAGAGAAGTGGCACTTCTCTCTGAGGTACACACTGAGGAGGGGTGAAAGTGTTCCCTTGCTCTGTCTGCGTGGTGAAGTGAATTTAGATGCATGTGAAAGACCACTCTGCTTGGCAACTTGCTGTGAAATACCAAGACTGACTTTTAGTATGTGTTAGATATGGATTATGAAGTGATCTGGGTCCACATTCAGCGTGCATCTCTTAATGGCATAAAATTATTCAAAGTTGACTTGTCTCCATGCATTAAATGTCTGGCATATTTATGATTCTCTTGCCTTTCTAGCAAAGGTGGTAACTTCCACATGTAACATTTAGCTTGTGCTTTGGGAAGGCAGTTGCTTTTTTTTTTTTTTTTCATATTACCTTAGAACATGTAGCTTGTCTCCCAGTGATCTTGCATGTGCTGACACCCCAAACTGGCACTGTGTGTAATGGATTTAAGATTCAGACTGATGTTCTTGGGCAAAAAGCACTTGCCATATAGCATCATGTTTCATGATCTCATGGCAAGAGACTACTCACAGGATTAGGTGTGGCTGCCTGTGGTTTGGGCTAAATAATCTGCCTGCTTATTACTGTTAGTTTTGGTATCCTGTGTGGTGCTTTTTTTTTTCCCTGAAGCTTTACAACCACCCGTCCTGTTGCAGTTCCAGCTTTACTTAAAAAGCCATCTTTCTTACCACAGCCTGCCTCATCCATGAATCCTTACCCCGAGAGCAGCACTGCAGAGGGGATGTTTTCCACAAGAGGTTAGTTGATTAAATGCTATGACAAATTATTACAGCTACTTGAAAGCAGTTGCTGCTGTCTTTAATTTTACAGTGTCAAGTTACTCTGTCTTACTTAAGTGCCAACACTCTCCAGCTGCCTTTTGTCGAGGTCACTGTGCATGGCCCACCTGTAAACATGTTCTCTTCTCTGGGAGGGGAGAACAGATGTTCCTGCCTCCAAAAGATGCTCCAGGCACTTGCTGCAGGAGATGGTCAGCAGGCTGTCAGAAGCAATCTTTATGGGCAGGCTGGTCTTTCACAAGGAGATGTGTTTACAGAGCATGAAATGAACATTTTTGCACAGAGGCAAATAATTGCTTACAACGGAGACTTTAGTAGCAGATTTGAAGCTTGAATGATCGTTAGTAAGGTCGGCTGGAGCACACACGATGTCCATCTCCTGAGCAAAGTCATTCAGGACTTTTTAGCTGGTTTTTTTGTGCTGAAAGGTTTTAAGATGTTGTAATATTCACGCCATGAGCTTGTCACTTTTGATAAAAATGTGTGATAGGCTGTGTTGCTACATCTGTATATGTAGTGTAGCTTCTTCAAAATCATTCTTGAATGGAAAACTATTTTTGACTTGCAGGAAGAGAGGAAGGAAATCCCTTTCCCGTTATCTCAGTCTTGAATTATGATTTAATAGTATTCCAGCATTGGCAGGGTTTTTAAGATTCTCTGCATGAAGTGTGTGTGAAACAGACTATTGTCACAAGCAAAAGGGATCTCTGTGAAAGCTTTCTGTGGTCAGGAGATGGGTCTGAAGGGCAACAGCTCTCAGGCAGTACTGGCTGCCCCAAAATGCTCTGGTTAATGCTCTCACTCCACAGGTCAGAGCTCTTCTTGGGCAGTAATGAAAAATGGTTTCCGAAGAATGGCTATTGGCAAAATTAACCAGATTGATTCTTCACTTATGACACAGATCAAGACTTGAACTTCAGTCTTCTATGGTAATAAGACCAGTTCATCATCACTAATTGCATCTCTTTGTTCCCGGCAGTTTCTTCATCCTCCTTACTCTCCTCCAAGGTCACTTCCTCACTCAACAGATGTGCAAGCCTGGCAGAGCCTTTAAAAACCACCAGGCTTGAAGGAGATGAAGTTTTTGTTGAAGCAGTTCTGTTGGATTGCAGTTCACCACGTCACAGAATTCAGGAAGTCTGCCTGATGTTGGCTGTGAGTGCAGAGCAACGTCAGAGCAGAGGGAGCCTCTCCTCTCTGCACACCACACTTGGAGATGCTTAAGGCTCAGAGTGCTCCATTTTCAGCACATCTGTGCTGCTTCAGGGAGGGAAAAAATGGCCAGTGTCACAAAGGCTGTTCTGAAAACCTCTTTAAAATGCAGTGTGTTACACCCATGGTCTTCCCATTGCTTTTCTGTAGGACATCATTCTCCAGAGGGCAGGGGCCCTTCTTCCCTCGTTCACATGGTGCAGAGCAGCATTAACCATAACCCCTTTCAGCAGAGTTATCCTTGTCTGCGCTGAAAGCCAGTGAATGTGGCTCTTAAAAGGAACATCCAAGCATTGCCTCAATACCCCCAGAACAACTGTCCTTGAGTCCAGGGAACACACAAAATCTAGGATACAAGTTGTGTCTCATTCCCTGCTCCCATTAAAAGGAGGCTTTAAAATAGTTTATGCTGCTCTGTACAAGGCTGAGCAGAGATTCACCTTCAGAATTTCCTCCAAAGAGATGAAGTGGAGCTCCCTGTGTGAGCTGAGCAGCCAGCACTGTTTTGCCAGTGCTGTTTTTGCCATGAGGTGTTACGCCATAAATTTTCAGAGGACTCCAGAGAGATGAACACACAATGAATTAGTCAGGCACTCTCTAACACGACCTGCTAATAGCCTGCCCTCCCTGAAACAGTCCCAGCAGTGGGAACTTAATTCTTTTTTCCTGTTTAATGAGACTTGGTCGAACAAACACATAAGCAAATCTAAGGAGTTTGTAGCTGTCATTCTCTGCTGCATCTCATGTATAACCATGCATTTTATTTCTTTATTGATTTTTTTTTCCCTTTTTGTCGATGCTTAAGCAGTATTCTTTCAATATGAAGCAAGGCTCATAAAAATACCAGATATAACACATTTGAGTCAAATTGGGTGCTTCTTTATTCCGGTATGAGATGCTACAAAAACTGTATTTCAGAGAATGTCCTGTTGTACAGCAATTTTTCTCAATCCCATGGAGCTTCATTATAGCAAGGTCAGACTATGCTGTAGAGAAGAGAATTTATATTTTATCATAGGGCTAACTTCTATGCTCTTGTAATGACCCTGAAGGACAGTAAATGCTCTAAATAATTCAGCTTCTTTGGAATTTAGTTCTACTGAGCTAGAATAGATCTAGGAAAATAGAAAATGTTGTGGTATATTTTAATGTGATGCCTAAAGGATGCTCATGAGGATGTTTGGCTGCTGTAACCCTCTCCGGGAAGTGGACACTGAAAATTTCAGGAATTCAGTGTTTTCAGTGTATTCTCAAGGGAAAGACTTCCCTTAAGATCCTTATGGTGAAATGAAACTCCTCAAAGTCTAATTGCCTCTTGGCCCAGGATGGAATATATTAATTTCTCATATAGTTGAAAAGCCTCTTCCATAATTTCATGTGTGGAACTTTTAATTTCATGTCTTGGCCTTTTTTTCTTTGCAGCAGTGTGCAAAAGTGTGCGGGCTATTTGTAATGCATGCCCTTCCTTTTCTGCCCAGTCATCTCTGCCCTCATCAGCATCCATTATTTTGCATTTTTCTGCATGTGATGTTTTTGTAAATACCTCTGTATGAAATTAACTTTTTTCAAGCAGCAGGACAGAGGTCCATGCCGTCATGATGATAGAACAGCTGCTGAACAGCTGCATAAAAAAATGTCTCCTTTACCCTTTGAAATGTATTCTAAATTTTTGATGCTTTTTTCTATGGCCAGGACTGCTTTTGAATTTTAATCCCATTCTCCAGTTAGCGACATCAGCAGATTTAACAAGCCTGTTTTCCATTCCAGTGTTGAAATCGATAGATAATTTTACAGGGTCTGGAAAGATTCTGGCAAAGATTGTTTTGATGCATGACCTGAATGTTTGCATCAGAATGTGTAAGTTTTGATTAGATTTGAGTGAGTTCCAGTTTGGATATTAACAATAACAGCACTCAGTTTTACATCACTGAGTGACACCTCTCTCTTCTCTCCTGTCTGCCTGGTTGTTACCTGTCCCACAAAGAAGCTGCTTGTTTCTTCCCTTTTAATCTTGACACTGCTGTAGTTAGCAGCAGTTTGTCACTTTTAAGATGACATCCAAGAGTGATTTTTTTACCTTTTAGACGTATACAATGTTTTGGTGCCTGCATCCCCAGCCCTGCTCTTCCTCAATTCCCCAGAAATGTTCAACATCTTTCAGTTATTGGAAATATTATCTGCCTTCCACAGGCAGCCTAATGTTGCCAACCAGCTTCTTCCCAGACCCAATTAATTTATTTTTCCAGCCTCTATTTTCCCCTATTGCACCCAAACCAGGCTCAGTGGTTGCTGCTAGGGGGCATCTCTAGAAGGGACCAGTGGTACCCACACAGATTGAGCATTCCAGTGTGGATCACTTGATCCTTTCCTGGCCTTGGGTCAGCCTCACCTCACCCCAGGCTGCAGCCAGGCACAGTTAAAAGTCTTAGGGTGGCATAAAGATGTGTGATACTCCCAATTTTGTGCTGTGTTTGAAAGGGGTGGAGTGAAGCCTCATGAGCAGCTTGCTTAGGAGAGGAGTATGAAAGTTGGGAAGTGTGATGAGATGATGCACATACAGGAGCAGGAGCACTGCAGGGAGCTCTGCCAGTGCTTTCCCTGTGGAGGGAGGAGTGGGGAAAGGGTGCCAGACGCTCTCCCTTGCTGGGTACATGTGCTTGGCATCTCAACTTTTAACTGCTGAGAAGCCTCTAAACACCACTGTAAGTGCAAGTTATTTTTAAGGTACCCAGATAACCTTCCCTGAGTGGTTCCTGGTGGGATTTTTAGTCCATAGTGGTGTGATGTGTGTTCTCTGAGTCACTTTGGCCACCCATCAGTGGTGACCTGGTCTCCTAGAAGAGGTTGATGACTGAATTTGGGATTTTTGTGCAATAACTCTGATTTTTGAGAATTTGGGATTTGTGTGCATTTGCTGGGTGCAACATACTAGTTGTGTGAGCAACACTTAAATAACTCCTTGGGAAGAAGAGCCCTGTTAAATGTTGCTTTTTAGTGCTGATATTTTCAGAGTAACATAATACTATCAAGAAGCATCAAGTTTGCCAGGAAGGTGCTAAGGAACTCACTTCAAAATCTTTAAACAGCTAAAAGGGAAATAGGGATATTCTGTTGATGAAAGGCAGAAATTTGTGGTTTTGCTGCATTGCTGCTAAGAAAAAGCTGTGCTGAGACTGATGCTGTTGGTGGGAATCAGGCAGCAAACCTGATTTGGAGCACCACCTGAAGTAATAGTAAAAGTTTATTGAAAACAATGATTTTTTTTTTCCTAAACTAAAGCTGTCATAGTGATTGTTGATTTCCCAGTGTCAGCACTGAAGGAACTGCCTGAAGAGTATGGAAAATAAAACAGAAAAATGCTTGTGGTTCTTTTTGTTTTATTGGAGTTAGCAGGAACTATTTGATTCAAGATGTATGTAAGTATTATGTAGGCAGGCTAATTGTTCCTGGTAGCAGGAGATAAATGGGGAAAGAGTGCACTCTGAAAATATCTGTAGGCCTCTTGATGGCTTAAGTTCTCCCTCAAATCCTTTTTGCTGAGTATTTATTGTGTCACCACATTTCCAGGGACAGTTTAGGGTTAAGCTGCAGTCATGCTGTGCTGAGCAAGGTGAGCTGGCAGAGAATGTCTGGGGATCATTCCCTGTGTTGGTGGATGCTGTTCATAGATGTTGTGGCATCCTCTGGTTTTGAGTCTGACTTTCCCACAGATGACAGTGAGATTGTGCCTCTTCTCAAATATCTGGCTAGAGATACTTCATTAATTTTATGTGTAACTCCTAATGATGGGTGAAGGCTCAAGAAAAAAACCTCTAAAATACGGATTTTTTTTTTTCTAGTAGCTTTCAAAATTCAGGGAAGAAACAGTTTCTCAGCATGATATGCAACTTGCTGTGGGAAGCACTGTGCTGACATAAAACACATTCTCAGTACCTGGCACACAACAAAGTGGCAGCTACAGTTCTTATTCCAGGTTTTGAGTCATATCTGTCACGTAGGTTTTGTATGGATTGAATATATTTTTCCATAGCGCTGAATGTTGGGTCTTTTTTTACCTTTTTGGATATTTCAGAAGAGCAGTGTTAACCTTTCTGAAGCCACTGTGCTTGCTGACAAGTCTTTGCCCCTCACCAGGCATCAAACCTTCCATAACGTGCCCTTGAATTTTGTTTGTGTAAGTTTGGCAGCAGCCCAGTTTCCATGAGGAAAGGTAAATATCTGATCTACACTGTCAGCTGTTGCAGACTGCAGCAGCTCTGTCAGGCTTATGGATGCCTTATGGTGCTCTGCCTGCTTTTTTGGGCAAAATCCTGAGCATTTCTGTTTACTATTATGAACTATAACTGTTGGCAAGCTTTCAAACTGCCTCGCTCATCTTACCTCAGAAAACATGTTCTAGTGCAGTCTCACTTGTGCCTTTATCACAAATTGCAGGGTGTCCTGGGAGTATACTTTGCACATTGGTAAGTCCCCAAAATTAAGTGATTTTTTTTTTCTCTTGAAATGTCTGTCTCTGTGCAAAGTATTTAGAATTCTTCTTTTGCATGTCTAGCAAGTAGATTTTGTGCTGTCCTTGCTCCAAAGATTATTGGAGTATTAGCAGCCTTATCTTTTTTTTATCATTTGCTTTCTTTTTTCATACCAGTTATGCCAGGACTTATACCAGGCTTTCCCAAGGACCCAATCAGGTGGATTCCACTGAATGAGAGGCACAAATTGCCATGTTTTATCATCGAAATAGTTATAAATGCTGTACATTTTTTCTTGTAAACTGAACAAAGTCAAACTGGCAGTCACACGTTTGCCTACCTATGTGCAGCACCACCTGAGTTGTCATCTTGTATTGGTTGTGTGCTGGGAATTTCACCTCTGTGTAGTATTTCTGTGTTAAGGATATTCAGGATGCTCATTGTGATGTATTTTTAATAAGATTTCTGCTAATATTATACAGAGCTTGCTTCTATGCTTGTGTACAAAATATTTGGAAGTTGTGTTCAGTCCTTGATTGGCTTAACATTCCTATAATGTGATCTGGAGTTGATAGCTTGAGTACAGAGAATTCACCAAAATGATGGAATTAATTGGTTTTGTGTCCTGCATTTTTATTAAATCTTAATGCAGTTTATTCAACTATTTTTACATATGCAACATCATCTGTAGGTCTTACTGGTAAATCAGATTTTGAAACAGTGCTCCAAAGTTTGCCCTTGCAGGAGGCCACTACACCTTGTGGGCTGTTCAGTTGAGTTAAATGGGGTGTGGGTATCTGCAGACGTGTGCCAGGTTCTGCTTCAAATGCTCACTTCTCAAAGTGATCTCCAAACCAGCTTGTTTCCTCCTTCTGTGAACCTAAGGCGGTGTTTAAGGCAGCTTCAGCTGGCACTGGATTCTGTGGAAAGCAAAGTGGATTTCATGCTGCTAGCTTTGGCCAGGAGTTGCAGTCCAAAACCCGCTCCTGGACATGAGATAAAACACTAAATGTTCCTGGTTGCTTGGGAGAGCTCGTCTAATTTCAAGTTTCCAGCAACCTGTAAAGTAGAAAGGGAAGGTGGAAGGGATGGGAAGTCTAATCTTATTTGGAATGTCAGTTCAGAGATTACTTTTGTCTACATCTTCATTTTGTGTGTTTGTTGTCTGAACCCCTCCTGGCTCTTGCTCAGGCAAGCTGAGAAGTGGGTTGTCTTCATCTCAACTAAAGGCTAGCCCAGGTCATGATATATTATTTGGGAATTTTATAGGATGTTGCTGTATCTTACAGCAAAGTCAAAGAAATGTTCTTATTGCTTGAGGGGAAAACAAGGTGGTTTTACCCCAGCTAAATGTCTGCAGGAGCTTATTCCAGTGTTCAGCAGATTCCTGAGACAGGCTCAGTGTGGGAGGTGGAGCAGTTCTGGAGATGGAGAGGGCTGTAAACGTTTTAGTGAGCAAAAAAAAAGAGAAAGCTGTTGTGGGCAAATGAATTCTAAAACTAGGCCAGCTGGGGTTTTAAGAGCTGAAAGGAAAGTCTGAGACTGAAACTGCTGTGCTATCACAAGATGTGCTTAAATTCAGGGAGGAACTTGCTGCTTGGTGCTCTGTGCTGACCTGGGAAGGTGCTGTGCCTCTGCAGGCCTGGGCTGAACTAGTCAAACAGTAAGTTCAGAACAACAGACAGCACAAAAATCTGCTATTATATCTAAAGGTAAGCAAAGAACAAAGCATGAGGTGTTTGGCAGAGATAGATGACTAAGCTGGATGTCTCATCACTGTCCTCAGCTGATGTCTGCAGACTTTAATCCACTGATGATCCAGGACGTTTTGCAAGATGACTTTTTTTTTTTTTTTGGTGCTTAGGGGTTTTCAGCAATTAATGTTGAATAAAACTTGTTAACTGAAGGAATTTTAAAGAGAAGGGGGGAGTTTCAGTTCAGACAAGTACTATTTGAGCACTGGATGCAAAAAACTTACTGCATTAAAAAGCAGAGTCAGCTAAAAGCAGCAGGCTGTCCCATCCACCAAGGAGCTGGCATTCTGCAAGGAACATATTCTTTAATAGCTCTACATATCCCAAATGTCCCTGGGCATTCTGCCCTGTGCCTGTCTGCATTGATCCCTTCAGCTGGTTCTGGTCCAGCTGTGGCTTCATTCTCTGACACACTGATCCAGGAGTGCCCACAGTCATCTGTGGCTCTGCTGCTGAAGTAATTAGACAGGATATTTCCATGCTCCAAAACCTGGCCTGCTCAAAAGCAAAGCACAAATCTGAATTTCAGTATTACTATTATTCAGTGTTACAGGTGGGAAAGAAAATGATGGCCAAGGGGGATAGCATTCTGCAGGAAAAAGGTCTGGTTCAAACCTGTTGCATGAATGTGAGTCCCAACAAGCTGTGAGGATGAACTTGGCTTTTTTGTCTTTGAAAGCACTTAAAAATTCTGCATGACGTGGTGCCATTTAGTCCTGCGTTGCCTTTTAATAGTTCCTGAAATGTTGAAGGTATAGATTATGTTAATGTACCTTTTAAATTTTTTATGGACTGAAATAGCTTCAAAAATTAACCTTTTGAAAACACTTGGGTAGATCACACAACAGGCTTTTAGCAGCCCTTTTTTTCCAGCAGTGTGCTGCCTCCTGTTCCAGTAAACGAGGAGCTTTGATTGACTGAGGTTATGCTCAGCTTCCTGACCCAGGAGCAGCCTCCAGCTGATGTTGGTGGTATTTTTATTTGTCATTAGCTCATCTGAAAGTCTCAGCTGTTTTCCTGCCACTAAAAAGGATGGAGTCTGTTTGTGCTGTGTGAGTGCTGTACCAGTTTGTTGTTCAACACTTGCTAATAGAGCTCTGACAGACCAAAAAAAAGAAATGCATTTCTTCGTGGTGCACTAACACTTGTTATCTATTTATCTGTGAAAGGGTTACTTACATTTAGCATGGATGGTCCCACAATCATTAAAACCTGAGTATGCTGCAGTGAGAGGGAGGATTCCTCCTGTTTTCTGCTAGACTTGGCTTCCCTCACATTTTGCTTCCTGAAACACCTCGGGTACTGTAGGTTTTGGAAGACTGGAAAGAATCTGCCTGTAGATGTTTCCTCTTTCTGCTTTGCCATGTCACAGAATGTGACAGCTGGGTGGTTCCCAAGTGTGTACTCTTGAGTGTTCCACCGAGTTCACCTTGGTGCAAGGTTGCAAGCTCCTTTCATGAATAGAGGAATGGTTCTTAAATGCTGCTTTCCTTTTCCCTGTTGTTTCTCTCGAATTGTTTTGGCACCCTCAACATCTTGTTGTAGGATGTAAATGCAAGATAGACTTGCTGAGGTGATGGATAAATGAAGAGGTCTGGAGTGAAGCAGATGCCCTGTTTGACACTGTCTCCAAAAATCATGGGTTTGATTACAGCTCCTTGGCTTGAAAGAAGATAATAAATCAGCAGAACAAATGTTTGAAGAAGATTTGAGATCTGTACAGCGTTATGGTTAACATATATGCTTCAGCAAACCTTTTTTCCTCATGTGTAGAAAACTCTTGGCTTATGTCTCCATACACACTTTTTGTTTTTTGGCTGCAGCCAGGCGCACTAAATAGTGATTAAACAAAAAATTAAAATTCCATTTTTGTGCATTTGGTGTTTGAAGGCTGATCAATTGCTTTGGCGGCGTGTTAAGTAACAGTGTGGTAGACAACAGAAGGGGCTTATTTACAGCAATCTGTCTAAATCCATTTTCAATGTATTGCTTAATATGCCTTTCTACTTTAGTTCATTTTCAGCTTTTAAAAAATGAAGGCTGGAAACAGGCAGAACAGTTTAAGATATTGCTGGAGAAGTAATCACTCCTTAGTGGTAAACAACTTCCAGTTCTTAAGGAAAAGAAAATGTGCTCAAGCTGAAATAGAACTTACAGGCTTGTTGGAGGAGTTAATGGATGGAATTCAATGGATGCTGCACTTACATAGCCTGACTAGATGATCATAATGAAGCCTTCACGCTTTAAAATGTGCTTTTTACATCTTGTTTACAACTGACCATTTAAAAAAATAGCAATTTTTTTTTTTGCAAAATGGAAAGCTAATGCAGAGCAAAAGTGAAAATTGCTGACCTCTTTTACAGGGATGGAAATCCACGTCCATAATGTGAATTTACCCTAACCATGCAGAATTGACAGCTGCAATGTTCAAACAATGGTCACTGCATTCCACAGATAAAGTGCACATAAAGGGGGGATATGGTGGAGGGCTTGGACAGAAATGTTCTACCTCCAGCTATGTAGTTAGAATTAATGAGAAATTAGGATGAGAATGGAAATTGAGATGAAATACAGCATTACACTTATGACACAGCTCCCTATAAATGAGATGCTTGTTTCAGAGTTAAAGCAAAAGTCAGTCCTAGGAAACTTGCTGTGTTTTGCAGATTGCTCTGATATCACAGTCTAGAGCATTTGTTGAAGGGGTATCATCAAGTTATGTAATTTGCATAATTGAGTCAAATCCCATGCAGCATCCCTGAAGGAAACCACTAAAAAAAGCAACATTCTGGTCCCTGTATGCTGTGTCTGGATTTCTGGAGCTCAGACATCTTTTACAAAGAGAGGGGTGGGGAGGGGGGGAGCAAGAAAGATGGAAAAGAGCTTCCAAAATCACATCAATGTCAGCAACCTGCCCATTTTGCCAGTGAGAGGGACTTTGAGGACATATGTGCACATCCTTGCTCCGCCCGTGGTGGCATCATGCCTACAACCTTACACACAGCTCTGCTGATAGTGATGGCATGAGATGAGAAATGCAGTCAAGGAGGAGGAAGGCAAATGTTTTATGGTTCACATTGACTTTTTCTGGTGGTTTGTTGAAATTAGATTGGTGTTGAAAGTGTGGTTCTTAACCAGAAATACGACGCTGATGGGGCTGCTGCAGCTACACCTTCCCTCCAGGGCTGTGTGGATGGTGAGGGCTGGCAAGGTCACCTGGGTAAAGACACTGATGTTCCTTTTCTAGCACTGAAAGTCACTTCAAAATTAATGTTTAGACACTGTTGACAGAACTTGTCAGTGACTCAGAGCAGACTTTTCAGTTAGGGTGTTTTAACTGCGACCTGCAAAACCAGTGCAAGCATTGTGTGTTTGCTTGCAAGGGATACAGTAAGAAATACTCTAACCTCTTAACATTTACCCAAGCTGAATTAAATGTAATGGAGGACTCCAGTGCTGGATGAACTAAGGTAACTTCTCTGCCCAAGACCAAAAAAAAGCTCCAGGATGCAGCATGTCTGCCATGACCTGCAACTGCATCTACCCTTCAGGATTCTAAGAGCTGCTTGGAGGTTTATGTTGATCCAGCAGAGGTTCATGTTATGCTTGTCCTGTGAGAATCTCCTTTGGTGTTTAGTTGTACAGGGCAGCAACACCATGAGCACTGCAGGCAGAGGAGCTGATAATGACTTACCCTGCACAGTTCTCATTTCATTTTGTCAATGCCAGCATGAAGAAGTGTTGATCCTTGTAAGTCTCCAAGACTGAGAGCTGTACAGAGCCTGTTCCCAGGACTTCAGGATCAATAACTCTTGCTCTGTGTACCTCTGAAGTCCCACACTGCAGTTCAGAGAGGTCTGAATAACTGATGCGTGTGCTTCATAGTTTTCCCTCTTGCTTAATTTAAAGTTTACAAATTACTGACATGTGTGGCCCTGACAGGGTTAGCTTAACCCAGCTCACAGATGCTTTTGTGTCTAAATTTATCTGGGACTGAGAGAAATACATCTATGTGCCTGACTTTCCACTGTCCATCTGCCTGATTGGTGCTGTGTGTAATGCAGTGGCGGTCTCCATGATTTTTTTTTTCTTTTTTTGTTTTCCTTTATTTTAACAGCCCTGGAGGATGGTGTGCTGCTGCCTGCTTTCCCTCTGTCTCGGGGTTTAAATTGCTTGCATTAGGTTGTTGTTTGCTCTGAGGATGTTTACATGCACATTGCTGACCCCTCTGAAGAATGGCTTGAAGCTGTGCAGAAAATTTACTTCCCTGTACACATTATCCTACACTAAGCACACCAACACAAGGATCACTCCAGCCCAGAGCCTGGGGATGCACACACTGAGCAGGGATGGCTGCAAGTGCTTTTTAATGGCTTTTAGGCTGCTGCTGTGGTGGGACAGCTGTGTAATGGTGGGAGATGCCCCTCCTGAACCAGCCCAGTGCTGTGGCTTCCCTCAGAGGGTTCTGGAGATGTTGGTGTGAATCCTTTGGGGTGTATTTGAAATGTCTCTCCTGTCTCCTGGGAGCTGTTGTGGAGGACAGCTCCAGATCCATCCTGTTAGTGTATTTCAGAAGGAACGAGTGGTGGTTGTATCCCAGCTGGCAGCTCAGCCCCCGCCGTGGGGTGGGGGTGAGAACTGGCAGAGTAGAAGTGAGAAAACTCATGGGTTGAGATAAAGAGTTGAAAAAGTAAAGCAAAAACCCCCTCAAAGCAAAACAAACCAGGGAATCCATTCCCTGCTTACCGTGGGCAGGCAGGTGTTCTGCCTTCCCCAGGAAAGGAGGGAAGATAAATGTCAAAAAAACACCCTGGTTCCTCCTCCTTCCCCCACCTTTATGGACTGAGCATGGTCTGGGATGTCACTGGGGTCATCTGTCCTGGCCGTGTCCCCTCCCAGCTTCCCATGCACTGCCACCTTTCTCTCTGAGGGCAAAGCAAAAAGGCCTTGACTCTGTGTAGGCCCTGTCCAGCAGCAACAAAAACATCCCTGTTTTATCAGCACTTTGCAGCACAAAGCCAAATCACAGCCTCATACCAGCTCCTGCAAAGAAAATTAACTCTATCCCAACCCAAACCAGCACAGAGAGCAGTCCCCATGGGAACCTGCAGCAGTGGACAGGTTTTTTCCAAGGGATGTTTTCAGAGTTTGGGGGAAGGGAGGTACCCCTGCAATTCCTGTTTAAGTTGCTCAAGTCCCAGAAAGAGATGGGATGGAAGCACTCTTAGCAATGCTCTGTTATAGAGATTGGATATGTCTGTTTGCTGGGGGATGGGTCTCAGTTCTCTTTTTCTCCAGGTTGCCTGAATTCCCTGCTCACTTTGTACAGGTTTGACTTGGGGTGCTGGGCTCCCACAAGCACAGTGGGTGTTGTGAGGTTCAGAGTTGCACTGTGTATTCTTCCTTCTGGATCTAGTCCCTGGACACTCTGGCTGTGCTCTCCTCTGCAGTGGTGGGTGGGGTTTCCAGAGCAACTGCTTTTAAGGGATTTTCACATGTTTAATCTCAGCAAATGGCAGGAGGGACAGTGGCATTGTCAGCAATTCTCCTGGTGTGAGCATTCAGTCCAGAGCATTATAAACAAGAGACAAAAGAGACCTAAAATACAGATATTTCAGACTTGCCAGTTGTTCCTGTGCCCATTATGATACTTGTGCAGAAGGCTAGTGCTCAGAAAGTTGGCAAAACTCTCCTGGCAAGGAGGTGCCCTGGTCTGTGAGAGCTTTCCAGGACTTTTCCTGGCAGAGGAGTAGCCTGGAGAGGAGACTGGTCAGTGAGCTGGCCTGGCAAAGAATTGTTCTTGCAAAACAGAGGCAAAAAATTCACAGGATGGTTGTGTGCTCTAGTGTAGGTTATTTAGTGGGAGTGATTAGAAGGGGTGGCATTATCACCAGGTAGGAATTTGCAGGAGAACAGTGATGTTTAATGGGACAGCTGGAAAACCACAAGGCAGGTTAAGCAAATCAGTTTGGTACTTATGTTTGGTGAGTTCAGGTGAGCCCTTCCATGACAGGACTGTGTGGTTTTTCACCAGCTCAGCTGCTCTGGGGCTGCACTTGCCTTCTCCTGCGTGATGTGAATCAATAAGGCTTTTGCAGTGCCTCTCATGACTCCCCTTTCCTTCAGCAAATGTGAGTCTCCATCCTGTGCAGTCAGGGGTGAGCTGGAGACATTGGATTACTGGGGATCTTCATTTGCTGACTTGTTTTCAAAGCAGCCGTGGCTCTTGAATTTCAGGGACAGCATAATGAAATAGAATCTCTAATTGGGTTCAGCAGCAAGAGTCTTAATAAATGACCTTTTAAATCTTATTTTGATTTTATTCAGGTGTGGTAGCATCTCATTAATAATGATCCTGCAATAGGTCTCCCATTATATCCTATTTAATTAACAAAAAGGCTGTAAGATGTATTGGATGTTTTCAAAATGAAAATGGGAGTTTTTAATAGGTTCTCTGATTAAGAAATACTGTTCTGCATATGTGATGGTGCCCTGGAAAAATATCACTTAACAGATGCAGATATAGTTCCAAGACAAGCAAAACTCACTTCCTCCCTCACCCTTTTCAGGCTAAGAGCCACTTCCTTGTAATGATCTTGCCTTAAGGGAGATGTTTAATTTCCTCTTACAGGAAGGGGAGGCTGCTGAGGAAAGGTTTCATTTCTTGTATATTTATTATATATCCAATTTTTTGTTTAAAAGGCATCTTATGTGAGGCAAAAGAAAGACCCTTACTTTGCTGATGGACAAAGGAAAAAGGACTGGCATAACAAAGAAGCCATAAGGAGGGACTCTGAGCGTGTAGGTATGTAAGATTGCTATAAAAATGTTTTCATACAGATTGTAACTTTGATTTTATTTGGTAGACTGAGTGTAAAACAACATGTTCAACTTTAGAGTCAAAATGATGTTCTTGACATGATGCAGCATTAAAGCCAGTTCATCTGTTAATCTTTTCAACTGTATTAATCCCAATTAATTCCCTTTTTCCTCAATGTCACAATAACTATTTTGAGGTGCAAATATATCACTTAAATCTTGGTGTTTTATGATAGGTGGAAAATTGGTTTTTGAAAAACTTACCCCCCCAAAAAAAAAGTGTGCATGTACCTCTCCCAAAAATGGAGAATCCATGAAGGAAGAATAAGAAAAACATTCTGGACTGTAACAGTCATGCAAGTCCATTCCATAACTCTGGGGTTTGTCTTGCAATGCAAATAAAGGCCCATTTTGAATGTCACAGCTTTACACTGATGTGTTTGCAAGGGCTCTGCCCCTCAGTGCAAGAGCACAAATCCATCTGTGCTGAGAATTCCAACAGTGCTGAGATACTCAAACCACATGGATTCTTCCCACTGTGAAACAAAAGGCATTCTGGAGATCCTCCTCAGCATTGCCAGAACCCCTTCATCTGTTCCTGGTGTTAGAAGGAAGACTTTTACCTTCAATTTGCACAGCTGAGTGATTTGTAGCAAAACTGCTTATCAGATAAAATTGTTAAATTGATGTGGTTGACCCAGTGCTAAATATAAGACAGAGCACAAAACTAATAAGTAATGTTCAGAGGACTAGAAGATGCTCCTTTTTTTGCTGTATGGATTAGTTTCTGGCCCATTAAGCACTAATTGGTAGCAATGATCTGTATTTACTTTCTGTCTATCCACAGGAAATGGAGAACAGGGAAAACCTTACCCAATGACTGATGCAGAGCGAGTGGACCAGGCATACAGGGAAAATGGCTTTAATATCTTTGTGAGTGATAAAATTTCTCTGAATCGTTCCCTTCCAGACATCAGGCACCCAAAGTGAGTATACAGTTTGCATTTCTACCAGTGAAGGTTTGCAAGCCCTAAATTACCACCTCTACAGGAATGTGTTCTTTTTTTTTTTAATGGACTCTTGTACTTTTGTTCACAAAATACAATCCTTGCACAGCTGGGTCCTTAATATTTCCTTAATAAAGGATGGTGTATAGTAATTTCAGTGGGAAATAGAAGAGATCAAATCTGGGGAAAAAAAAAAAAAACAAACAGGTTTTGATCAAAAGACTTAAAATTACCACAAACTTGCAACCCTGCTCAGAAGAAATCTTTAATGTAACCCAGAGGTTCCAGTTCTTATGTTGGCCACTAGCTGGAAATGGCTGTGGAATGCTGAGGAGCAGAAAAAGATGTGAGTAGCTTCACTCAACTGTGTATGAAGAGTTCTATGTAGGAAGAGTTTTACCAGGTTTGTGGATTATTTCTGTGGATATCTTCCTCATAAAAGCAGCCTCATCAGGGTTTACAAGTAGAATTGAGTTCCAATTGAATGCTGACTTTAGAATTCATCTGGTTTTGGACATTGTGCTGTAGGATGGTGTTGAACTGGATTTTGGTAAAGCCACAGGTTTTTCCTCTAGCAAAAGTGCATCAGTTAGGACTTAGCCCTTGAGAAAAGCTGAGAGGGCTTAAAATACTGTTTGTGAGGTTCTTAATCTGGAAGCATTGTTAGACATTTGAATCTAAGATTCTTTTGTGTAAACCTGTGTTTATCACAGTTTAGTAAATCTGAATTCAACATCTACTTTATTCATGAGATGCAAGTTCCAGAAGTCAAGTTTTATAATTTGTTAACTGCACAATTGAGATATTACCTCTTCAGCTGTCACAGCAAACTAATCAAATACACTGGCTTGACACCCTCTCTCAATATAAACACATAAAACAAAGTAGTGAGTGTAGCTCCATAAATATTTTAGGCATGCAGCTGAAATGTTGAAACATAGAGATAAATCAGGTAACTGAAGATGTTTGTGGATCAGCCCATGCTCAAGTTCTAGGAAATGCAGTTTGAGTTTACAAACCTAAATTCCACCTGGCCTTCATTTACAGGGTGTGCCTTGGGCTCTGAGAACTTAAATATCAGACAATGCTAGTATTTTATTATCTGAGGGTTTAATGTGTTACCTTAGTGCTTCCTGTGTTTCCTGAAATTGCCAACTCAGTGTTGCTAATTCTGCTATTTAAACTTTTTTAAAACGTGAAGCTTCTAACTCTAGCCCCAGATAAAATTAATAAGTGAAGTGTCTGGGACACCAAGGACTTAAGCTGTGATTCATGGTGCTGCTGCAGTGGTTTGCTTGTTGCTTGACACATCCTTTCCCCCAGCACAGCAAACTGTAATTGTGGGGGCCTCAAGGAGGGGATAAACAGCATGTGCTTAATGGGTGCTGGGATTAGCTGGGCAGGGAGCAGGGTTACCCACAGTGGGGATGTGCAGTGAAGGAATTCATGACTGGAAAGATCTGCAGTGCATTCTCTGTGCCCATTAAAAAAGATATACATGAAATGATAATGGTTTGTGTTACTGGAGAGGCTGATGAGGGCACTTTATAACAAAGGTAGGCTGAGACCTAGTCATAAAGGCACAAGTCCATAAAGAGTATTCCAGACAGAAGGGAGCTGTGTTTTAGAGCCTCTTACATGCAGTGAGGTAAAAGAGAGTTTGGAGACATGCCCACATGCAGCAGGGAGTGTGAGGAGAAGGTGTGCTGGGGAAAAATGCATCATCTGCCTTGCCCTAAGCTTTGGGGCCACACCTGGACTTCTCCCCAACAGCTGCCCTGGGTGGGGAAGGGCAAAAAAGCAGCTGATGTGTGAGGTGGTTTGTGTGGATTTTAATACACCAAATAGTGTGTCAGCACTGCTTTCTGTTAATTGTGGGACTCAGGGAGCTGGGGCACAGCATGTACTGGATCTGCCTGGTGCACACATACAATTGTTTGTTTCAGCAGTCATGTCTTCCCCTGATAACATTTCCTTTAAGCTCCTCTAGGGTCTTTAATATTAAATACTAATTTTGCAGGTCTTGTAAAGCAATTGTAGATACAGTAGCTGGAGGGAAGCAATTTCTCTCCACGCTTAATGGTTAAACTTAATAGCTAAAGTTTCCCACTTGTTAAAGTTAGTCAGAAAATGAGAATTCCAGTTTAAGAAGAGTTAGAAATAATTCAAGGGCTCTTGGTTCATATTGGAACAGAGCTGTAGCTAGTAGCTGTTGGAAGAAGGTCAGGATGCCAATGCCAAGGGCTGGATGAAAGCAGTCCCTGCAGCTTCAGTTTGCATCTTGCATCTGTGCATTGCAGCCACAGCCTGCAGGCTCTTGGCAGCACCCCAGGACAATTCATTACACCCAGAATAAGTTACTGTCTTCTCACACAGGCACCAGAGTAACTTCCTGTAGGCACAGATGTACTGAGCTTGTATAACATAGGTGCATCCTTCTCTGTGCCCTGGGAAAGGTACCAGGAAAAAGCTGCTGCTGCCAGAGCTGCTTTCATTCCTGTCTGCCCTTCCGGGGGCTGGGGAAGGAATTCCTGCCATGGAATTGTGCAGGGAGTGACAGCCCCCAGGGGCCTGGCAGGGCACAGCCTGCACAGCAGCTTGGGGGCTGTGCAAGGGGCAGGGAGCAGTGTAGGACCTCCCTGATCTGCTCCAGGGCAGCTTGTCCTGCTGGCACTGTCATTGTCCCCCCTCCACACACCTCCGTTCACACAGCCAGCACTGGCTTGTTCTGGACACAGGGGGCTCCAGGGATGGAATAGAGTTTTGACCCCTACTGAAGAGCTACTGGATGTTTTTTAACTACATTGGGTCGCTGTGTGGCCTTAGAGATTACCTGTTTAACAAGGTGTTAAGTCCACTTATGGCCACACCTGCAGGAAAGTAAACACTGCACTTCATACTGCACTGCAGAATTTATGAAACTACCTCAAAACCAACCCTACAAGGCAAGAATTCATTCCCCCAATTACAAAATTAAGAAAGTTAATGGACTTGGCATCATTTTGAGGAGTAAAGAACAAACTAAGTTGCTTGCTGGTAATTAATACAGAAATGCTGGTGTGGTTTTGGGTGTTTTTTGGCATGTCTAGTGTGTTCTGGCAGCACCTTTTGACTTGCTCTGTCTGTGTCCAGCTGCAAGAACAAGCTGTACCTGGAGAAGCTCCCAAACACCAGTGTGATAATCCCCTTCCACAACGAGGGCTGGTCGTCCCTGCTGCGGACAGTGCACAGCGTCCTGAACCGCTCCCCGCCAGAGCTGGTGGCAGAGATCGTGCTGGTGGATGACTTCAGTGACAGAGGTTTGTGTGTGACATCCCCACCAGGCTTCCCTACCTAAGGGATCAATGCACTTGCACATATGTGTGTAATGACCTGAGGTTTTTCACTTGCCAGCAGCAGAGCTCAGGGGAATCTCGCTGGGGTACATTTGAAAACAAAAAAACTCATGTTCCATACTCAGGGTGTGCTGGTTTAGCTGCTGCTGCTGCTGCCGTGGACTGTCCTGTGTTCTTTTCCCTAGGAAAAGCCAGGGAAGCTGGTTGTAATATTCAGCTAAGGGCCTGTGTAGCCCTTAATGTAAAATGTTAAATGTTGACTCTTGAAATAACAAAAAACAGCCAAGAGATGGGAATTGCTCACTCCTTACATTCTGCTTGCCTTTTTTTTTTTTTTTCTTGACGCAGAACATGTAAAAGAATCCTTGATAAAAGGTTCCCACCTGGGAGTGCCTATGATTTGGCTTGCCTTTCTCATGAATTTTTTTGCTCCTGAAAAGGAAATGTGCAGCATCCAAACCTTTTCTCTCTCTTACTGGGAACTTCTCTCAGTATTTTGTACTGCCCTGCCTGGAGTAGTCACTTTGGATTGGGTTGAAGTGCTGTCTGCAGAGGTGTGGAGTCACTGGCACCACACATCACCACGAATGGAACATCCACTTGTCATTGCAGCAGCAATGTGTGCATGTACTTGCTGAGATCTTTTTCTCTGAGCCATTTAAATGGTGCCCGGTGCAAATTAAGCTACATTTTACCTTGTGTTTTGTTCCCTTGTTGTGGTGAAAAAGCAAGTGAAGACAATCACTGTCTCTGTTGTGTAGACATTGCATAGGAGGAGAAATCCCATGGCAAGTCCTCTGACTGGTGTTCAAGAGGGCACAGTGACTTTGGGGGGTTATGGTCTGATCTAGTAACTCTATTTTCTCCTTTAAAGTTACTAAGACTATTTAGCTTTATGAGCTGCAGAGTTCAAGCCACTGGTATTACTCAAGTGAGGCAAAAGAGCTTTCTCTACAGATCCTAAAGGATACATCTCCAGAAACCTGACACATAGGAAGCTCCTAAATGAGCTTGGAAACAAGCTTGTGAATATTTAGTGTTCTGACCTATAGTGGCTTCCAAACAGGCACTACCCATCATCAGCTGCAGTGCTTGGTCTAAAGTTCTCTCATTAGTTTGCAAGCAAGGTGTGCTGCACTGAACAAATCAATGCTAGATGAAATAAGTATTTCTTTAGAGGATTTTCAAGCTAAGGTGAGGAGTAAAAACCCACCCTCCTAACAAGGTCTTTTTATTGCTACTCAGTCTAGAAGTAGATTAGACAAGCTCATGCTGTAGCCACAAGTGAATTGTACAAATGGGTTTCTTTTCAGAGAAGTGGAAGTAATGAAATCTAGTTTCCTGTGGATCTGTTTTCTTTGTTCTTTAGATGTGCCCTGACCAGATGAAAGAGAACCCTCCTGGCTCCACCCCTGCCCCTGTGCTGTTTGTCCAGCTCTCTCTTCTCTGTTTCCCCCACCTCTGATAAGACAAAAACTCTTCTCCCTTGGTCATCCATCTTTCATACAAAGGTTGCAAGATGTACCTGAGACTCATTTGTGTGCAGCATCTATTTATAAATGGATATAAAAGACTCCAGGTGCTGGACAGTGAGCTGAATTGTCAAGGGAAGAGAGTGTATTAATAAAAACTGGTGCAGGGTCTCTTTGCTTGGATTTTTTTTAAAACCAGTATTTTCCTGCTAGCACAGTTGATTTCTGCACACTGGGACAATTGCTGGTTAGGATGAAACATTTTTCCTTCAGTGCTATCAGTTCTGTATCTGCACTTTTCTTCCTTAACCACGCTGGGGTTGGCTTCCACATCCCTCAATGGGCTTTAATAGATCCTTAGTCTCAGGGGGCTCTTAAATCCTAATCACAAGATCTTGATTTGAAAGGCTGGTGGTTACAAATTTCTGGTTGTAATTTATCCATTGTTTAAAATAAACAAATAAACAAAATACTCAGCCAAAACATAAATGACAAACATTTCAAACCCGCTAACTGAGAATTGATAGTTTGATGCATCAAACTGATATGCATGAAGGAGCAGAAGTTCCAGAAAAACTTTTGCTTATATGTTAAATATTTGAAAAGAGCACATTCTTGGATTTGGACTGTTAGGCAACTGCTCTGCTTATCTGTTTCTTATGATTAAATTGGGCACTTAATAAGAACTCCTTGTCCAAGCTGATGATCATCACAGCTGTGCCAGAGAACTGGAGAGCAGTAAAAAGAATGAGAAGAAATTTCTTGATTTTTCTTTGCAAATCATAAATGATTGGTCCTCTGCATTGTCTGCAAAGTATTCTGTCTTGTCTTCAAGAATTCTGTGCTTCTGTTTAAAATAATAGTCCCCTAAAATTGTAGCAGCATCTTTCTTTTAAAGTTACAGAATCACTGTTGGATGTAGTGACAGTAGAGGCCATGTCTGAGATCAGAGGGGCATAATACAAGCAGTAAATGTCATCTCCTTCCCTGAAGAGATCAGTAAATAGTCGCCATAAACTCCAGTGAAAGCCAAAGATGAAAAGGATAATCACTCAATAAAAATCTATTATTATTTTTTTTTATCGAGGTGTTACTGTGCCAGGATAAAACACTGGATATCTCTGCTGTATCTCCTGCTGGCCTTTCACTTGAGGGTTGTCTAAACAGACCTCTAGAACTTTAATAACTCTTTAAAGAATAATCTTCAAAGCTTGACCTTCCCTGGCAAGGAGACTTTCTCTCTCTCTCTTGCCAGCATTTCTTGTGTGCTGACCTGTGCTGGGGTTAAATGTGCTGGGGTTTGCCAGCTGCCCTTGAGGTGCTGGAATGTTTCTGTCTTGTCCTGCTGTTTCACTGGTTTCTGGGAATGGTGATATTGGTGCTGACCCATCAGCCTTTTTTTATCCCTGTATCTCATACATGGAGAATCTTTGCTGCACATGAAGAAAACAGGACTGTGGTAATAACAGGAATAGTGAGTGTGGAAACCTGGCTACTGCAAACAGTGGTTTTTCCTGACAGATGTTATTTTCATATGTTTTTCATCTGGTTTTAAGCTTGAGTGTAAGGAATTTTTGGTGTGTCTATGAAGAGGGGCTGGGAAGTTGGCTAACAGAGTGACAGGAGAGTGAAGACAGATTTCTGGGTTAGTTGGTGGCTGCTGTGGTCTGCAGCAAACCTGAGGGGCAGCTGTGTGTTATTGGAGCTCCTGGACAGATGAATCATCATCTGGAAGTGTCAGCAGCCATTTATTTCTTAATTTGTTTGAAAGAGACAACTCTGTGACCTTTAGCAATAAACATTTTTCATCCAAAAAATGCTGTCCTGATGACAGCAAATCTTAACAGGGAGCAGCAAAAGCTTTACGAGTCATGTTTTTTAAATGTTTCCTTTGCCTTGTACTTGGAAAGTCAAAATGTGCTGGAACAACTTGCTGTCCTGAATGGTTTGGGTGTTTTTGTATGCCTGCAGTATAATGCAAATGCTCCAAATCTAAAAAAAAAGTCTAGAGCTTTACCTCACCCAAATTCTGTGCAGGATTTTGTGTCAGGCAGAGTGCTGTGGGAAGGGCTGCCTGTCACTGGGGTCACTCAGTGTGGTGGTTCCATCCCCTTTGCCTTGAGCTGCAGACCATGTTGGCACCTCCAGCAGCTCCTTCCTGACACTCAGATCTTCCTCTCTGGGGATTCCCTTGGTAGCTTGGGTTGATTTAAAAGGAGCTGGTTTTTTCCATCATGTGCCATTGGTCACAGCAGAGTGGATATTGCAGGGCTATTTTTTACTTTCTCCATTGGTAGTCTCTGCTGTCAGTGTAGCATTGCATTAAGACTGCTGTAATGCTTTTTTCCCCTCACAAACTTGATTGAGAGTGATGGAAGAACTTTCTCCCCAGTTTAAAACTTTCATAGGGATTTTCTGTGCAGGAGAAAATAGGTTCTGTTGAAGAGGAGACACCAATTCAGCAAACAATTGTTGGAGAATAAGAATTAACCTGCCCAGCATTGGCTGCTTCTTCCTGCATGGTACAGAGAACTTGTAGAGAGCCACAGACTGACCTCCATGGGTTTTATAAACCTCAGCTATTGCAGGGTGGTCCAAAATAATGCCTGTCCTTCTGGGTAAGTAGAAATTAGAATGCAACACATGTGAATTACCACTCTAGAGCTCCTGATCATAAAAACTCCTAGCTGTGGCAGTCCTGTGTGAATTTGTGGCTTCACTTTTAACTTCTATAGCTTTTCTTTAGGTCTGATAGGTTAAATTAAACCTTTTCATATGCTGGCTTGCAGGGTACTAATTGCATCCCTCCAAGCCTGTTGTTACCAGAATGGCCCTAAGTAAACTAAAATGTTTTTTCCATGTATATCAGTTTTCTCCTGGGGGCTGTCATGTGAAATTTGTTTGCTTTTTGGATATGTAATTACCATGCTGCTGGGTGGGAATTTGGTTCTATTTTATCATAGAAATGGGAGGAGGAGAACTGAAGTGGAATTGCAGGTCAGTCTGTAAAACTGCAGGTTTCTCTGTCAGCTCTGATGGCATTTTGTTATTGATAGCTGGCAGCAGGCAGGCAGTTCATGGTTCTTCAGGGTCTGCCTCAGTCCCTGGGCCTGCAGCCTGAATTGCTGTGGTGAGAAATGGAGCTGTTCAGCTCTAGTGTCTGTCTTGTACGAAATGAATTGTTGGTCTCCACCTAATTCTTGTAGCTTGTGGACACCTCTGCTGTAAAAGCTGTCTCTGTGTCTGCATGAACAGATGTAAAGCTGTCCTCTGTCTCTCAGTAATAAATGATCAGCCCTGAGCTGGAGGAGCAGAAGATCCCTTTGCAGGATGCTTGTCAGAATGTTCTTTGCTTTTCACCTGGTACGTGCTGGTAGCCCAGCACAGCAATGGAACATTAAATACTCCTGGTGAAAGGCAGAAGGCAAATTCCTTTGTTTTGGAAGAGAGATCTCTTACAGCTGCAGGTGGGACTGGAACAGGTACAGAATCAAAAATAGTTGATTTTGGAAAGGACATCTGCAGATCATCTAACCCAACCCCTCTGCTCAGCTACAGCAGGTTTCTCCAGATTTTATTATTCACTCAAATTTTGAAAATCTCCAAGGATGGAGACTCCATAATGCCTCTGGGGAACCTGTTCTGTCAGTGACCTAGTTTGAAAAAAAAAAAAAAATTAAAAAATACCCTATGCTTAAACAGCATTTCCTGTGCTTCAGTTTGTGCCCAAGGACTCCCAGGTCCTTTTCTACAGAGCTCCTGTAACTTATCTAGGAAACACCTGTGAAAGAACACCTCTAAAACAAACTAATTGTTTGCATTTATGTGCTTCTGGAACAAACTGATATCGTGGATTTTTCAGCCTTTCCCTTAATGTCAGACATGGTAGGATTTTAGCCTTTTCAACCCTTTGCAGCAATGGAAATGTAAAAATTATTCAAGACATTTGAAGTTTACTGTGTGCAGGAGGCTGTGACTTAATTGCTGAATGTCATTTAAAAGAAACACCTTGTGGTGTACTTGGGGCTGGCTGTGTGCACCGAGGAAAGGGTGCACACCACACAGGGGTTATCTTATTTCATGGCTGAACTTGACAGAAATCAGTGATTGTGGCTAAGAGCTTGAAATTCACATAAAACTCACGTTTCAGCATTCAATTATTTGCATATTGAGTGACAGCCTGTTCTTACTTGTTTTTAAGATTACTTTGGTATGAATGACAGTGTTTTAGAACAAATGTTGTCCCTTGTTGAAGAAGAGAACTGCAGCATCAGTCATCTCCAAAGCATGAGTTACATGCAAAGCACTGTGTTGGTACAATAATAAAGCTGGTTGTGGCAGCAGTGACAATACTGCAATCTCCAAACATCAGGAGGTGTTAACCCAGCTGGGCCCTCTGCCTTATGGTGTTGCATGTCTGTGCAGTGGAGAGATGTGAAAACTGAGCATCCTTCTCAGAGTAACCAGGCAAAATCTGCACCTGTCACTGCGAGGCAACAGCAGCTTTCAGCCCAAGTATTTGAATATATTTGACCCAATATGGCAATGACATTTGCCATGTGAACCTTCTGGTTTTTGCATTAGACACAGTCTGGTTTAGGGAGTGGTTATTCAGGAGGCTGTGTAAATACATCCCTGGCTGCAGTGGATTTCAAGGAGACAATTTTGTTCTGAGGAATGTGTCTGGGAACTGATTTTCCCTTGGGTGGTCATTATGGAGATTTTGGATTTCAGCTTCATCTTTCAAGACTACCCTCTTACCTTGAAACTCATCTTAATTTGTGAAAACTTTTTTTAGGAGTCTATTGTATTTATATGTTCAACCATCTAATTTTTTTTTTTAATTCCTTCCCTATTTTCACTCCCTTTTTCCTTAGCTGTGTGTGTTCAGCAGGACTTTGTGCAGTCAGGCTTGGAGCTGCTCTTTGGCACCTGGGAGGCACCATGAGCCTGGAGTGTGGTGTGTGGCCACTGCTCATCTTGGAAAGGCAGCAAAGAGCTTTTAGGCCTTTTAATAGAGGAATCCAAGGAGTGTTTTCCCCAGCAGGGTCACCTCAGCCCTGGGTTTCCACCAGCATTCCTCTCCCCTCATGCACCATTGTGCCATCACCCTGGAGTTGCCCTGGACATTTACACACTCTTGGAGCCCATCCTTTCCCAAATCAGAGGGGAGACACAACCAAATCCTGCTTTTTCCCTTGGTAGATCAATCCCTGTGACATTTTAAACCTCTCTTTATATTGCAGTACAGGTAATTCTGGAGGTATGGGAAAATCTGAATGGAAAACCAAAAGTGAGTGAGGTAACTTGGCTGAACCCATGAGCAGCATAATTTGGTCTGGAGGGCAGAAGTCACTAAGTAGTGTAGTGAGGGAGAAGGCAAGGGGTGATTAATGTGTCATTTGGTGCAGCAGCAGGTATATAACAAATACAGCTCTGTCCCATTAACCACATCTGCCAGGCCTTAATTGAAAGAAATCATGTTCTCAGTATCTGAAATAGAAAAAGGTTTAATACTTGAATTCTTTTTGATCTTTAAATGGAACAGTAACGGATTTATGCAGCTAAAGAGATTATCTTTTCATCTTTAGGCACATGCACTGTAAAGGTAATTTTTTTTTCTCTTAAATGCACTAAAGTGCATCTGGTTAGTGCATCTCAGAATATGGAGTGGCTGCTTAGGACAAAGTGATGACAGCCTTTCTTGCTGAATTATCAATATGTTTATCTTAAAGCTTTTTACCATCAAGTATGGAGAAAAGAAGAAAAAGCCACACTCTTTTGGGCCAGCTGTGCTTTTCTACAACCTTTATAAAGTTTTGCTTTCAGGGTCTCTCATAGAAGTTGTGCTGTAACTGTCGTCCCAAACAACTGAGAAAAAGATTATTTTTGTAAATTAAGTTACAGAATAAAGAGGATTTTTTTCCTTGTTAGAATTCATTACAGACCATCTCTGGTCTGTTTAAGACTTGTGAAAAATCCCTTAGCAGTAGCAGTCAGATAGATCTCCCTTTGCATGAGTGGGAGAAGGTTGGTTCATCTGGGTGGAGAGAGATGAAATTTCTGCCCCAAACTGCAGCAGGACTCCCAGGCAGCACAGCAGAGCAGGGACATGAGTGTAAGAGTGAATTTGTGAACTCACCGAGACTCTTTTCCATAGTGAGCACCAAAGGGAGCAACAAAATAAAAGCTGGTGCAGATGTCCCATTTTTGTTTATGAGAAGAGAGTAATTTGTAATTCTCCATTTCTGGCAGTGTCTTGTGGGTGTGGGATACTTCAGATAACAGTGACAGAGTCTGCTTTGGATCACAGTGAGATGTGGATGAGATTCCATTTTATGTTTTCCCTTTTTTGAGTATTCATTTTTAATGTGTCTTTAATGTCTGTACTCATGTATTCCCTTCATAAAGGGATGTCTAAAACCTGCACTGTTCATTAGGCAATGGCTGGGGAGCATTAAAAGTTTATTCTCTGGTGTTTTAAGAGGCATGAGGGCCTATTGTCGTTGTTTACTGCAGCTTTGTTTGTGACAGCCTAAATTAACTAACCAGTTTACTTTTCATCATCTTATATTTATTTCTCTAAGATCAGCTGCTGCAGCTGGAAGATTCTTCTAGAAAGGAGATGAGGTGGCTTTAAAAGGTTGAGTTTACTGTGACCTCTTTCTCAGCTAATTATTGTGTAGTGAAGGATGTCTGGCAGTCTAAAGTTTAAAAAAAATAAATAATTGAGGAGCAGAGTTTCCATTACAGCTTATTAAGTAAATCTCAGTACATTGCTTGCTACTAAGAAACCCTACACATGTAGCTTCTGTTAGAGGAATTTTGCAGCAAAACAGCTTTAATTTTATTCTCCTCACCTTGAAGTACATGTCCTCATCTGCTAGGAGTCAAAAATCTAGATATCTGCCAGCTGCAGTGCAAATCAGCATTTTAATGCTTTACAGCTGCTTCTCTATAGCAGTTAATTAGAAATGTGATTCAAACACCCTCTGCCCATATATGATATCTATTACTGGTAATCATAGTTTCTGCTATTTAAACCTGCATTTGGAGTGGTATTAACAAAGCAGCTGTTCCACACAGGGACTTTGTGATAAAGGTGGAAACTTCTTCACTTGGAGAAAATTGGAAGCTAAATGCTGCTTCAACTGAAAAATAAAAGTGGATAAACCAAACCACATTCCTTTTCTAGTTTTAATTGCAGTTATATTTTCTTAGTGAAGAAATGTCACACAATTCTCTCAGTGTAGCATCAGTTCCTGAGGACCACAGTTGCCTCTTACCCACAAGAGGGATGCACTGATGGACCACAGAAGTTTAACTGTGTTCAGCAGGGGGAAGCCAAAGCTCCAGATTTAAAAGCAGGTACCTTCAGCTATCAGTCCTGCCCTGTCCTCTGTCATCCTGATAAAATTAATGTGTTACTTGAGAATGGTATTGCCCACAAGATGGCTTAGTTTTGGTATGAGTACAGCTGTGATTCCAGGCCTGGATTTGTGCTTCAGGATTTAATGGATTTATTGACCTTTCTAGCAGATGTCACTGACTTACTGTGATAGCTGCATTTTCTTGTGAGTAAAGTAAACCAGAGTGTTGGGAACTGATGGTGAAGAGGTCTAGAAGAAGAGTAAAGTGTGAGTTTGTAAATTATACTTCTGGCATGGCAGAGTTTGGTACTGCAAGTCAATTGTGTGTGTTCTCCCTGCAGCTGTATTGCTATTTTTTTTCATTTGCCAAATAGATTGTTTTCTGTTCTCTGACACACAGACTACAGGACAGACCTCCTTCTGCTTTGTCAGTCATGGTTATTAATGTTTAAGCATCATTGTAGGACTGAAGGATTATCAGTTAGTTTTCCAATATTCCAATTTGGCTGCAACCCCACAGCAAAAACTTTGTAGTTCTCTGCTATTAATTTTAGGCTTCATAGTTGTTCTTCCTCACTTAGACACTTGAGATCAGAGCCTGTGGGATCCGAGGGGGTGCATTCCTACCAAATCAAAGCCACTTTCAAGTGAGTCACATCTCGGGCCTAACGGACTGTTCTCTTAACAAGACAAAAGTCTGGAGCAGATTTTTCTGTCAATCCTTGTGCTCTTTCTGAAATATTTCCTTTTTTGATGATTTGCACAGAGCAAATACTTTCTGGCCAAGAAGTTCTTTGCCTCTATCAGCACTATTCATGTACAAAGCCAGCTCTCCAAGGACTGGTTTGTTTTGGCATCTTCTTTTCTTTTTTTTTTTTCCCCCAGCAAAACTCAGTGACTTTTAAGGCTTTAATCTCACAGCTTTGATTTGTTCCAAAATGTTTCAGTAAGAACTGTCTTAACACTTCCTCTGCCTGCATCTCTTCAGATGATGGCAGGTTTTGCCTTGCTGTTGGTCATAGGCTTTATGTTCATGTCATGATACACCATGCAGAGCGTCACTGGCTGTATCCTGACATGTTCCCTGGGCACACAGGAGGCTTTGGAACAAACTTCTGAGGTGCTTTTGCACCCCTGCTTGTCTCTCCAGTGCCCAGAAAGCAACTGATGGTGCAGGTTCAAGGCAGTTAAAGATTTTTAGAGTGCAGGCATTCCTTTGGTTAAACAACTGGATAGTCAAAGCTACTGATGTGGCCTTAAGATGAGCACAGAGATTCCTCGTGTTGCAGGCAGTATTTGGGACAGCAGTGCCCTTCCTTGCCAGTCACCATGGCTACATCAAACTTGAGCTGAATATTAAGTGTACTGCAAGGAATCCACCCCTGGTTTGCAGCTACAGAGGCTGTGTAGACCAAAACCTGCATCTCTCCAGAGTGTGTGTGTGCCAGCACAGCAGCTCTGAGGTTAAAAGCAATCAACAGGAAACGACTGAGAGTCACAAAACACCCTCTTTAGATGAGATGTAGTCAACAGAAGAAGGAAAAACCTAAGTGGGTGCTTTAATCTTGATACATATTTAATGAAGTGGGAAGGGAGAAGAGTAAACTAATGAGAATGACTTGACTGTTTCCCCTGGGAGAGATGGGTTCTGGCAGAGGGGGAAAAACTGATCTTGTGGGTTGGCCAGCAGGTCAGCGTGCAGGAATTAACAAGTGATGCATACACCACAGGTTGGCTGCACTGCTCCTGAGGAACAAAAGGTGTTTAAACCTTTACAGCATGAAAGATAAGTAAATGGATTCCCTCAAAAAGCAGCAGTTGGAATAGACTCCTTTACAAATTAAACTTTCCTGAGAGATTGAGAGGTTGTGCTGTCGCTAAGGTAATTACTCCCTGTGTATTTCCCTGCTTGGAAATGCAGCCTCCTAAGCTTTCCTTGGGGTCTGGGTGTATTTATATACCAATGCCAATAAGTGTGAATTTTCCCATTATAAAATGACACCTTTGTCTCTGCATTCAGTGCTAGCATCTCCTGAAGGATACCTGAGCAGGGTTGGGATGTCTTCTGTAGGGTGGAGGAAGCACTGAGAAAGTTCCCTTTGCAAATTGAAGGATGAATTGATGGCACAGGCAGGACAGCAGAAGTTCATGCACCTGAGTTTATCACAGCACAGGCTCACACCACAATCTGGCTTGTTTCTTGGACTTCATTCTTCTACTTCTGTGCACTTTATTGTGCCTGAAACAGAAGCTTGGTTTGAAACGACTTACAAAGAGAACAAAACCAGTAAGGTTTTCAGCAAACCCTTTTAATTTTTGTTGAGGTCCAAACCATGCTATATTATCATGTAGGGTGGTACACATTTAGCTATTGTCCTATGCACAGAAACCCTTTCCCCCCTCAGTTTTTGTTTTTAAAGTTGGGCTGAGACTCAACACTGATGCAGAATGGGCAGTGGAAACTGGGCTCTCTCCCTTTTTGGAGTCCACCCCAGAACTGTAATCAGTGAAGCAACAAATATTAATTCTCTCCCTTCTCAGGCCTTTTCCTCTTTGTAAGAAGATTCAGCTTGGAAAGCTGTGATCAGCCTAATCAGTTTTCTATTACTGAGACCGGTGCTCATAGTACAATTTGTTAAATCAATTTATTATCCTCCCAACCAACTTCAGTGATCAGAGCGTGAAAACATTGAAAGAAAATTAAAACTAGTGGAAGTGCTGCCTGTTTGGATAACAGCACATTCTGCTGTTTCAAAGGATTACTCATCTGCACCAAAACAGGGAGAGAAGTTAATTTCAATGATTTAGACTCTTTTATTTCAGGGAGGCCTGGCTTGCACATTATGATGGATTCAGGAAGAAGTATAATTCGTTCTTAAATTGTTAAACAGCACGTTGGGGCCAAGTATCCAAGTAAAAAATGAATGGATTCGTTTGTAATCTTCAACGAGCGTGTCTGTGTGTGGGAGGGTAGGGATGGCAGGCTGGGCTAACCTGTAAACAAATGCTAGATGCATGCTGGCACTTCAGGCTTTGCTGTTGGAAAGCAGCCAAAATAACCTGCAGAGAAGGGATATGGTCCTTTTCTGCCTAAAATGGAATTCTTCAGATCCTCCAGTCCTGTCCTCCTGTGCCCTTCGGGGGGGGGAGGTTCCCTGGATTTTCAGAGTGCAGTGGCTCTCCCATCTTCATATCCTAAAGCTTCTGAGTGTAACCTAAAGCAAAGCACCTCAGCAGGTGCCAGGATCCTGCAGGGCAGAGTGACCTTTGGTGTTAGCAGTGGCATCTGAGTAACGTGGGAAGGTGTCCAGGAAAGTTTCTGATTTCTGCAGTGCTGTTCCTTCTGGATTGGGTTGATGATAAACACATGGCAAAGGCAGTGGAGCTGCAGATGTGCTGTACAGTGTAAAAATTCAGAAACCAAAGCTGATGGTATCATATGAACCATGAAATGTTGCACTGGTAGGACAGGAGAAGTGTTTCACTCATAGTTCCTTCTCAGGACATAAATCAGTTTAATAGTTTCAAGTCATGACTGATATTTAAAATCAGTTGGGTTGTTTTGGTTTTTTTTTCTGTGGCAAATATTGGTACTCCCTTCCCTGCCAAATACTGCAGAGCTGTTACAGGGACTATCAGCTATTAAAACAAACAAATACACAAACAAAAAAAAACCAAAAAGGCTTCTTTGGACTCTTCTGTCTTCCAGCTTCTGCATATGCTTGTTTTTGAGTTTCTTAGGTGCCTCTTCAGGTGGCAGAGCGTATTGTTGGAATGAAAAGTCAACTGCATATGAGGAATTCCAGTCTTGGAAAGTCCTTGCCATGCTACAAGTGGTCACCAGACTAGAGGGGTCTGAGGGCAGCTCTGCTTGGATGAGGCCAGTAGGAAGAAGTACAGTAAGACCACCACAGAAATTTGACCTGGGGGGAAAAAAAAATGCCTTATTTTGGAAAGTTTAGGGCTGCTTCTGTAAAGCAGGCTGCCTGTTAAAGCTTCTCTGCTGTCTTCACACAGCTTTATTTACAGCTCAGAGTAAAGAAAGCAGCAGTTCTTGACTGGTACTGTTAATGTATACATTGTACATCAACTTTATTGCAGAGTGTGTTAGCAAACTACCAGAAGAGTTTTTAATCTGCAGATAATCTTACTCTCATTTATGTTTTTGGGCTGTGTTACTTTGCCCAGCATAGGCACAGCCATTGGAATCCATCCAGTTCACCTAACAACTTTCATTAAAGAAAATTGCCCTTGTAATAAAAATTACTCAGTGTGACAAGATTCCATAATATATTTTTTTAAAGCTTCATTAAATTTTGTAGCAGTTAAGGGTACTTGTTTGGGTTTTTTTAATTTTCTTTTTAAAGCAAAATTTGGCTTAATTGGGACAATATTTGAAACAGAATGAAATAACTATTTTCTATCTGGGTGCATAGAACCAGGCTGTGTGGCAGAAATAGCACAAGGATAAGGAAATAAGAAGTCTCTGAAAACCACATTTTACTGAGTTTTGTTTATTGTGAGGTTCCTCAGAAGTCTTCAATTAGGCAAAGCAAATGCAATAAACTCTGCCCACTTGCAGTTCATGATAGAGAATTCTTAATCTTGCAAATTGCAGTGACCAAACATGGATTTTTCTGCAGCAGTTGGGAGGAGCAGCTTACCTGAGCATCATCCCTCTGGCTGCAGCACAGCCCTCAGCAGGTGTGTCCCTGCAGCAGTGTGAGCACACAGGTGCTGCTGGAGCACCTGCAGCTTTTCCTTGTTCTCCCAGCCATCAGGGACACCATTCCTGATGTGTGAGGCACTTCACCAGTGCAGCAGACAGCAGGCTCCTCACTGCCAGCACAGAATGCTTTGGTATTTTCTTACTATGGAAATGTGGTAAAGAAGTGCTGAAGAACCAAACCCAGCTTTTGGGAGTGCAGTGAGAAGTCAGTGGATTAGACTCTGCTCTTTGCAGAGTATTTGACTGAGAGAACTCCATGGCTCCTATGCCTTCCTTTCCCCTTTACACTCTAAAAATGGGGGAATCTCCATTTTTAGCTGCTTGTTCATCAAGATACACTGACTGAGGACAGGATGATTTGTATCAGAGCAGCCATCATCATCATCATCATCATCCCAACTGAAATGGCCAAGTCCAGTGACTCTGTGTTCACCTTCTGGGTGTATGTGAGATGTGAGACCACATCCCAGGATATTCTCATGTTTGGTAGCAGGCTGAGTGTGCTGTGCCTGTGCCCTTGGATGAGCCACTTCAGTTGCCCCAGGTGTCACCACAGATAAAATTGCACCCCAAACCAGAACAGTTTGGAAAGGCAGGTGATGCTAAAATGGAAATGACAAACACACATGGGGTAGACAAACCTCTGGGGTCTTTCACAGTCTCATTTTCTCATTTTAATAAAAATAAAGAGCTGAAGGAAGTCTCTTTATATTTTCCACTGGTTTGGAGCTTTGGATTTTTTAAGGCTTCCTAGTGCTTTATAGCTTTGGCTTGGATCATGTAAGTATTGTGTAGTCTGATCTTCCAAGTGTCTTCTGCTGTTATCAATCTCTGGCTGTTGTTAGGGAAATCAGACTGAGTGTGTCTGTGTGACAGTTCCCTCCTTTTTTATAACAAGCATCAGCAGCCACTGTCGTGTTTATCTTGTCTTGGGTACATTAAGTAAAGTCTGCATCCTGGTTTGGGCTTGGCTGATTTATGCTTGAAGTGAAGATTGTTTGTTCTCTGCGATGAAACAATCTTTTGTGACAAACTAACAATGGCAGGGGATGAGCTCTGATGTTAAACAGTGGTAGCTTTTCTTTTCTTTCTTTTTTTTTCTTTTTTTCTCGTTTTAAGTCTACCCACTGCCTCAGGAGGAAGGCAGCTGCACTAATAATATGTCTGGTCTCTGTGGAAGGCCCTTATTTGAAAAATCTGTAATTGAGTGGACAAAATTTCTGGTTGCTTGAGAGGATCTATTCAGAAGAGACCTGAAAAGGATGAGGGAAAAGCACACTAGACATCAAGAAGTCCTAAGGGCTCTATTGAGAGGGAAACCTATGTAGATATTGTAATGGGACAATTATACTTGTCAGGCAAAACACTAAAATGGATCCATGGAAAAAAAAACTCCTGGGGAATGTTAAACAAAGCTTTGAACAGGGCAAAGAGCTTGCTGGGAATACCTCAAAAGCAAGGAGGTGTATTTGGGTGATGTTTGAAGGAAGACACATGTTGGCTGCTTCAAAGAGCAGGCACAGAATGTGTGTTACCACAGGGCTTCTGACCATTCTCTCAGTTGCCAGGTCAGCACAAGGGGGAGAGCTCATAACTAGGTTAAGTTTATTTGCTCCTTTGCTCTTTTCAGTCAGCTGTTCCAATGCCCAGCCTCCCTGGTGCCCTGTTCAGGGCCACTTTCCTGCTGTTGGCCTTTCCAGCCCCTGCCTTTCATGCCTCCTTTGGAAGCTGAGGAAGATGTGCTGTACA
Source organism: Trochalopteron elliotii (assembly GCA_024734555.1). Lineage (NCBI taxonomy): Eukaryota > Metazoa > Chordata > Aves > Passeriformes > Leiothrichidae > Trochalopteron > Trochalopteron elliotii. Next base: position 1,659,240 of record JANPWX010000095.1, read on the forward strand.
GAGTGGAGAGGATGTGTTCCCTACAGAAGGCAAACAACCCTGTCAGGGTATTTGTATTTCAGTGATTGCCTCGCGTCAGGTTTTGTTATGTGAAGTTTTAACAGTTACTTGCCTAGATGTAACATACTAAGTTTGGGCTAGTGAGGCTTCTTTCCTGCATGGGTTGCTGACTGTAGTGGGTGGTGTGGGGCATTAATGAACAATCCCTGGCACCCTCTGAATGGGCTTTGCTGTCAAAACTTCAAATGCCTGAAAGATCAACCCATTAGTGATGAGGCCAGCGTCAGCTCAGCCTATTTTTAGGTTTTTCTTTGCTGCTTCACTCTTTGATGTAAAGACAGCTGTGTTCCCCTCTCTCGTTATGCAGACCAAACTTTTTATCTCCACTTTGGAACAAGCTGTCCATTGTTTTGATCACTCAGTGATCTTTCTCTGCAGCTCTCCTGTTTGAATTCTTGTTAATCGTGGTGACTGCCACTGTCTGTGTTAATTCAGATGTGGCTCCTGTCCATGCTCAGTAGTGTAAATATTTTCATATTTAAATGCAATTCTCCTCTGCTAAGCATTTAAGGAAGCCATCCCCATAACACACTGTGGTTGTGCCTGCCTTGCAGCTTGGAGGGGTATCTGACTAGGCTTTTTCCTGGTTTTTATTTATGCATGAGTGGATTGTTATGTTGTGTGTTTTGAAGAAACCACATACAATTTAAATGCCCTGAGTGTGGTTTACTTCTGAAAACGAATTCCCCTGTGTCTTTTCTAAATTACAGTGGTTTTCCACAAGTGCCCAAGAATCCTGGCTCAAGGTCTGCCAGCTGTCTTTTTATTCCTTTTCCTCTGCTGCTTTCTTTCTCATCCTATACTCTTTGTTCCTTTCTTTTTTCTCCTCTGTTTAATTGCTTCTAAAGTTCTGGAACATCTTCAAAAGTCTTGCTTAGGCAGGTAAAAGAAGTAATTTTTAGGAATTCTTACTTCCATTTTCTTGTTACTCCACTTGTTACCTGTCGAGGCCATACTTCCAAAGACATCTCCTCCTGGTAAAGACAGAGCAGCGTTTTTAAGGAACGGGTTGTTGCAGTGTCCCACTGTCTCCTTTCCACACAGAGCACCTGAAGAAGCGTCTGGAGGATTACATGTCCCAGTTCCCCAAGGTGCGGATCCTGCGCACCAAGAGGAGGGAAGGGCTGATCAGGACCCGCATGCTGGGAGCCTCCGCGGCCATCGGGGACGTCATCACCTTCCTGGACTCCCACTGCGAGGCCAACGTCAACTGGCTGCCACCTCTCTTAGGTCAGTGGGGGGTGCTTGAAATTATTCCCACCTGGTGCTTTCCCCTCCTGCTGTAAGTGGATAAAAGAGAGATGAAATAGCGTAAAACCGACCGCGAGGCTCAAGTGTGTTGTTGGCAACTTGTAGTGTTTAGTACTTAGAGTGTTTAGAGATTTTTTTCTGTTCTGGAGTCCTGCACTGTGCAGTGACCCCGTCAATATGCTTTTGTTAATTAAAGAGCAGAAATCATATTCTTCTGGTTCCTCATTAAATGAAATCTTAAATAATTTACAGCTTGCTAGAAGAGTAAACTATCACATGGTCATTCCTTTGCAGGGAGAAATGGCTTTATGATACAGAAGAGATCTTTGCACACAGGTTTTGAGTAGCTTTTAAGGGTTTTATCTCCCCTATAACTATATTTAACTTCATAGTCTGCAAAGCTGTGAAAAATACTTCTTGTGAATGAGAGCTGCTGGTGTGTATTTGTAGAACATGGGCACCCTTTTCCAAGGCAGCACTCCATCCCTGAGGAGGTGTCAGTTCTTTCCAGGGATGACTAACTGAAGGGACAGTGCCTTCTGTTTCTGGTACCTGTCTGCCTGCAGCTGGCACCAAACTCCTTCTCAGCCCTGCTGCCAGTGACCTGTCAGAGCTCTCTGAGGTGTGACTTTCTCAAATAGGCTGTGGCAACAAGAGTCAAGCAGAGGTTTAAGAAAGAGTCAGATTTTCCTGCAGGATTGATGGATGGTTATCCTGTTGCTTTCACTACCATTTATATCTGGCAATAGTTTGAAACATTTGCAGCTTTACAAGTCCCAGGGAGGAAGGACAGAATTAGTTCCAATGCCATTTAAATGAGAACACGAAGAGGATGCTTTGATTTTTAAAGCACAGAAAGGATTTCTGCGAGATGGGTTTTGGAAGCTGAAACATCATTTTATCACCTCTGTTCTGAGAGCTAACTTCAAAGAGACCATCTCAGTAATAAAGCATTTAAGAAATTCCAGATGTTTATGCAGGAGTTTATCCTGTGTTGTATTATTTGGTTGGAAGAAAAGGTTGGAGAGGAGGAGGTAACTCTTGGGTTTCTTGAGCCTGCTGAGAGTACTTATGCCGTTAGTCTGAAACACTTCCTGCCAGATTCTGGTGTGGCAATCAGGGCTGGGTGGTGCAGTGGGCTGTTCCCTGGATTTGGAGCTGCACAGGAGGGGTTCACATCCTGGTCACTTGTGGAAATGAGGATTTCTCACCGAGTACAAGAGGCCTGGTTTTAGCCTGGCAGTCAGCTCTCTGTGGTAGCGTGGCTGTGTCTTCCCATTCTGCTTCTGGGTGATGGATGCCTGGTGTTTTTCTCTCAGTGATGGCAGAGGTTGCAGATAAATTGATATAAATCAATATAAATTGGAGCCTCTGCTCACAAGAGAAGGAACAGGAAGAAAGCTGTGTCATTCTTGAACAACTTCATGTTTTGATGCTTTTTTTTTGTAAATTCATGGTCAAAGGAACCAGCTGGTGCAGGATTTCTGACACGTTTCTCCAATCTTAGATCGCATTGCCCGAAACCGCAAGACCATCGTGTGCCCCATGATCGATGTGATTGACCACGACCACTTTGGGTATGAGACTCAGGCTGGAGACGCCATGCGAGGGGCCTTTGACTGGGAGATGTATTACAAGAGGATCCCTATTCCTCCTGAGCTACAGAAACCTGATCCCAGTGATCCCTTTGAGTAAGTCACAGAAACGCAGCGTGCTAAGAGCCAGCTAATGAAATAACACCCTGCTGCAGGGTTGGTTTACACCTCAGCGTAGCGAAAGCCAGAAGCTTTGGTGTTAAGCTACTTGCTTTTTTGGCAGCCGTTTGCTTTGCTGGTTTAAAAGAAATGCATTGTATAGTAGTTGTGAACACTCTCCTTTTCATTGCTGTTTTTTGCCATGTTAATTCCTGCAGAAGTTAACATTTCATTGAAAACTAATGTGTAACAATTAATGTGGTGATTTAGTACTGAGATCTTTCAAACATAACTTAGTATCCTTAATGCCCTGCCAAAAACAGCAAACCAATGGTGGGTTATGTGTCATTCCCAGGTGGGGGAAGAAGAAAACCTAGCAGAATAATTACAGCAATTTTGATTATTACAGTGCACTGCAGAAGTAAATCTGTGATCAAGTTGTGCTCTGCTGTTGCTGTGCTTGCCAACATTGAGACAGTTCTGCTCTCCTTTATACTCTGCAGTGTTTAAAAAAAAACAAAAAAGAAAAACAAACCAACAAAACACTTTTTGAGGTCAAACTCAAAGATTCAACCCTACAACAGAAGCAGAGCACCATGTGTGGAGCTTACAGATCCCTTGGGTTAAGGTGGTGTCCTGTCACTTAATGGTCAACTCCTGCCTGCTTGGAGGAGAGGCATTGGCAGGTTCTGAAGGGAGCCTGGTCTGGTCCTCCTCATTTGCAAGTGGGAAATCAGCAGATAACACCAAAACAACTGTTTGATGTGCTGACAGGGCTGTAAAGGCACTGGGAACACTGGGTGGAGAAAAGAATATTTTGTCAAATCTTGCTTTGTTTTTTTAAATGTTTAGCTAGAGATGTGTGTCCTTGAATGTGTTTGTAATATGGAGTCTGGTTTTTCCTTAAGGTCTCCTGTAATGGCTGGAGGACTGTTTGCAGTCGATAGAAAGTGGTTCTGGGAGCTGGGAGGGTATGATGCAGGTCTGGAGATATGGGGAGGAGAGCAGTATGAAATATCCTTTAAGGTGAGCCACGTTCTCTGGAAATTACTTTTGTTTTGAAAAGTAAGAATTTGTTCTGAGGCGCAGAATGTGAATGATCTGTCTTGTCCTTACTTTTGCGTGTGACTGAAGGTGGAAGAGGTGGGAGTAGTAAGATAGTGCACAGAAGAATCAGCACTGATGTGAGCAGTGACTTGTGAGGGTCAGTTTTGGAGCAGGATTAGCTGGGGTGTCCCTGTTCTGTGGTCACAGCTCTTCCCAGCAAGGGTAAGTCAGCTGGTGTGGAGCTCTGCTCCTGAGGCTGCTTATTGCTCACTCTGGCAAGATGGTGAAATACTCTCCTCCTTGAGGGAAGGAGGATTCCAGTTTCAGGAGGAGCTCAGTCCTCAGCTTGAGTTCTCAGAGAGGAGAACAATTTTGTCTGTAGTCAATCCAGCTGACCTGGCTGTGAGGAACTCAGGCTGTTACTTAGCGGGGAAGAAATCTTCAACAGCTTCAACAGTAATTTCTGTTACTGGCAGTGACTGTGGATCATTATCTGCCTGGCCTGGGGACAGTTCTGCTGCTGACTGATTGACTGAGCTGGTCAGTGGAGGGCTTTGAGAGTTATCCAGCTGATTAAAAACGCATACAAAGAGTAATGAGTCACTGTAACCCACCAAGACTGCTGGTACCTGTGTTAGGTTGGAATATGACTCTCTGAAATCTAATTTGGGAAACCCACCAGAATGTCCCAAGCCCCTGAAGGCAGGTCTTCTCTTCAGTGGTGGGAATCCTTCCCATAGCCTGGACCAAACTGAGTTAAGATGTCTGCATTAAACTCTGTTTGAGGTTTCTTTCAGAGGTTGAATATTTAATTTTACAGGTGTCTGGATACCACTGATCTGAGCTGACTGACCTCAACACAAGGCTAGAGGACAGCAGGGATGTAGTGCACAGTTTGCCTTCAGCAGCTAAAATTCTGCCCCATCTCCCCTGACAAGTCATGGCTGATCTCTTACAAAACAGATTCCTGGATCTCCATTCCTCTGTGCAGTTCAGAGGGTATCAATCCTCAGCAACCCACACTGCCACACACACCCCCCATGTGCTGCTGGGCAGCAAACAGTGGGAGAAAAGACATTGATTTTGAGACAGCCTTTTTTCTTCCATCATTTCCCCACCAGAAGCCACAAGTCACCTTGGATGTCCCTTGTCCTGTGTGACAGTGGCAGGAAGGGAGGGGTGAGGGCACCCTCTCATTGTGGTTAGAGTCACTTCATCTTTGTGTTGTGTGTAATGAAATTGTGTAAGGCACTCATTCTCTGCAGGAGGGGAGCATTCAGCCTCTTCCTCTCTGAAAATGCTGGTTTCCAAGAGTGATGACAGTGGCTGGGCAAGCCCTTTGTCTCCAGTGCCACAGCAGACAGTCACACTGCTTGATCTGCAGGAAATAAGACTGCTTCATTCATCTGTTTGCTTATCCCCTCTGAAACACACTGTGTTTTATTTCAGTCCAGAGATGGTAATTTATGGAGGGATAAATTTGCTTTAATTAATCTCTGGAAAGACCCCCTTTTTTCTTTCATTGTGCAACAGAAAAATGAAGTTTTCACTGAAAGAGGCTCAGTGTATTTTCAGAAATTAAGATAAATTGATACATTCATCTGTGGATGATAGATTTAATAATTCTGCTGGAATTGCAAGAATAGAAGGTTTGTTCATAGAATTTATGAAGCTATGACATTTCCTGGTGAGCTCAGAGCTATGTTTTTACCTTTAGAAGTTGACTGAGATTTTGTAGTTAAAGGTGCACTGTCAAATAATTTAGATCTCTGGCTTTAGGCGTGGGGTACCTGCTTTCACATTATTTATTATCTCATGGGAATTCAGATTCTAAGCTTGCCCAGCTTTAACAAAGAATCTGTTCCTGTCCCTGGGTGTTGTGGGTGCAGGTACTCTTCTGTACTGCTGGCCTGTAATCCATTGCATTGGATCTGGCCTTCTCAAGCCTCACAAGGAGTACAGGGCTTCTTTGGGGATTTTTTTTTCTGATTTTTTTTCCTTAAACATATTCTTTTTTTGGCTATTCATGGACTGTGCTTTGCTGGTTTTGCCTTTATTTTAAAATACAGGGTTCTGTTGCCGAGAGACTGGAAATAAACAAGTTTATTTAGGAGCCTCTTGCCTTTCTTTTTGGAAATCATACATGTTTCTGTTATCAGCTGGCTCTGCTTCCTTCTGAGCAGAAATTTTCAAGCCAGCCAACAGAGAAGCATCAGTGCTTTACACCTCAGAAAAAATTTAGCTAAAGGGTGGATAGAACTCTAGAAGCCTTGCACTTTGTGTGAAACATGTACATCAAACATCATTAGGAAACATTGCATGTAGGAGGGACAAAAAAATTGAGGTGAACATTCTAACCTTTCAAACGGCTGATTTGCTGTCTTCTGGGTCTTAGCAATCCCTTAAAACAGAAATTTCTAGTTTAGAAATGAAGAAGTTGATCTATCCATCAGGCACTGCTTCCTTTTCTTGAGCTGTGTGTGTCCAGAGCAGCTCAGTGTCCCTGAGCCAGCACTGCTGCAGGTCAGGGTGCTCCTGGTCAGGTCACCCCAGACACAACAGGCAGATCACAATCTCCAGTGATGGTTACAGGTGGATTCTCCAGTATTGACCCTGAAGTATGTTCTTGTATGTTGGAAAAAGGGTAAAGAAGCATTCACAGCTGTCTCTGTGGGGCATTTGTCACCTTTCCTTTCTGCTGCCCCCTGGTTCCTCTGTTCAGAGACCTTCACTGAGGTGGGGTTCTTTGCTTTTTTGGAGTCACTTCCTTACCTCTCCTCTCTTACAGTTTTTCCTGATCTTTTTTATCTTCCTGACTGTGTGAACAAAACTCAGATCTTTACCCAAAGTTATAGTGGGCCTTTCCTCTTCTAAACACAAGTTAATAGCTGCCTACGTAACCTACATAACATTATGTTTTTTTTACATAAATGCATTTAATTTGGAGCAGTATGTGTGAAGTATTTAAACTGTTCCCTTCTGCAAGTGCTACTTTGTACAGCACTTATCTACACTCAGTTCTATTTGAGATGGTGTTGCCTGTTTTCCAATATTTTTGTGGCTTCTCTTCTGTTTGGCTTACATAAATCTTCACTAAACTGCTTCACGCCTCTCTTCCATAAATACATAGTCTCTGATTTTTTTGGTTATGGGGAAACAGAAGAGTAAAAAGGGATGTCTCTGACTTGTGTAGGCATAAATATAGATGTACTTTGTATCTCAGATCCGAGTGATGTGGTTCTCAGTCCTTTAATTGCACACGGTACTTGAAGAGCAAAGAATGAGGATCCAGAATGTCCCTCTCTAGGTGATAAATCATTTCAGTTTTAGAAATGTTTGCCTTGTAATTTGGAGATTGTAAAGCCTTCATAAAATGCAAAGGGCTCATTGCAAACAAGTCAAATTGACAGTTGCCCTGAAAAGAACAATTAAAAGGGAGACAAAAGAGCTGGTCAGTACTTGTGGCTTTCAATTCTTGCTTCAGGAATAGGAGAAGAGCCATTGCACTTATTCTGGTGTTTGTAGGTCATTGCATTTTTTCAGATCCTTTTCCCAAACCATGAACATGGATTGTTTCTGATTTCCACAGCATAAAACATGTTACATGTTTTCCAACAAACCCAAGTGCTGCACAGCTTCTGTTCACATGTCTAATGCCTGCCTCTCCTTTGCCCCATGCCAGCAGCACATTTCTGATTCCCATTTTGCCACTGGGCTCTGGCAGGTGTGTAGTTTGGGTGCAACTGCCAAGGGATCCCTTCTGACAGCATTTCTACTTGTGTTGCTGAAGTTAGTGCTGATTGTGAGCCTGCACTGCTTATTCCAGGCACATCCTCACTCCACTCTCCAGCAGCTCACGTTTGCCCACACTGGAACAGGCTGGGCATTCTACTGGCTTTTTTGTGGGTTTGGGTTTTTTTTCAGCCAGCACATGCTGCTTAATTCTAAGGTTCTCAGCTGCAGTACAGGGTGGCTTCTTGATGCACAGATCGGTTTCAGACCATTGACTTGAATTTTTTCCTTCTGTTCACCCTCTTCCTGGTTCAGATTCCTGAGCAGCCTCCCACCAAGCAGCAGCAGGAAAGTGCTCCCCTCCACTCCCTGAGATGTGATTATGAGAAAGTGCTGTCATTACTCTCAAATGCTCCAGACTGTGAGGAGGAGCTGTACTGGTGTGTGGTGTGTGAGAAGGTGCTGTGCACACACACAGATCCCAGTGCCTCACAGGCTACCTTTAATCTCTCAGAGAGCACCAAGTCCCAGCAGCAGGAGCAGCTGATGCTTCCAGTATAGAGGATTACAATTTTCCTGAGTTATTGCCCTTGCTTTCATCCTCTCACCTACTTTGTTATGCAGAGAACTCCCTTGGCTTATCCTCTGTGTCCTTCCCACCTTTCAGTGTGTGCTCACACAACCAGCCAGCTGCTCTCTGTTGGTCCATCCCGTGGTCTTCATTTCTGTTGTGTCTTGCAGAAGCAGCTTTATTTTCAAGGCATAACTATCTTTTGTGTTTTTTCCCTCTCTTGGGAAGCATTGGCTCATCATGGTGCAGTCTTTGGAAACCATAAACCTTGTATACCCAGATAATTTGTGTTCACACACCAACTGCAGCATTGTATTGTGTGTTTGAGAGGAGAGGTTCAGCTGTCTTACCTGACATTGTTTTCTGAAATTGCAGAAAGGGAATTGGATCAGCATAACATTCCCATGTAGAGAATAGGTGGCATATTATCTGCTGCTTTCACAGCATACTGACTGAATCAAAGGCTCTGGAGTTGCTTTATGAATATGGAGTTACAGCTCTCCAGGCTGCTGGGAAGATGGAAGCAATATCACCAGTGTTACTTTATTTCCCTTGTGTAGGCTTTATTATTAGGGTGAGATTGTGGCCTTAGCTAAATCTGCTCAGTGTGCCCGTTGACCTCAGTGTAGCCAGGTTTTCTCTTCATTCTAGCCAATCTGTCAGCTGCTGGATTCCAAGCCCAAAATGAAGATTGGCAAAATTGTGCCTGAGGAGGAAGAGAAATTTCCTGTTCTCTCTTGATGAGATCTGATTAGATTATTGTAAGAAGCACTGTCTGCCTGACCAGCTTTAATTCTTGTTCTTACAGCATAAATGGCTGTTTGAAATCAGAGCAAGTTCAAGCTCTGACGTTTTCTGTCATGTCAGCTGAGGAGTGAGGCAGGATCTGTAAAACACCCAGAAGAAACTGGCTCCTGTGGCCAAAGGAGAAGGCAGTAAGGGACAGTCAGTGTTGTGGGGAAGGCGTGAGGTGCTGCCCCACAGCCCAGCACCGTTTCAGCTGTCTGACAGCACGGTATTTTTAGCAGTGTACATGTCATGCCTGGGAACTGTACTCTCGTTTAAAAACAACCAAATATCAGTAACTGAGTGGAAGCGTTCCCTCAGCTAGCACACAGCTATTTTGGGTTTGCTTCCCTTGCATTTACTCTTTGACAGACCCCTGGATGCAATTCTCTGACCTTTAGCTCTGGCTTTGTAATGCTTTTGTTAGCTGGGTTTTACCAATGCATATCACGCTCTTTCCCTCTCCCCCTTCTTCCAGTTGTATAGATAAGGACTGGTAATTGTCTTTATGGAGGTTGTAATGAGTTCTGTCACCACACAAAGCAGCTCACTAATAAAATAAATCAAAGCAGCAACGAATGAGTGGAAAGCAAGCCTTTAAAATTAGATTTGTACTGCGGGTGCCATACTGTCACTTGCAGCATGAGGCAACGTTAAAAAGGCACAGAGGTGGCAAAGTACCTTGAAAGGGTCACTGAGCTCTGCTGGTAGGGATTAGGAAGCTTTCCATTGCAGTATCAGTTGGAAGTAAATATTTTAAAGCATGATCAGGAAAAGAGCAAGTCAAATTGATGTTAGGTTTTACTTATTAAGCAACTCAGTTAAGTGGCTTTCTGATCACGCTGCTTGTGTTCATGTAATGTTGCCTTCTGTGCCTGGAGCCTTGTATCAGCTTGGAGCTCCTGGCCCATCAGTTCTGTCCAGCTTCCCACTCCTGCTGCCTCTCCAGCTCTGCAGCACAACGGCAGCTCTCTCCTCTCCAGCTGTACCCACTGCAGGGCTCTGCTGCTCAGCACACACAGGGACATCCAGAGAAGTGTGTTTGTGGTGGCCTGGCTGAAAGCCTTTCCTTAGAGATGGGGTAGGTCAGTCATCCTTTGGGCAGGCAGCAAGGAAAACAGGCTGGTGTTTGCAGCCAGGCTTGTGTTACACTAAAATGCAGCTGCTGTGAACCCTTCAGGCTTCTTGCTGCAGGATGCAGTGCAGGTTGTTGAGGAGTGTGTGTGTGTGTCTGTGCAGCTGAGCTCGGGGCTTCTGCTGCTGCTCCTGCAGGTTTTTATAGTTCACAGGTCTGTTGCAGCTCTCACAGCCTTGCACAAACCATTTCTGTCCTAGAAACACAAACCATGCCCAAATGCTTGTCTTCTCAGCCTGTTAATTTCCCAGCAGCAAAATCACTCTCTGGCTCTGTGCAGCCAAAAGCACAGTTGCTGCAGAATAAAAAGCATTTCTAATTCCATAAGAAACTTCACAGAAGCTGAGTGCTAGTTTCTTTTTCATCTCTTCTACACCAGCCTCTCAGGACACAGCAGGGACAAAAGGAATGAAATTTTGTAAGAGTGTTTGTCAACTTTCTTCTTGTCTCTCTCACCGTAACGACATGTAATTAAGTACCTTGAACTTTAGAAGATGCCGGTGAAAAATATTTCTCTAACTGAGAGCAACCAACCTCCATTAAGTTATACACAGTCAGCAAATGACTGTAATTACTAGGGCCAGCAGACAGAGCTGAAACTCCAGAGGACTTTAGTGTCAGAGCTGATAATTATGCAGCAGCCTTGGCCAAATATTTCTCTTCCAAGTTGAGTATTTAATATTGTCGCTGTAGAATATTAATGGAATTGCCTGCTATGTGTAAAGCTGTTGACTAAGCTCATTGTACAGTGAACTGTAGTGGCTCAAATTAGCCCCAGTGAATGGGGAGATCAAGAGCACTGCACCAGCCTGCCCAAAATCCTTTGGGGCAGTCCCATGGGATCTGGGGACAATCAGAAGGGCAAAGGCAGTGCCTCGCTTCAGGAATTCAGAAAGTCATTTGTCTGGCATTCTAAAGGGAACTTTTTTTTTAAGTATTGATTGGATATTTCTGTGAAGCACAGAAATATTTCTTAAACCTAATGAAGTAGATTGGCTGGTTTAGAAGAGGTCTCCTTTTGTTTCACTTGGACAAAATTACTACATCCATGCTATAAATGAAGAATAAAAGAAAGTTGTTGCAGAGTGCTGGCACAAAGTGAAATCTTCCTAGATGGGGAAGGAAGCTTTTGGGCCCGCTCTAGACATTAACCAAGCATCAAGGTAGTCATCTCCAACTAGCAGTGTGTTCTAGTGACTTCCTGAGGGCTTTTAAAAAGCTATTTATGTGTTCACCAGGCAGAGATTTCCACTTAATTGTAAGGCTGCAAAAGCAGTGAATGAATGTCAGCAATGAAACCATAAAAGAGCAGTGATAACCACGGGAAAAAGTAGCAGTTTCTTCTGATTTCTGGCACTTGAACAGGCTCATGAATTCCCTGGAGCCTTTTGCATAACACATGACCACCTGTACTAGGGAGATGGCCTCCCTTTTACAGCCTCGTTACACAACCTACACCCAGGGTTTTTTATGGCAGCCCAGTTTAACTATTGTGGTTACTATTGCTGTAATAACATATATCAGTTTAAAGCGAGGTGTGTGCTGTTTTCTCAGTGCTTGGATTTTTTTTTTCCCTGTTCTTTTCTGTATAGAAGGCTTGAGAGCACTTGTGCTAAATCAAGGCTTGCTGCATGGCTCTAAGTGGGTTGTTATAGGATTTGGGACTAAGGCAGGGAGGGGAGGGGATTTGGGAAGAGTGTACTTTAATGTAAAAATGTGAGTTAAGTGTTTTTTATTACTTGGAAATCTTTTCTTTTTCATTTTCCTCCATAAAGCCAAGATTGAATGTGTTTCTCCACTGTTCCACAGGTGTGGATGTGTGGAGGTCGCATGGAGGACATCCCTTGCTCTAGAGTTGGTCATATCTACAGGAAATACGTTCCATACAAGGTTCCCACAGGAGTCAGCCTGGCAAGAGTAAGTGGCAGTGGCATATTCCCCATGACAGAAGTCTGGCTGCAACGTGACCATGCTGTTGTCTACTCTCACCCCACAGTGGGAGGCTGATGTGGGGGTTTTGTCTGTAATTTGCATTTGTACAGTGCAAGTTGAGCAGTTTTGCAGTGGTGGATGTGTAGCACAAAGGGAAGAGAGCCCAGGGAGCTGCAGATGTGTGTGTGAACAGCTGCCATGCTCCAGACATCAGCCACTGCTGGGTGCTGGGCAGGGACTTTGTGATCAGGCGCTGGCTATAAAAACAAGATATGGCTTTATTTGTATAATACTTAAGTCATTTTATAGCTGTGCTCTCCAAGAGCAGCAGGCTTCAGTGTGGTGATAGGTTTTGATGATTGAAAGACCTCTCAACTTCAAGCATCACAGACCACTGAATGGGCAAGCTGTAATTTTCCACAATGGAATGTTCTGTGCCATCTTTTTTCTTAATCTAGTGTAGCCCAACGAAGAGCTTTTGTCTATCCTGCACTGGGTTTCTCTAGCTAATTTTCAAATTGAGGAGGGATTGCATTGCCCTCTGGTGGGAGAAAAACATCCTAGGAGCTGGAAGGCTGCAAAACTAAAAACCTCAGAGAGGTACCCTGGTATTCTGAAATCTTGAGGCTTGTGCAGTGTTGCAATGCTTCCCAGTTTAATGGCATCACCCCAGTTATAGATTTGGATTTATTCCTCAGCCCAGCAATGACCTGTCAGAATGACAGAGCACTCTCCTGTCTCTGACATCTCTTCAGGAGGGAGCTGTATTTCTTTTGATTCAGTATTTGGCTCTTGTGTACTCCCACAGTGCTAGAAGGAGACAGCAGAGAGGTAGGAAAAGCTGTTTTTTGGCATTTTAACAGACACCTTGAGGTAACACACCTGCTCCTGTTGTGTGCAAGGCTGCATTTGGGGCAGGATCAACACACTGCTCACTCTTAGCTTCCTAACTTTTTTGGTAGTAAATGATAACTGCTTCTGATAACTGATAACTGAGCAGCTTCATGCAAGGGGTCCCAACTGCATATGGCACATTACCAAGGGGCACCAGGAATGAGCCTGATGTTTTCAGAGAGCAGCCCAAGATCCAGCAGTCCCAAGGGCACTGTGACAAGCAGGTTTTCTTGAGTGGGTGGTGTTTGTTGCTGCCTTTGGAGGTGCACAGGGGATTAAGCTTTACAATAATGCATAAAATGTATTACCTGCCATGAGGTAAAACCCTTTGGTTCTGTTCTGAAGGGTCATCACTTGAAAGCTTCATATTCCTGAGGTATCTCAGTTTTACCCAAGAAAATGGAAAAACAGTGCTAAGAAAAAGAGTATTGTGAACTGGAGCTTTTCAGAAGGGAGTACTGCAAATCCCATTCCTAGATGGATATAAAAGATGCAATAAGAAGGATTTAAGAAAGCAGCTCTTTGTCAGAGACCTTCGAATGTCCAGCGGTATTTACCAGCATCATGTTCTGAATAGTTTCCTTACAGAAAAAAAGAAAAAAACCCAACTTTTGATTAATGTTGTTTTTCTTAACCACAAGGAACTAGATATAATGGCCAAGTGCCAGGATTCTGTTTTGACCTTAACTGAAAATATCTTTCTAAAAGTCCCTTGGAACTACAGAGTAATAAAAATAATCTTTGTCCTGAAGCTGAAGAGAAAGAGTGGATGTGAATGAAAATCCTTTCTGAGCAAAACCACGCAAGCTGCTCTGAATGCTAATGGTGGTTTGTGCAGCACTCTCAGGTGGTTTCCCCTCTCGTTCTCCCCCCCAGAACCTGAAGAGGGTGGCTGAGGTGTGGATGGATGAGTATGCAGAGTACATTTACCAGCGCAGACCCGAGTACCGGCACCTCTCCGCGGGCGACGTCGCCGCGCAGAAGGAGCTTCGCAACAACCTCAACTGCAAAAGCTTCAAGTGGTTCATGAACGAGGTCGCCTGGGACTTGCCAAAGTTCTACCCACCAGTGGAGCCTCCAGCAGCTGCCTGGGGAGAGGCAAGTCTGTGCTCTGCTGTCTGCAGTGGGCAGATAGGCTGTGGTTTGGTTTTTTTGAGGTTGTCTCTGTGCCTCAGTTGCTGTGGGTAAGGTGTGAGCGAGTGTTTAAAGATCTGCTTGATGTTTCAAAACCCCAGAACTCCTCTACCATTGCACTGGCCTGATCAAAGCAGGCAGTTGGGCAGGCAGCTGCTTCTATTAGTGTACAGCTCCAACAAGAATAGAGACTTGGCTTGTTCTGCATGTTGTATATTTAGTAGAAAGCAGAATATGCCAGAGGGAAGACGAGGGAGAGACAGCAGCTGAGCAATAGTGAAATCTTGTGTTTCCAAAGGGCTTCACAACTGTGTTGAGCTACTCTTTCTTGTCCTTAGCTTTCCCATGTGAAAGGCAGGAAAACCATCCATATTTTTGAAAGTCAGCTGTGGTCTGGGAATAGAATCACCCAAGGAGCAAGGCTGTGAATTGTTACAGCTCTCGTGGCTGAGTGTTTTGGGTCGCTTAAAGAATCACTGGCAAAGGTGTTGGCAAAAGCAGGTGTAATATAAAAGTGAAAGTATGACAAAGTTTGTTGGTAAGGTTCATTCTACTACCTTCTAGAGGATTAAAGCACACAGAGAAAAAGCAAACTGAAATCTAAAATCAACCAAAAATTGAAATCAGCCAAAAATTACCTGTGTGAAGACTGGGGATGGAAAAGAGTAAGGATAAAAAAGAATAAGGGAGATCCTCCCATGGAGTCACAAGGTTTAGAGTGGACCCCCTTACTAAACTTAGCCCTGAACTCAGCCAACAGTTTAAGCCAAACAGTTTAACAGAACTTAATCTGTAGCTTAAGTTAAACAATTCAACAAAAGATTCATGTAGAATTTACTATAGCAGAAGAGTAACTCACAAATCTAGAGTACTTAAGAATCCAGAAGAGCATTATTCATCGTACATTTGCTATAGCATATTCACACTAGCACAGACTTAAGGGAGGATGTACAAGGTGAAAAATGACAACACCAGACAACCCAGCCCACAGTGGACTCTTCAGTGCTGTCCCTGCTAGGTTTTGCTGTGTGCTGGAGGTAAAACTGGGTCTTGTTTTGAGTTCTGTCCTTTCTTCCAGCTGTTACTGACCCTCTCAGACTCACAGTTAAGAGAGAAATCTTAAAAACTAACTTCATACAAATACAGCTGCAATTTGAGGCAATTTGAGCCTTCTTTCCGGACAGGAGTAGGAGATTCAGTGACTGATTAATTATTTCAGATACGCAATGTGGGAACTGGACTGTGTGTGGATACCAAGCATGGAGCCCTGGGATCCCCACTGAGGCTGGAAAACTGTGTGAAGGACAGAGGAGAGGCAGCATGGAACAACGTGCAGGTAACAATCTGATAAATCATCAGCCCCTAAATGTGGGGAGGGAGAGGTTGCAAGGGCCAGTGTTGAAGAGATGCCATTTAGAGCTGTCAGCTGCACCCCAAGGCTCACGTGCTGATTGTACTTTGGTACAGGATGTGGCTTGTGCTTGTGGCACGGGGGGGTCTGGAGTGTGGCAGACTGTGCAGAGCTTTTACTTCTGCTTTGAAGTTCTCAGAGTGAACAAAAGAAATGACAAGAAAACAGTGTGCCAAAACAATAAACCAGTAACAAGGCAGCTGTAATATGTAACAAAGTGAATATTAACTTCAAAGGTTGTGCTGAAAGAAGTGATAGAGGAGCATCATGCATATTAATGAACCTGCAGGAGCATTCAATAACTGTTCACTATCATCCTCCTGACAGGAGGCAAATGCATTATAAATACCCAACCAATGCTGGAGAGATGAAACCAGCCAGGTTATAGATTCACCCTCTCAACATATGAGGTGCCAGAAACGACAGCTTTATTGTAACAGAAGGGAGGAAAATATTAGTTTGTCTAAACTGTAGCAGCTGAGCTGAGAAAGGATCAAGAAAACAATGCCTCTGTTACAGAGCCATGCATAACTCTTCAGGGAATGGCTTCTGTAGTAGGGGAGAGAGGGTTGTTGCATATCAATTTGATGCGTGAAAAATAGAAACAAAACCAATTTACTCAGGCACAGTCCAAAACTAAGCCTCTGTTGTGTCAGGAGGATCTTGAAAATTAGTTTTGGCTTATGTTTAGGAAGAGAATGCAGTTTGAACTTCTGAGTAGCATTGAGCCTAAATGATTGTGGTAATTTCTGTCTCAAGAGGGATTTAAAAGACAGCTAAGAACAAAGTAGTTCCTTTGTGCAAAAGTTTTTGGCCACATTGCTTCAAATAGCAGCACCCTGATCATTACTTGCCTTTCTGACTGCCCCCTGGGAGATCTCTGAGGAGAACTATTCTTCCAGTTGATTGCAAAGGAGCCTCCTGAACAACCTTTTCCTTAGGGACTGACAGGGAGGTGTGCTGGCTGGCAGCCCTGCAGAACCAAATGGGCCAGTGCTGCCCTTTCATCAGGGCACTGCATTGCCAGGCATAGGTTTGTGCTCACTTACTTGAGTTAAAGCTCTTCCTGTGCTCTGTAGAGTCCCTCCTTCATTCCACCTGAGAGAGCTGGGAGTTCATTGCAGGGTCAGTGTTTGCCATTCCTGCACTCCTGTGGGCAGGGTGGGGAGCTGTGGCTCCTGGTCTCCTGTCCCAGGAGTGTGGGACAAGTTCTCAAGGTGACTGCAGGCTGCCTGTGCAGGCTCCAGTGTTCACTGCCAGCGTTAACTCCCAGCTGCTGGAGCTCTCTGGCTTTTTTGCTGGCTGGGAAGGGCTGTAATTGGTCAGCTGCTCACTTAATCCTTGATGTATGTCTGCATTGCAGAGACATCCAGGGCTGCTCTAGTACCCAGGCTGACCAGCATGGCTGGCTGCAGCAGAACAGTCTTGTTTCACATGCTGTGTGACAGCTGGTGCAGAGTCCCCTGGTCAGCAGTCCCTGTCCCCAGAGGCAGGAGGAGTTTTTCCTCCAGAAGACACTGTCCTTTCCTTGATGCCATCCCCACCCTGTGGGCGCAGGGAACAGCATTCTGTTGGTGAATGCATCATGCCCAGTACCAGCCATCATGAGGGTCCTGTTTGTCCTGGCAGGTATTCACCTTCAGCTGGAGGGAAGACATTCGTCCAGGGGATCCTCAGCATACCAAGAAGTTTTGTTTTGATGCCATTTCCCACAGCAGCCCTGTGACCCTCTATGACTGCCATGGAATGAAGGGGAACCAGCTCTGGAGATACCGAAAAGTGAGTCTGTGTGTGTGGGTGTATTCTCATCGAAGGTGTCAAATTGCCTGAGGCGTTTACATTTCCTGAGAATGTCACCCCTCGTGTTTTATTGCTTCTCTTCATGTAGCTGTAATGAGAGAATCTGCAGCCAGCCTGTTGTTGTACCATTGATTAAAAAGAGGTCACTCCCCTGTTCCACTGGTTAGAAAGGTGAGGACCCCAGGGCTCCTGAGCAGAGGACACTCACTGTGCAGTGTCCCCGCAGCTGGTAGTGAGGTGATTTGTGTTTGCAAAGAGGTGTTCTGAGAGTTAGTTTGTTCTGGAATGTCCTGCCAAAAGTAGATAAGGATTTATTCATCCTCCTACTAAGCAATGCTATTGTGGGCCACAGGTAAGTAAATTCTTGTCTAAGTGCCCTGTCCTGGTCCTTGCAATCTGCTGGCACTGTGCCCAGGAGGGGAGCAGCAGGATCCCAGCCTGGAGAGCCCCAGGGAAGATTTAGAGTCGCAGTGCAGGTGTGAGGATTGGGCTGCATTCTGTTGCAAGGGATGGGAATGAACCCAGACACTTGTCAACCAGTTAAGTGTGGAACAACTTCAGGTCCATCCAAGTGACATAATAGCTCTCCTTGGTGTTTGAGACTTCTTTCTGATTGTTTTAAAACAGCTTTTCTTCTCCACTTAAGCAACCTGACATCACATTTCTCTCCTCCAGGACAAGACCCTGTACCACCCAGTGAGCAGCAGCTGTATGGACTGCAGTGAGAGTGATCGAAAGATCTTTATGAATAGCTGCAATCCTTCATCTCCAACACAGCAGTGGATATTTGAACACACAAACTCAACCATCTTGGAAAAATTTAACAGAAACCTTGATCTTTAAAAGACTGAGAGAAAATATATCTATATTTTACAATTATAGTTTTTACTGGGGAGGGTTACAAAAAAAATTTTTTTAATACTTTTTTTTAAACACTTAATGAAGGTAAAAGGGAGAATCTCAGGAGAAGGTTAACTAGCAGGCCAGTCTTTATTGTGAAGATGCTGCATCCTTCTCTTCTGGGGATGGTGGAATTTTAAAGGCTTTGCCAGACCCACTTCTGTGCTGAGACTGAACAGAAACTCTGTTTTTAGAGGAGTCTGAATGTGTTTCAAATGGCGCTTTTTTTTTTTTTTTGCCTTTTTCGTTTGGTTTTATTTCCACTGGGGTCTGGTGTTAAATGATTTTGTTATCCAGGACCCTGCAGGACTTTGTAGCTGCTATACCACCCACTGAAGCGTTCCCACATAGGTGCTTTATCTTCCAAACTCCATAGAAAATATTGAAGACAAGATTTAAGCCTCCAATCAAAAAAAAAAAAAAAGCCCATTATTGTAAAATGAAATGAGTATTTTTTTTTGCCCTGAACGAAATATGTTTCAAACAGGTTGAGTATTATTACTTTCCAAATCATAGCTCTGATGAAGGAATGAGCTCTAGTGGAAGTGCAGCCAAGTGTTGGGAATATGGCTGTTGTTATTAGCCATGAGGAATCTGGGTTTCTGGTCCATTCACTTTGCAGTCAGTTTGTCACTCACTGTTGAATCTTCAAGGTGAAAGATTAGCAGAGGGTTTTTAAATAGTCACACTTCTTACAGGTGTGAAGACTTTATGCTAAGAGCTTTTGGATATCAGTTCCAAATTTGCCTCTTATAACCTTTTTAGCACAGACATCTCCAGGATTTCTCAGAGTTAAATGTGCTGCGTGAAGACAATTTCCATTCTTCCTTTAGAGGTTTGAAGGCTAAATTAATTTGCAGTTGTGTGAGCAGATTAATTCAGGATAATTAAGTCAGGGCTGAGATTAGCCATTGGTCTTTATCCATTTGTTCATCAGTCTGTAGTTTCTTGAGTCTTGTGGTGTTCTAGCCTTGTGGAAATGTGCTATTAATCTCTCCTCATTTCCCAGCACCCACAGCACTGTACAGTTTACTGTGACTGGAAATCTGTTTACTTTAGCAGAGCTGTGGGACTGATGGACCCATTTTCCTGGTACCCTCTCCCTTGTGCAGTGAGTGAGCAGTGCAAGGTGTTACCCTTTCTGGTTTGGCTGTGGGATCTGCCAGACAGTGAACCAGGATTGTCTCACCCCAGGAGCTGGAATGTTCTGACACTAAAGAGTGAATGGAGGACCATTGGTTCAAGTCTATCTGAAGCAAGTATTTTAAAAAAATCTGGTTTAAAATTAAGTTGTTGCAAAACCACATTTACTAGTTCCCCTGACTTAGTCTTGCACTGAAGGGAGCAGTGGCATTTTCTGGTAAAAGCTGTGAATGATGATGCAGTGAACAGATGCTGTGTAAATTAATAAACAGGATTCCTTTGCCAGGAACTGCCCAGCTCCTTGGTTTGTCTAGCTGCCCATGCAGAGGTCTTGCAAGAGTAGGGAGCATGCAGCCAGCTCTGGGATGATGGGGATGGGACCCCTGTGGGATGCTTGATGGGCATGGTTAGTACATTGCCCCTCCTCAGAGGTGCAGGGAAGCTCTGCTCTAGGGTGTCTTTCATGTGAAGGCAAGGAGATGCTTCCCTGGTGTCCCAAAACAAGCAGGATGGTTCTCTCTGCAGAGCTCCAGAAGCAAGAAGCCCTTTTGTTGCCAACTGTAGGGTTGTGTGCCATGTTTCAGGTGTGTTGGGAGGCCACATAGTGCTTGCCTGGCAGCTGGGAGCAAACAAGGACACAGCTGTCTGCCCCCTGAACTCTCCAGTCTGATGTATTGAGTAGGAGGCTCAGAATCCTTTGCACCTCTCTCATCCACACAACTGAGGCCATGTCTGACCTTTTCTGCCAACTTAGCTGGTCCATGCAGTCATGGAGAGCAGGAAACATGGGCACTGCATTGCAGCTGGGACCAGGCTTCCCAAATGTTGGTGTCTTAAGATTTTGGGAGTGAAGAAAGAAAGAATAGCCCTAGACTTCCCTTGTGACAGTTCTGCAGCAGTACTGGATGGAAGTGAGATGAGCATCAAGCAGAGTTGACATCTTGTTCTCAGTGACTACAGTCTGTCTGTCATTAGGATCTCTTTGCATTTTCTGTGGGAGACAGAGTCACCTTCCAGCACTCTGTGTCTGGCTGCTGCTTTCCTTAAGTTATTAATGCTCTCATTAGCTGAGTAGTGCTGACTGTGGATCCACTAGATGGCCTGACTAGATGTCTTTATGAATGTTTTAATGCCTGTGGAGCAAGAAGCTGTTTGTCCATGAACAGTGCTAGTTTTTTATAACTGGGACACAATCAGCATATTCTATAAATGGACTGTAGGTTGTTCTGCTTGCAGGTTGCAGCTTTGTGTGTCTTAGTTTTCTAATGAGAGGATTAGCTTCTGTTTCTAAACTGCATGGCTTGCTTTGTACTTGGGCTCACCTTGTGAAGGGAGCCTTGCTTGGCTCACTGGATTCTTGCTTCAGAGAGAGCTGCAGCAATGAACAGGTTTTTTACCACTTGGTGATCTTAATTTGGAGAGAAAGGTCAGCTCTTAGTAGCTTGCACCAACAGATTAGGCAATAGTTGAGGCAATCCCTGTTTGACAACCCACCACCAGTACACAGAAACCAGATTTAGTGTCCTGGTTGTACCAGGTCCATCTCAGTGTGGTTGATCTCTTTTCTGAAGGTTTGGGGTCTGAGTGTGGTAAGAGCCTCACAAATTCTGTACACTTCTGACTAGCTCACTGGGCTTTGAGCTATTAATTATTTGCATCAGTTACACTCTTCAGTACCCTAGAGGCTTTGTTGACTGATGAGAAGACTTAATATAGCCAACCATCCACTGATTGAGAAATATAAGCTATATTTTATCATCTGCATCTTTAACTGAGCCTTTGCTGGGCAATCTGGTTAATTATTCCAATTACTTTTGGTTATTTGTAAGCAAAATCACTAAAGCATGAATACATAATCAAATCTTCACATCTGCATGCAAGTCAAGACTGGAGATTAAATACTGGTGATTATCTAATGCCAAATACATGTTTCCATGTTTTTCCCCCCAAAGTATTGAAACACCCCTCTCGTGGCTGCATAAGTTTTGCTGCTTTTGAATATCAGAATCCCAGATAACAGGCTGTGTGTTATGTTGCATAAAAATACTTTGATTTGCTCTTGAAGCTGTTGTTGATCTATACTGGTGCTAATCTCTAAGGCCTGCAGACAGTAAATAGGTTTGGGGCTCTCATGTGTGCAAGGTGTCTTTTCTCATACCTAGGAAATTAATTTTCTTTTTCAAACCATAACAGAACGTGAGCCTTCCTGAAAGGGGAATACAGCATCGTTAAAATAAAGATGTGCCTTTTTAAATGTAAATGTACAGCAAATGCTTAAACTTGAACCATTCCCTAGTGCCTTGCTGGACAAGAGAGGAGAGGGGAAGGGGTTGGGGGATAAGGATATAAGAGAAAGAAAGCTTGACTCCTGCAGTGTTTGTGTGTGGGTTTGGGTTTTTTTAATGTCAAATTTTCAGTGCAAAATTTGTGTGAACGACAGTAATTCAGAAGCTCTTGGGTTCCCTCTGTTAAATCGATACCATTAATGACTCTGGGGAGGTTTGTCACTCCTAATAGAAGACTTGGAAGGGTTGGCAGCTTCCTCTGGGTGTGCTGTAACAGCTGAAGCTGTACTAGAAGATGTCTTGGTTCACTGCTGGATGTTTCACCACGTGGTGAAGGCTCATGGTTTCACTGGCATGTGGGATCCTGCATTTTATTTTCTAAGTATGCAAATCACAAATAGGCCCAAAAGCATATGAAATCTGTAGCAGAAGTGTCTCTCAGAAGAAGTTGATGCCTTCCATCACTGGGAAACTTTTTCAAGACTGTATTAAAATCTCTAATACAGAAGTAGCAAGAAAGTGATTTCTCAGCTTGACTTTTCTCATGGTTGGTTTTACAGCAGTCTGTGCACAGGGCTTTGCTTTCCTTTACTCCTGGAGTGTTCCAGTCAGCAAACTTCCCTTCTCCCTGCTGCACTGGGATCAGTGACTGGAGAGTCAAACAGGAGCACAGTGCTCTGGGGCTGCTGCAGGGCTGTGACAGCAGCTCTGCTGGCTCACATCACCCAGGGGAGGCATCTCCTAATGGACAGATTGGGAAATCATGGAACTGCCAGGTGAAAAGGGAGAAGATTTTATTCTAAATTGTCTTTCAAGATACAGACAGGGACTTGAATTGATTGGAGAGAACAGCCAGCCTCTGGCAGTCAGCCTGTCACACGTGCAGTCAGAAGAGCCCTGTTAAAGCCATGTGTGAAACAGCCCAAGTGATGCACGTGTACCTCACATCCCACATCCACCTGCTGGGGATCATGGATTCACTGGGTGCTTTCACAGGATACACAGCAAAGGGGAGCTGCCTTGTGAGTCAAGAGCACTGGATCCTGCTCCCCAGCTCCCATGGTCTGTTGCTTGATCTTACACAAGGAAGGTCTGTGTGCTGCAATTTCCCAGCTTGTGTAGGATTCACTTTAAGTGCTTTATTTTCTGACCTAATGAGTGTTGAGTCCAGATTTGAAAACAAGCTGCAAATCTCACCTGGTTCAAGTGGAGAGAGATGCAGTGAGTGGAGAATGGGAAATGAGATCTGAAATTGCCATCAGCATTCAACACAGACTCGTCAATTCATTTCATATTCCTCATTAACCAGTCAGATTGATTTATTCACATTATAAATTTGAAGTGTAACCAAAATAAGCTCACCTCCTGCTCTGATTTCTACTTTGTAGTGCCATGCTTTAGCTTGGGGAATCTGTATGAAACTAGGCAATGATAGATCATGGAAACCCTAATAAAAAGCCTGTGTCTGTTTCTGACTCTGTCTCTGCTAGCTGAGTACACTCCTTAGTTGACTGCATTTGAGCTTTCTTGCTGCTTCTGTATGACCCAAAAGGCTTCAATGATTCCAGCAGTTGTGAGTGATTTGGGAGTTTTATATAAAGCCACTGGATCTATGTGGTTTTAAATATACGAGTTCAACTCAAGGAGAAAAGTGTTAATCCCAGGTAGTGAGCAAACAAATGTGAACTTCAACCACAAAACAAGATAAAAACTGATCAAGCTAACAGCCTGAAACCTTAGCCCTTATGATAACAGCAACAAATAGCTTTAGCCTCTAGGGTGGAGAAGGGAATTGGTTTCAAAATGCATTCTCTAGGATCTCAGTGATTAGGTCTAAGTTTGTCTGTACCTTGTACTGCATGCATTTTCTCTGTAAAACTGGATGGTGCCTCTTGAATCAGTGTGTATTTATTTTGTGTGTATTAGGACCAACAGCCTAATATCTGGGGGTGGTAAAAGACTTGTAGCACTTTAATGTAGTAGCTTTCATAAATTGGGAATCATTGATAGAATGCCTAGTGTTTTTAAAGTTGAATGGACTTCCTTTTATAATATATTTAAAATAAATTTTTAATGTGTTTTCTGAAAACTGTGTGCAAAGACGTGACTGTCCCCACCTGTTTTGCTCCAGTGATTGATTTCTCTTCTGCTTGTGAGAAGAAGAGAAATGCCCTGGTGTGGTGTTTCCCCAGCACAGGTTTCCTGTCACTCCATGCCCAGTGGTGCAGTCCTGAAGGAAATACAGCTGTAGAGGATGACCTGTACCCAGGTAGGACACCCCTGGGGGACAGCAGCCATGGACTGTCCTTGAAAGGGCACACTGGGAAGCACAGAGGAATGGAGAAAACCCAGCTGTGACTCTTCTTTCTCTGCCTGTTTGCCTTGGGAGCAACTGCTGGGAGATCCATCCCAGCCCTTGGTTTGCAGGGGAGGGTTTTAACAGCTCATGGCCTTGTTTGTGTCTGATCTCCATGTGAGGAGAGCAGGCTCAGCCCAAAACAATAAAAGTGTATCAGCACTGCTCATGTTCCCACTAGGACCCTCAGTGCTTCCTACTGTCACCACTTCATTTCTTCAGTGGCCTTCTCAACACTCTCAGCTCCACTGGGTGAAAAACAGTGGGGGGAAAAATGGATGGGAGACAATGAAATGTGTGAAAATCTGTGTGTGGGAAAAGGAGCCTTTCTGGGGGGACCAGCAAGGCATGATCCCCAGGGAAGACTGTGCTGTGATTTTTGGCCACGGGAACATTGCCCAGGGTAAGTGTGTGCCAAAAGCTGTGACAGTTTGAGCATTTTAGCAGGTTCAATATGTGCCACCCTAGAAAAGTGCTGAGGAGAGTGGGAGTCTGGGGGAAGGTGCCAGAGCAGTGTTTTCACTGGCCTCCCCAAGGTACTGCGAAAGGAAATGGTCTGATTTCTGATGATGAGAAGTTTAAAAAAAACTTCTTCCCAGGATATTTCAAGCAGCACAGAGTGTTGGGAGAGAAGTATTTCTGTCCCGAGCCCCTTGAATGGCTCCATTAAAATAGTAAGTTCCAGGTGACAGCTACACCACCGACTTGTCTTTAGAGGGTAGTGCTGCTCCAGGTGAGATTTACAGGCCTACACAGGCTCCTCTAATTTGATTAGAAGCTGACTGGGATGGCCAAGCTATTACTGCTTCAGAGGCACTAAAGCTGCCTGGGTACTGATGGGTTTATGAAACATTGTTTCTCACTTCATTGCAGCTCCCACAAAGAATTATTGGATCAGGTTAGTGATAGATACCTAATAAAGAATGTCTCTATGAGGCAGTTTATTTTGTAGCAAGCTTGTTCCAGACTAGCAGACTGTGAAATCTGGAGGTTCCCATGAGGATAAATATGCTGAAATAAACTGCAATTATAAAAACACCTCAATGCCTTTCTTTTTTTTTGAAAGACTGAAAAAAGAGGTATCATCGTGTTAGCCTGAGCAGGAGGTAATTAGCATTGAATTAGCAAACAGACAGTGACAAAAGCTGGGTTTTTCCTTCTAGTGAGCATTGCAAAAGGACTTTAAACCTCTTTATCTGCAAGGATGAGAGGTTGCAGCCCAAGATGAAATACAGTCCGATGGTCAGTGCCAACCTGTTCTGACACCTGTGGTGTCTGTTTCTTCCCAAAGCAGAGTCAGGGAGCACCTGCACAATCTCCTGCTCAAGGGGACAGGAAGAAGTTCTGCTTGTTAGGGCCATGTCCCCTTTTATCTCCTTGCTTGCTGTTACTATCATCTGTCCCTACAGTCTGTGGTTTTGGCTTCCCGAGTGTCAAAGATAATCCTTCTGCAAGATTTCCTCAGCCAGCCATTTGATTTTTATTGGTAATGTTAAGATAAAGCCAGAAAGCTTGTTATCAGCAGCTCTGAGATCTCTGTCAGCCTCTTGGTGTTTTCCCTTTCCCCCAAACCAAGGGAATATCTGTATGGCTTTGCCAGGAGGGTATTACTTGCAGGCAGGCAGATTCCAATCAGTTTGGCCTGGGGCTTTCATAAGCCGTAGTGTTTTGCTATTTAAAATCTCTTTGCTCTTTGCTAACTGCTTGTTTGGTCTGTGGGTAAAGTCGTTTGTTTCCAGCAGCTTCCCGTGAGAACGGCGGGCTCCGGGGAGCGTGTCCCCAGGAGGGTGCACTGTGGTTCTCTGCTGGTCACATGCACAAACAGAAATTACTAATTGCCCGGGGGCAGCCGCACTAACAGCCAAGACAAGAGGCGGAGCTGTTGAGGAGTATTAAGTCTCTGCCCTTCAGATTTATTCTGGGGCTTGTTTGGTATTGTAAGGGGTGCTTGGAAAATGCAGATTTTGGCTTTTTCTCAGTTGTCTTGTGCAGAGCATGCAGAACTAGTTACCAGTGTTATTGTGTGGAGCAGCCTGAGCTGAAGACCAAGGGCTTTAAGGAGTCTCTTACTTGGGAAGGTATTTTGTGTGATTCAGCACAGTTCACCCGGTGCTCACGCACATTGTTCTATGTGCAGGATTTCAGGCTTTGAAGTCATTTTAGTCTATAAAACCTTTCTTCTGTCTGAGCAGAAAGTGCTTTCTTCAGGAAGATGAAATCCTTTTCCTTGTAGAGCTGCTCAGAAACCTCTGACAGCAGAGTTTGCAGTCTGGCATTAAAGAAGTCACAGCATGTCCAGAAGTTACATCTTTTCTTCACAGATCAGCAGGAATTTCATTCTTTGCTTCCCCTCTCTACTTTGCCTCCTCCCTTTTCCCCCCCCTTTTTTTTATTTTTGGGCAGATTTGGCGGTTGGGGCAGGTTTTTCTGTTGTTTTCTCGGGGTTCTTTTTGGGTTTTGGTTTTTCTTGTCCTGAAGATGAAATATGATAAGCTTAACGTCACATTGCTTTGAGAAACACTTTTTCAGGTCCCATCTTCTCACTATCCCTGCCTTGTGATTAGGAAAAACAAAAAAAAAAAAAAAAAAGAAAGGAAATCTTGTATTTCTTATTAAAAAAAATTACATTTCAGCCAGGAACTCCAGCCTCGGTGACGACCAAAGAACAGGCATTTGTGGCTATGCCGACCCGAGTTTTATACGAGGGCCGGGTGGGAGCCGAAGCTTCAGGTCAGTTGCGGGTCCAGGTCTGTCACAGGAGCGGAGCCGGTGCAGCTGCGGGCGCCTGGAGGAACCCTCGGTCCCGCGGCAGCTTGCGGGTGTCCCGTGCGCGTCTCGGCAGCAGGGGAAGCCCGAAGGCCGGCGGGGGCCGAACGCCGCCCGCCTCCACCGGGCGGTGCCG
>JANPWX010000095.1:1691240-1711964 GCA_024734555.1 Trochalopteron elliotii
CGGCGAGTTGAGCTCCCGGGCGGCCGCGGGGGTTGGCGCTGGCCCTGCGGGCTGGGGGTGCGGGCTGCGGGGCTGTGTGCGGCACACACCGTGCCTCCGGACCGCCTTTGCCCATCCTCAGCCTGACAGCGCTCGGGAAGGGAAAAGACGTGCCTGCGTGGACCCGGCTGTTCCCCGGGTGCAGAGCCGGCTTTTCCCTGTGGCACTGCCCGCCTGCTGAAGCTTAATGTAGCTAAAGCACTGAACCCGGTGTTTGGGAGGCAGGTGGTGTGCAGGGAAGCAAAGGAGCGAGCTGTCAGTGCTTGGGAGGCAGGAGTGCTGTTCCCATTGCGGTTTCAGGTTGGAAAGGCTGGTTACTGTCAGGTGAAAACAGCGCTGTGGTTGCTGCTTCAGTCAGGCGGCACTGACGTTACTTGTTTAATTGGTAAGAATCGGTGTTGTGGTGAAGCGGGTTAAAAAGCGAGCTGGCGGTGAGATGTGCTGCCTCTTCAGCAGGGCTTATTCGCGCACAGAGCAGCCCGGTTTGCTGCCTAATGACATTAAGTGGCAGCTGTCACCTCGAGATAGAAACGAGTTATTTGCCCGGCAGAGAAATAGGCAGAGCAGAGCAGATCACAGAAGGAATTTCTCAGTTTCTCAGAAGTGACTTCGTTAACGGAATTCAGCGCTGCACGCTTTTCTCGCC
Source organism: Trochalopteron elliotii (assembly GCA_024734555.1). NCBI lineage: Eukaryota > Metazoa > Chordata > Aves > Passeriformes > Leiothrichidae > Trochalopteron > Trochalopteron elliotii. The sequence continues at coordinate 1,691,926 of JANPWX010000095.1, forward strand.
TGATCTTTAAAGATCAAAACCGCTGAAAACAAAGTAAAAGAAAAAAAAAAATAAAAGGTGAAGTTTTGAGTCAGTCTGTTTGGCAGCTCCCCCAGTTGGTTGGGTCCCTTCTGCACAGCCGAAACGCATCGTGTCACGGGAAAAGTGACTCAGTTTGAAACATATTCTTAAAAAATAGAGTATTTCTCCCGGTTGTAGTTCTCAGCAGATTTGTCTAGTGGCGTAGTAATTTCTTGCATTTTAGAAATGAGTCTTTGTTGACAGATGCCAGGCTTTAGAAACAGAAAGAAGAAATCAGACTAATGCAATCAGAACAAAGGGAAAGTGTGAAGCAGGCTGCATGGAGTGATTTTGGATGTAGGGTGCCTGTGTTATCCAAAAATATTTTTCCTCATAGATACCAAATAATTTTGATCATTTGAAGTGCTTTGTTTTGCTAACTCTAGTGAGATAGTATTTGTTAAAAGAAAGGTTCCATGGCTGAACAAGCAATAGGAGGGAGGCTATTCTGCATTTGGTTTGTTTGTTTTAATTGAGGTGATCAGCCCAAGTTTTATTTGGTCAAGATTTTGAAACACTTGCTGTAATAATCCTCTGTACTATTCAAGCCAGAAAGTTCACAAGAATGGAATAGAATAATATATTTTTTGATAGTTACCTGCTAGTATGTCCTGAAATAAATGCACTTCCACCAGACAATCACTCTTTCTTTTCTCTGACATATGATTGCAGCCATAAAAAAGAAATATATTCTCTGCAGAGGTTCAAGTTCACCTGGAGCTTGAATTGTTTTATTTGCCTTTAGTCATTGTAAGGTAAGTTATCTCTGAATAAGGAGTGTGACACCAGGGCTAGGGTTTAAAATTAGAAATTCCTTGATGTCAGTCAGTCACGCCAGTCTTGAGGGATGCACCTGACACTGGTGTCTAAGTGGCTGCTGTTGGATGCTGTCTCACAGGATCTTCTTTGATTGGTGTTTCCCCACTTCTGGTTCTCAGGTGAGACATCTGTATATTTGTGATTTTCACAAGAACTTCATTCAAAGTGTTCGGAACAAAAGGAAGAGGAAGACGAGCGATGATGGAGGTGACTCTCCTGAGCATGACACAGATGTTCCCGAGGTTTGTGGGCTGCTTTTCCAGTTCTTAGCATGTTGAAGTTTCACTTGGATGTTCTCATATATCAGAAAATATTTGTATTTTAAATTGCAAGGCTATTAGAGCTGCTGTGAAGTTACTTTCACTTTCCAGGAAGAGTTTTTTCTAGCATGTGGTGTCCTAATTTTCTTCATTCCTGTATGAGTTCTTTGCCTGTGTAAAGTTTTCTATAAAAAAGAGTGTAATAAGGTAACTGCACAGCTTCATGTTTGCACAGTTAAAATTGTATTTGATACTAATTTTTTAAGGCTAAAAATAAGTTATTTTTGGTGGTGTCTGATGCCCCAACATAATTCTTTGTTACTTAATATGCATCATTTTGCAAATACACTACAGAATTCAATAGATCACTCACTTTGATTGGGTATTTGATACCCAGGGATATTGAGCTGTTCCAGATATTTGCATATATGGGGTTTTTTAGCACTATTTAAAACTACCTTTAAATAGTTTGTGACACATTTTTATTTTCAGGAGATAGGCCTGGGGGAAGTTCTCTGTGACAGAGAACTCTAGAATAATCCTTTCTCTGTGCCTCTGCGTGCTGCACTTGCTTCAGTGATGTTTCTGGTACTGTTGACATGGCAAAAGTCATGCAGAGGTGATGTTCAGAGAAGCAGCAGAGCGTGGCCACGTCAGCAGAGCCCTCTGCTGGAAATGCCAACCTTATTGGCAAAAAGCCCTTTATTTCTGAAAGAAAAAAAAAGCCACCAAGAGTCATTTTGCCAGCAAAGCTGTGTCTTGGTGCAAAGCTGGTGCACACACCTCCTGTGTGGAGGTGTTGAAAGAGTGGCAAGTTTTTGATACGGGTTTTTTTTTTTTTAAGATAACCTGACCTTTTGTTATCACTGTTCATGTTTCCATTCTACAAGGTTCTCCATCAAAACTTTCCTGTTCAAGCTTTGCAGTAGTTGCCAGGGTGATTGCTGAAGACCCAGTTGGCATCTAAAAATGTTGATGCTGTAGAGCACAGAGAGTATTTGGTGACTGAAACCTGACGGGTGCACATCACCCAGCTGAACAGGGAACTCTGCACCATGTCAGTTTTAATGTCACTTCCCTCTCAGTTTTCAGCAGAGATTCCTTTTGTCTTTAAAATTTGGCATTTCCCACATGATCATCATCTTCCCTGCTGTAACCTCGCCACCACCCCCTTTGCTTTTAAACTGTGCACTTCCTATTTAAGTATTTGAATTTCATTTCGTCTCTGTACTCTGTTTTATGTCACAAGCCGTTTGTTCAATGCCTGCTAAATTGTTATTTCATGTGTGAGCTTTTTAAACCTTTTGGGAACAAAAGGTTCCCCTTTGCTTGGAGGTTGCAGAGGTGTAATTGAGAGCAGAAATTGGCCAGCAATTCTGTTGACAGCATGTGAACCAGAACAAAAATTTCTATTTCCCTGAGGCTATTTTGGTCCTTTAGTATTAACAAATACAAAGTATACTTAGGTTTGTCAGTAAGACAAGCCAGTGTGGTTCTGAATGCAAGCAAGAAGAAATCCTGTTGAGGAAGAAGTAGTTATTTTTAGATAAAATAAGTACTCACAGAAGCTAAAGGTAGTGCTCATGCCCTCTTCATCACTTCCAGGTTGACTTGTTCCAGCTCCAGGTGAACACCCTGCGACGTTACAAGAGACATTATAAGTTGCAGACTAGGCCTGGACTCAACAAGGCTCAGCTTGCAGAAGTAAGTGAGGACAACAGTGGTGTTGTCTCTGTTACAAGAAAACTTTTTTATCTTCTCTGTTCAAAGGCATGTTTTGGGGGCACTCACACCTGTGTGACTCAGTGCTACAGACCAAGTGTCCTCTGAAAGGTCTCAGAGAATGATGCCAGCAGAAAGCTGCCTGCTTGCTTTCACCTGGGACAGCCTTGGAAGGCATGGACACTGGCTGCTGAAAGCCTGTTTTAGGAACTTGCTTGTCTCTGCTTCCTTTCCCACCCTTTTCATAGTTCAAATCAGTGCCCTTTAGGGAGCAGAAACAGGAGCCAGTTTTTGGGTGTTACCTGGGGATACCTGCTCAGCTAAACTCAGACTTAACCCACTAATCATCTCCCTAAGTGCTCCTGTTAGTTTTTCTTTCCTCACAGGCACTTGAACTCATTGGAATTGCTTATTATTAAAGGCAGCATCACTGTCCATGGATTCAGATTCTTTATTTCCCTCTCTTGTCGTGACGATTCTGTATTATAAAAGGCTTTTTTTTGAAGGGCCTCTGCTGCTTTCTCACCATATGGGCTACTTGTTCAGAAAGAACTCTCTGTATCTCTCTGGTATTTGGGCAAGATGTGCTTGCTGTGCTTCTGCTCTGCTGTCCTTCCTGACTTGATCTGAAGCCATGCTGTGGGAAAAAATCTTCTTTAAAGTTGAAAAAACTGTAGTAGTTACTGATTAGGACTGAGGTTGATTATGTAAGTTGTGACTTTCACGACTGTCTGCCTAAAACTGTCTGGTTTGCTTTTACTTTTGCTTTAAAGAACAAAAACCTGACAGACCAAAAAAATCAGCAAGACACTGTCTTTCTCTTTCAAAGTCAGCCAGGGAGTGAATATACAGAATATAGAGAATGTGCAGTGTAGGTCATGTAGGAGTAAGTTGAACGAAGTAGGATGGGGTTGTTCCTCATTAGCAGTCCTGATTTGTCATATTTTAACTAACCAGTTCAAGTCTGTCAGCTGCCTCCTGCAATGAAGAACTGCCTGCTTAAGGAATTTACCATGAATGTACCCAAGAGGAAAGAAAAGATCAATTACTGTGCAGGCGGAAAATAAAGGGAGCCTCACTTAAAGCTGTCACACACTTCCCAGATTTCCTGTGAAGCCTGAGCAGCTTTGACTCTGTGCTGGATCCTCATCCAGCTGCCATGCTTGAATCACTGCTGCCTGAGGCTCTTACACTCCTCATGCTATCCCACCATAAGGGGAACTCAGGCTTCCATAAATCTCCTTGGAGTGACTTATTGCTCAGCCTGCATCAGAATCCTGTTCTAGATCTGTGTTGGGTACCAAAAAAAGAATTTCTTCTATGTGAGAAGCAGCTCCAACATGTTTTCTACATTCACTTTCTGAGGAAAAAGCAGCTAATGTTTCAGGACTTAGGCTACTATCAGAGAGGAGTAGCCCTAATCAAGCCCTAACCCTCCCATTGCAAATTCCCTGGTGTTCTTTCAGTGAAAACTTAAGAGTCCAGAGGAGATCACTTTGGATAAAACTTTGCTACACCTGGTTCACACAGCAAAATGCTGCAGTGTTTCTGACACTCTCCTTTAGAACACAGAGGTGCAGGGAAAACTTGCTCACCAAATAATCTCAGCACAAAATGTCGCTGAGGAGAAGCTGTGCTGCTTTGGCAGGAGGACATTCTGGCTTCCAAATTCCTCTTGTAGGTTGGCTGCAAATCCTGCTGACATAGCAAGGCTATGCTATGTTCATACACACATTCCAGCTGTAAAGAGAGAGGGAGGTAAATGAGGACTGACAGTTGGAATTGGTGCATGTTTGACTCAAAGGATAATGCGCTCACTGGCCATAAAATTGTTTTTGGAAAGTGAAGAGAAACCCTGTTCTGATTATTTCTAGTTTTTAATTTCAGCATGTCTCTTTACCTGTTGTCCCTCTAGACTGTCAGTCGTCATTTCAGGAATATTCCAGTGAATGAGAAGGAGACACTTGCATATTTCATTTACATGGTGAAGAACAACAAGAGCAGGCTGGACCAGAAATCAGAAGGCAGCAAGCAACTCGATTGAAGATTAACAAGGCTTGGAATAAGAGAGACCTTGAAGGAGCCATGTGGTATTGTGCATTTTAGGTTTATAAAAACTGTTGAAGTATATTGTAAATTTTTTTTTAAATGCAGTGTCTGGATGACAGAAAAAAATATAGACATTCTTATGAGGAGTATTTGAAAACATGTGCCCAGCATGTTTCCGAAGACTTCTTCCCCTCATTTCAAAGTCATATTGGAAGAAAGAAGTGAGGATAATGGGGAAACCAAATAAACCTGTAGAACTGTGGAGTCTGTCAACTTGGTGTTTTAAACCATTTCTGGAAATCTACATCTCAGTGCAATTCAAATCCCAGATGGAATTTTTTTCACTGAATTCAGGCTGCATCACAAACCACCTTGCAGTTTGTCTTGATACAGGACTGGAAGAGCAGCAGAGATAAAATTCATTATCAAGGTGCATGGGTCAGAAGTTTGTCTGAAGCTTGCTGCTCACCTGCACATGCTCTGTCTTGCCTTGAGTCAGTGCTTGAAGTCCCAAACTTCTACAAATGCTCCAGCTCACCAGATCTACTCCAGTGAATGCTACTTGGCCAGTCTGAAATTGATGGGGTTTTTTTTGCCATTTTTTTCCTCCTGACCCCATCCGACACAGATGCCAACCAACTCTCTGCAGTCTGTTTTCTGATTTCTTTCAAGAACTCACTAATTAAATTTTCTGTAAGCATTTAAAAACTTCTGCATTTCGCTGAATGTGGTATTAAGGCAAACACAACCTATTTGGTGTGTCTGATCATGTTGGTAGAAGTGTTTATTTAATTGATTTATGCAGATTTCAGTGATGGTAGGTGAAACAATGGCTCGAGACATCAGTCTCCTAATTTCTGTGTCAGGTCAGTATCGGTCACAGGTGATGTGCATTTTATACTGAAGCTTCAGCAGGTGTCACAAAACTGCTGTGTGCATTCAGGGGCTCTGTTTAGTCTAAAGCAGATTTATGGGTGAGGCACCATAACCAGGGCAGTGATCTGACTGGAGCATTTCATGATACATTTCATCTCCCTTTGCAGTGGGCAAGAAGCATCAAAGCATTTGCCTTTCATGAACATTACATGTGCTTTCATGAGAGCTGTGTGAGTGAGGGTGGCACACTGGTGATCCCTAACAGGGCACTGTAGGAGGAGATCACCCTGATTTTATTTAAAGCCGAGGTGTCCTTACAGATAATACAGTGATTATTTTGGCAAAAGGAGCTTTTAAAAGTGTTGGTTGTAACTGACTGTTCTCCAGTGACCTCAAATTCTCTTCAGGGGATCTCATGATTTAAAGCACTGCTCTGTTTCTTTGCTGTCCTGACCAGTGTCTCCATTCTGGTGCAAGATGCCAAGACTCCACATAGAGAGGATATTCTTAACAAGCCTTAAGCAACAGAATGAGCAGTAGAAAACTTTGGCTAGCATTTTATAAGTGGCAAGTTTTATTATTTCAAAACTGGATGAAGTTTTGTTTAAGAGCTAAACACACTGGTCATGGTCCCAGCTGAGTACTGCATTGTGTTTTGTAAGGCATGAAGGGTTCACTTAGTGAAGCTCTTGTTGAAGCTCTCCCAGGGTCTCTTTAAAATTGAAGTCACAGTTTAAAACAAGCTGTTCACATCACTCTGAATTGTTTGCTAATACTCCAAAAACATGTTCAACAAACTTCAACATGTCTTAAGTCCTGTGTCATAGGCAGAAATACTCTGTTATGGTGCATGTCCCATTTGTGACATCTGGGGAGTGTGATTGTTTCAGCATTTCCTTGTTCAATTCCGAATGGATTTTTAGAACATCATACAACAGAGAGGTTCAAGGGATGAGGAGAGAATGTCTTGTGTCAGTATTTCATGAATGTTTGAAAATTTCCTATTCGTGCTGGTCCTTTCCTTATTGAAAGGATGGAGTAGTTCCCACATCAGTCAACATGATTGGCTTCTCTCATTCAGGACAGATGGTTGAAGGGTACATTCTCTGCCTGCATGATAACCTTCAAAGTGCTCATGTAATCAGAGGGTGTTACCAAGGGAAAATGAGTTTCTGAGTTGAGAGGGTTATGCCTCATAGTGATTTTTCCCCTGTACTGGGCACTGGTGAGGCCACATCTCGAGTGCTGTGTTCAGTTCTGGTCCCCTCAATGCAGGAAGGACATTGAGGTGCTGGAGCAGGTCCAGAGAAGGGAAATGAAACTGGTGAAGGATCTGGATTACAGGTCCTGTGGGGAATGGCTGAGGGAGCTGGAGTTGCTCAGCCTGGAGAAGAGGAGGTTCAGGGGGCACCTTCTCATTCTCTGCAACTCCCTGACAGGAGGGTGGAGCCAGGTTGGCCTCTTCTCCCAGGCAACCAGTGACAGGACAAGGGGAAATTGCCTAAAGCTGCACCAGGAAGGTTTAGGTTGGACATTTGGAGAAATTTCTTCACAGAAAGGGTGATTAAATATGGGAATGGGCTGGCCAGGGAGGTGGCAGAGTCACTGTCCCTGGAGGTGTTTAAGGAGAGACTGGCACTTGGTGCCATGGTCTGATTGACACCGTGGTGTTTGGTCATAGGTTGGACTCGATGATCTCAGAGGTCTTTTCCAACCTAATTGATTCTGTGATTCTGTGATTCTAGACCAAAACTGTAAAAATGTAGTTTGTTTGGGATTTACTTTTTTTGTGGTTGTATTTTATTTTGTTTTATTTTTAAGAGTAAATAAACCTGTTGGGGTGTTTTAGTAGCCAGCAGCAAAATGATTCTTTTCAAGGAAATATGGTGGCAGGTTCCATCTGTTCAGGTGTATTCACTGGAATGCTTTTGCACCGAGGTGGTATCCAGGAAACTTTTCTTTTCTTTTTTTCCTGAAATAGTCAATTGATGTTAAATGTGATCCTTGTTGGTTTCACTTCTAAAGCAATTATACTTTTTTGAAAAAAAAAAAAAAAATTCTTAGCGAAGTGTGATGATGAAGAGATGTTTACCAGCCATTAGCAGTTGTTTATAAGGTGGAAAGCTTGGAGGCAAGACACCAAAGAAACAGAAAAATCTTTGGCTGTCAGACCCCATGGCCTTATAAACCCCTTGCAAATGCCTTATTACCTTGTTCTCAATTTAGCTAGAGCAAAACACCTTGAGCAACAGAAAGCTGATGGTCTTGTTGGAAGGGTCAGCCACTTGCTGGCTCCCGTGCTATGAACTGAAACCACACGTCAATTCAGTAGCAATATCCATGTTCAGGGTGCCTGTGATTCTTGAAAAGCATTTAGTGTCTAATAACCAGAAAACGCAACAATGCAATTGTCGCTGTGTACGATACCGTGCTGTGTGTTCGACTCCTTATGCTGCATGCCAAGTAAAAAAAAAACAAAAAAACAAACAACAAAAAAGACTTTCCAACTTTTTATTTTAAATGTCAAAGTAAATGTGTTTGAACCTCACACTTGTGAAGCCATGAGGTGGGACATTTTCTCAGCACTTTTAGATGGGACTTGTTGGAAAGGTGTAAGACCCAAATGGCTTTGGCTGGTATGATTTTTTTTTTTTTTTTTTTTTTTTTTTGCATTTTGCTTTTCACAGATGGGCCTTAAATTCTGTCTAGCTTTGAACCATGGAGCACAAGCCTTGGGGGCATGGAGGATGACCAGATGTCATCTTCTATTTATAATAGTGGAAGCTTATTTTTTACAAGCCTGCATAGGTGACATTCACCCTGGGGCAGAGGAATTGTCTCTGAAGGTCTCCAGCCATTATATAGCCTAATGCAATTCCATAGCCTAGCTCAATTCTCATTGCAGAGTTCCATTAACTTAATTAGAGTTCTGAATAGATCCAAAGCCATTAGTATGCAATCCAAATAATGCAGAAACATCTCTTCTGGGGTTAATTTCATCCTGTATGCTGACCCTCTGCTCACTTCAAGGGAAGAAGAAGAAATCATTGGTGGTAGTTATTGGCTTGAGCTCAACTCAGGGGAGTTGGAAGCATGCAAAGACTCGAGTCAGTAGCAACCTGATGGCTGAAAAGTGCAAACACATCCAAGGAGGCTCTGTTAGAATGCAGTTTTCAAAATTTCATAATCTGAAAGATTATTGTATATCAACCTGAAGTAAACAAAAATTAAAAAGTAATGTTCTTTTGCCAGGCACTTCAGACACTCAGCCTGAGAAAAGCAGAGCTTTGTACCACTTCTCTCCAGTATTCTGGTGTCCCAGTTTTCCTTAGAAATGTGGCTCTAAACCACTAGATACCCCGGGGTGCAAGAATTGACCAGAACATGTCAAGCCTGGCATTTCAAATGAGTCCAAAGTGCAAGCTGGGTTCAGAGAGGCTTTGAACACAAGAGCAGAAATAATCTACAGTAAACAGGAGTTTTCATGGAGGTCATGATGGCACAGGGAGGATGAAGCAGGACATGGCCCACAGGGAGACTGAACAAAACTCACTTCCACAGCAGCAGCAGTGTGGAGGGAGATTTGTTCTGAGTCAGCTCTTGATGGATGTTTTATGAGAGGGGGAGGAGGATGTGCTGTGCACTTTACATCTTTTGGTTGAGCCAAATGTAAATACCAATGGGAGATCTTCAGCAGGAGCTCAGTTGGAGGGGAGAGGAGGGCTCTGCTGAGGGACTGTTTGTTTAAGTTTGGAGTTCCCTGGAGCACTAGAGTCACTTTGTGTCTACAGTTTAGCAACGTGGGTAATACAAGGTGGCCTCCCTTCCAAAAGGAGCCCTTCTGCTCAGAGTAAGGACTGAAGAGTCCCAAAGGTGAAGGAATGTTATTGATGCCTCACTCCTCGTGTCACTGATGCCCTTTAACCATCTCTAGCTTATCGAGTTAGGGAGTTCTCATTTTCCACTTTCAAAGTGCAAATGAACTGTTAGGTTGTAAGATACTCCTTGCACTTCTCACAGCTATCTCTGGTCTTGTGTTTTTTTGACTACATCTGTTTGGGATGGACTAAATGCTTGAACAAAGTGTGGGGAGAGGAGGAGGCTCCTGCCTTAAACCTGAACTTTGCTTGTAAGCAGCTCTGCAGGCCATCCTGTACATCAGCAGGCTCCAGGAGCCTCTGGCTTAGCTGAGCCTTACCAGGGCTGGGTTTATTCCTGTCCTACCCACACCTCTGCTCCACAGCTACTGCAGGGGAGGTGGGTAGCAGGTAACTTGCAGAATGGTTTGGAGTCTTTTGGCAGGCTAACTGGGAGAGAAAACTGTGTTCCCTCTTCTGTTTCTGGCCTCCATGTGTTGTGCTGATCTTATGCCAAATGTTTTGGACACCTTGTATTTTTAACTGTGTAATATAGCTGTGTATTGTTAAAGCAACTTAGTAACTTATAGCAAAAACTGTAGAACTCATTTCTCTGAGGTGTAGGAAATGTCCTGCTTCCACTGTGTATGAGACTTTAACTCTGTACTGTCTGACAAAGATAAAATTCTGAATTTCACTTTAATAAATGATCTATCTAGCAACCAGGCCCACATTTCCTTGTTTGTCTTTCTGTCCTCAGCACTGATGGTTCCAGAGCCGAGGGAGTTCTGCTTTGTGTGGAGGTTTTGTGCCTCAGATTCTCAGATTCAGTGCCTTTTCCCACCCACCTCCCCAGGGCTGAAAACACTGCAGACATGGAGCAGAGAATGGCACTGCTCAGTGGGAATGCCAAGGCTGCAGCAGAAATCTCAGGTGATGGGGTATTTTCTGACAAACCCATGTGGCTTGCACAGGTGCAATTCATGGAGTCTTTTGAATGCAACAAAAAGACAGCTTGGAAGAAAGATGGAGGCTGATGAAGAGCCACATGCCCTTGCATTTTGAGAAGTGGAGTGTTGGGTTTTTCTGTGATGGGAGTTCCTCCCCTCCTGTGTCATGAAGAGTCTGTCATGTGCAGCCTCTCATTTGATTCATGTTTCCTAATGAATCTTCTTTATGTCTAGTTCAACCCTGTGCTTTTGCTCCTTTCTCAGGCACATCCCTGGCTTCATTTCATGCATGATTTATAGCTCCTGGTGTCCAGAGTCAAACCTGCACACCCAGCTGACAAGGTGGGCACAGCTCCAGAGCAAAGTAACGACATGGAACATCCCAACATTGAAGATCCTTTCCCATGAAGTACTTTGTTTCATTTTTTTTTCTAATATTTCTCCTGACCATCAGCCTTACAGGCAAAGGTGTTTCACTATTTTGCTGCACTGAGGAAGCAAATGAAAAAACTGGGACTTCAGTACTTGTTCATCTGTACTCTGTCATGGTGTTTTTAAAGGCTCTGCTGGCACTGTTTGAGTCGTGCTTTTAGCCTTGATTTTTAGCCAGGAAAGAGGTTGTAGTGTAGCTTTTCACACACTTGGGTTCTCACAGAGGGGGATCATCAGATGTCAAAAGCTTTAAACCCAAAACAGATCCCAGAGTCCCCAGTGCCTGCCTTTGTGGGTGTGTCTCAAAGCCTCAGTGAAGCAGGATAATTTTGGAACATGCTGCTGTGCTACAGGAGGTTGTGCCTGCCTCAGTTGAGGAAGGCAAGAGCAGAGGTGACACGGGTGGGCACCATGGGGCAAGGAGCCAGGGTGAATCACATCACACAACCTGTGTGCTATCAAGGGTTTTTGGGAGGTGTCAGGGGAGTCTTCAGGTGAGGACAAGGGCAGCATACCCCCGTGGAAAGGGAAAACTCTGTCATTTGCATTTCCAAATTGATGAGGGGGGCTCTTCTGCCAGCACAGTGAGAAGGAGAGGCAGCAGGGCTAAAGGAGAGCAGTTGTGAGCAGCAACCTGTTGTGCAGGTGCTGACTTTAGTCCAAGAGGGTATAATGGAAACTTGTGATAGAAGTAAACAGCCAGTTAATCTGCTATTTGTATAGAGTAATGAATAATGCTATTTAATCTCATGTTTGTTCCCTACCAAGAAACCCACAAAAGATTTCAAGCTCGAAACCGAGGCGGAATCTGCTCGGTCTTTTTAACATACTCACACTGCCAAACAAAGGAACCAGCAGATTGATCTGATGGGCCGAGAACTGCTCGTCCCTCTCTGCACTCCCGGCTGCCGTGCGAGGGCAGTGTTAGCTCAGGAACCCCGAGGGGGGATCGCTGCCCCTCCGAGCCCAGGGCAGCTGCCGGGAGCACCGGGGCCGTGTCCCCGTCCCGAAGATGCTTCCTTGGCAGGAGCTGCCTGTGCCTGTCAGAGACCGGAAGCAGGATTATGCTGTGCTGGGATGTGGAGATCATAAAAACGGTTTGTTTGGGTTTTGAGGGTTTTTTTTCCTGGTTGGACATTGAAATTGAACACTCCGATCCTCTGCGTGAGCCGTCCCGTGGCCTCCTCGCAGCCTTGATGGAAACCAGGCCTTGATTCCCCACTCCCCAGCAGAAAGGGCAGCACGGAGGACCAGGGAAAAATGTCAATGTGGATTTAATGGTTTTGTGTCTTAGAGATGTGGCTGTGCAGGAGGAGTATGGAGGGGAGAGACTCAGGGTTGCTTGCTTTGTTTTTTTTGCTTTTTTAAATTTTTTCCTCTGTACAATAAGGGATAACTGCACAGCTCCAGCAGCACTCAGTCTCACTTTCCCAGGAGCTGGAGTCCCTTTCACATCTCTTGTCCTTGCAGGCAGTGCTGGCTTCTTTCCTAAGTACCTGAAAACCCCCCAGTGTGCTTTTACTTAATTGCCTTTGAATCTTTCTCCAAGATCTGTTCCCTTTAGGTGTTGCAGGAAATACTCTGTGATCACCCCAGCACCTTCAGCAGGAACACCCTGATGCTGTGGGGAGGAGGGAACTGTCAGGTAGCTGGGGTGGCTCTGCTGTTTCTCCTACCAGAGCTATGGACTGCCAGAGAGCACAGTGATTGGCATCCTGTCCCACATCCCTGTGTCTCTTCCTGGCCTTGACACTTGTGTGGGCAAAACCTGTTGTATCCAGCTCCTTTGCATCTCACTTTGGTGTCTGCGTTCTCAGCAGCTCCTGCACCCAGCCCTGCAGCCATGGCCTGGGAGGAAGCCCAAGTGAGCAGAGGAGGGAGATTCAGGGCTCCTGCAAGCTTTGTGCACTACTCAAATTCATTACTCCTTCCCATGTCTCAGTTTGGGAAGGGGCTCCTGGCCATGGCAGTTAAACCAGCCTGCTCTGGCCCCTGCTTTCCCCTCAGCTGCTCCTGCAGGTCAGTCACAGGCCATGACAATTTTGTCAAGGTAGCTGCAGTTTGAGGCAGAAAAAAAAAACACTTTTCCTCTCAATCCCTCAGCTTTCAGCTGCTGGTGATGCCATAAATTCCCCTACTTCTCTGGTTACTGTAAAGTTTTTCAGGGTGGTCAGGACCTGAATTCCTCACACAAAAGAAGAAGCAGAGGAAAAGGAAACAGCAAGAAGGGCCTTCCCTGCCTTGGGGATCTGTCACAAGGGCTCAGCAAGGCTCCAAGCATGTGCTATAGCTCTGCAATCCTTCTGCTCTTAGGTAACTGCCTCTCACTCCCCTCTCAGCAGTGCACACTCTCCTCCCACCTTGTGCTTCCCACTAGTGTTCCCGGAGCCAGCAGCTCCATCTGGCTCCTTGGCCCCTCTGATAAGGCTCCTGGAGCTGCAGCATCTCCAGGTTTGTTATTGCACTTCACCTTTGGAAGTAACCAGGAGAGACAGAGCTCATCCAGCATCACTGGGCTGTGGCACTGAGTGCTGCTGAGCAAAGTGCCTGGATGGTTTCACCCCCTGCCCTGAGCTGTACAGCACTGGTCCTCTGCCAGTCCTTCCATCCTGGCCCTTAAATCCAGCTGCTGCATGAGACACAGGTGGGCTGCTTGCCACCCCACACCACCCACCCTCACCTGAGGGCTGTGCTGGGATGTCGTGGGAGATCACTGGGAAATTGGCAGCAAAGTGTCAGCACTGCCAGAGAAGGTGTTTGCCATGGGCATTGCTCCACCGTGGAGCAGGACAAGAACAGGTCATGCTGCAGAAAACTGTGGGTCTTCCAATGCACTGGAAAAAGAGCCTCCATGGAGTAAAGGAGCAATGCAGGTTGGCTTTGGAGATGTAGGGACATGGGATGGATGATGAGTTTGTCCATTGTTTGAAGGATGGTCTAGGGAAGGTTGGCCCAAGGTGCAGGGTTCTTGGTCTTTTCCCAACAAAGGCAGCTGCATGGAAAATTTACCCTGGGCAGAGCTCAGTGCAAGCAGAGCCAAGCAGGAACTGCCACAAGGGTGAAAACCCAGAGAGTTAGGATTTGGTTTAGAAAATAAAATAAAAGCAAGAAAGTAAAAAACAAACAAACAAACAAACAAATAAATAAATAAATAAGTTGCCTACCTTGTGGCTGCAGAGTCTTCCCATGCTTGGACATAATTTCTACAGCTGTGGATTGGAAATGCATCTTCTCTTCAGCTGGGTCTTGATATCACATGACTCCAGGAGTATGGAGATTTGGGGAAGAACTATTGAATGTCATGAACTTTGCAGCTGGGCGGGGCCTCGGTTGGACAGAAAACCTTCCCACCTGAGCAGTGCTCCCAGGAGACAGTCTGACTTAGGAGCCAGCAACTGGCCTGAGAGGCTCCAAATGTTGGGAGAGGATCAAAAAGCTCCCCTGGCAGTAAATCTTTCACCTGCCATGTGACTCACTGGGGCTTGTGGCCATTCCTCCGAGGTCGGCCCCGGGTCAGGATTTCTCCTGTCTCTTTAGCCCCCAAACCTGGAGATTTTTGTCTTATCTTTGACGCCATCTTGACATCGAAAACAAATTATGGCCCAATTACCCTTTCTCAGAGGGGCTGTGGCTACCTTAAACGGCCACAACTACCAGGCGCTTCCTTAAGAGCAGTAATTAGTGGGGCGTGCGGTGGGGAGGGGGCAGAGACTGGGGGTACCCCCTGGCATGAGGCTGCCCTTGCTCTCATGTTTGCCAAGGCAGGAGGGGACATCCCATCCAGCCCCATCTCATCCTATGCACTCCTATCTCCCTGCTGCACCTTTGGGCTCCGCAGAGGTCAGGCAGAGGTGGCGCTCCCTGTCACTGTGGTGTCCGGGGTGCCTCCCCCAGCCCTGTGTCACCAGCCGGGGCCATCCCAGAGGGGCCCGTGATGGGAGGCAGCAGCCCTGGCCCTGGCCGTGACCTTCGGGACGACCTCGAGTGAGTCCCTGCCAGGGCTGGGGACCGGCTGTGCCTCTCATTCATTCCAAGCTGGGACATCTCCGTGTTCACCCCGAGAAACACGGGACAGCAGCATCACACTGAACTGCCGTAACAACCGACCTGAAACTATTAAAATTTATTTTTCTTCCCATCTCTCAGTGTCATTACACCGCCCTCTCCTCTGCTCCATCCCTGGGCATTTTTTGCCCACGATTGTGCTGTCTGCCTGAACCCAGCAGCTGTTTTGGGAGCTGGCAAATCCAGCCTGCAGCCTGGACAGTGCTCATGGATGATCGGGTGTCTGGGTCTGGGTGTTTCTTTCTCCCCTTTTTTTTTTCTTTTTTTTTTCTTTTCTTTTTTTCTTTTTTTTTTTTTTTTTTTTGTCAGATTGGTATTTTATTTGGCTCCATCCTGTCTACCGAGCTGTCCAGTGTAACCCTTCCCTTGCTGCTTCTGAGATAAGAATAGGCTCCCCCGAGATCAGATAAACAGGCCCATAAATACCTACAAACAACAAGAAGCAGGGTCTGGGCTTGGCAGGAAAGGAGGGGGAAAAAAAAAAAAAGGAGCCATTCCTTTGCACGCCAAACCAGGGGTGCAGAGCGAGGGGTGGGAAGCATCCGACAGCCTCCTTGTCCACAGCATTGCCCCCTTGGCCAAACAGGGAGCCAGGGGCCGAGCAGGGCAGGCAGAGGGTCCCCTGCAGTGTCCCTTGTGGCTGGATTCCAGCAGCAGGGAACCTGGCACGTAAGATGCTGCCCCGGGGCCAAGCGATCCCTGCGTGCGTGTTCCTCTGCCCGGGCAACCGCGGGCCGCCGCCTGCGTGCCCCGAGCCGGCTGCTTCCCAACGGCATCAAGTTCACGGCAGGGTCGAGCCGAAGGTATGTGCAGGGCTGTCTCCCCTGACCGGTGATCTGGGCACTTCCATAGCCAAAACCTCCAAGCTGGTGGCCAAAGCGTTCTTCCAGTGAATTCTGGTGCCGGCGGCACCGGGAGCTCTGCCTGCCTTCCTGCCGGGACGCCGCTCCCAGCCGCGGCTCGCTGCCGGAGGAAGGGAGGCTGTCCCTGTGCAGGGCTCCCATCCCCCTGCAGCTCCTCTCCCTTTGGGGTGAAGGGGTGACCCCATCCTAGGCTGGGACAGGCGCTGAGCTGGAAGCTCGACTCCCCTTCCCGGCCCCGGAGTGGCGGAACCGCCTGAGCGGTGCGGAGCTGGGGACGGAGCTCTCTGCTTGCAAATGCCCTGCAAAACCCCTACCAAAGCGTTTTTGGGGAGAGGGGAAGCCCGAGGCTACAGGAAATGCTTAGTGCTTTTTGTTTTGCCTCTCTCCCCCCAAACCACCTCACAGGAAAACTCCCTTGGCTGGGCAGGGAAATCCTCTGCAGCCGTGGAAACGGAGAGCGCTTTCACTTACAAAATCCACAGGAACGGGAGAGGCTGGCACTGGGGACAGCTTCCCCAGAAGTTTGCAGCCAGCAGGTACCACCATCAGAAAGCTGTGGTAAGAAAAGAAAACATCCTGCGAGTGCAGGCAGAACATCGTCCTGGTTGTGCAGAGTGCCCCTTCCCAGAAGCAAAATTGGAAACACCTAAGATAAAATCCAGCGGAGTTTTTTGGTGGGGTGAAAGGTGCGCAGGCTGCGAGTGATGTATCCGTGGTGTGCCGGCACCGAGGACACGATTATTCCCGTCAGAGTCACCTTCGCCTCACAGCAGAGCAAGTCCCGAGTCCCCATTTAACCCTTTCCCTCACCCGCTGCCGAAGGGCAGCTCCGGTTGTGCTACAAGGATACACGGACACTGCTGGCACATATGAACAGGACTGCGGCTGGACACATTTATGGGGCGCTGGATTGTAGAGTTAGTGACAGCTTGGGAGCTTTCCCATAGGAACCCAGCCTTTAGGAGACTGTGAAACTTAGACATAAAATAGGATCTTTGGGGCTGACTTTCTGTACGTTTTTTTGTTTTTTTCTTTTTTTCTTTTTTCCCCCTTGAATGCGTTTGAGTTTGGGAGTGCCCTACTCTATTTCACTCATGGAAGTGGTATCATGCTAAACCTCTTACAGCTCGAGCAAAAAAAGTACCACTGAGGGCGGGCATTGCTCTTCTCTGGCAGTTCAATTTTCATCTCAGCCTCGCTCAAAGGGACCAGAAAATAGATCAGGGGCAGGGAAGGGAGCCGTGCAGTGGCTCCGGAGCGAGGGAAAGCTGATTCACTCTTCATCGTGGGTTAATTACACTGGCTGTACCCCCCAATGTTTGTGTGTCCCTCCGTCTCTATTTGTACACATGCATAAAGTAGTTATAAAACCCAAGCTGCTTCCCCACGGGTGAGCTGGGGTATTCTTGATGTGTGCGGCTGCACAAGCACAGACTAGATTGATCGATGTGTCAGTATTTTACAGATGTTGCATCATTATTTCTATACCTTTAGTCGCAATCAAAAGCATGGTTTCAAACAGAAAATGTATACGTCCCTGCTGTGAGCCCTCAGATTAGCCCTAGAATAATGTACACATCTTCCCGTGCTGTTTTTCTTTGCCCCAAGCAGCCGCCCGAGTGTCAGGGTTTATCCCGGTGTCTCTGGGAACGACAGCGTGGTCAGGCTGGGAAGGCAGAATCCGGCTCTGAGCCCAGGCACGCACGTCTTGGAACTCTTTGGTAAGAGAAGCGTGTGTGCACAGTGTAAAGGAATAAGGATTTGGCTTTAATTATTTAGGATTGTTAAGGATTTATGTCTGAGTGGTGACAGAATTTGGGCTGAGCATTGCTGTGTCTGAGGCTGGTGGCATCTATCGTGTTCAGATGGCGAGGAGGGGACGCTGCTCCTTGGAAATGTGGCCGAGGCAGCGCCTGACAGAGGATCCCTGTGAGAAAGTGCTGCCCGTGCCAGAGCCGGGCGGGCTGCCCCGGCAGGGCACGGGAGCCGAGCCCTGGCTCTCTGCGTGGCAGCAGTAAAACCTGGGGCTCCACAGCTCCGTGGTGCCATCCAGACGCTGTAAAGGCCAGATCCTGCCATCCTTCCCCACGCCAAACACGAGTCCAGTCCCTCTAGCAGGTCTCCTGGGAAGGGGTTGTAGGGCAGGGGCAGAGTTCGTGCCCTGCAGGAGGTTGCGGGTACAGGTTTTCAGAGCTCCACCAACTCCTGCGGTGAGCAAGGACGGCATAAACAAGTTTCAAAGGATCCCGAGCTCCCCAAGGAGGAATTCCCTCACATGGATCGGCCCCACAGCAGAGTACTGACTTCAGGGATGTCTTTAATCCCGCAACATCCCAGTGGGCAGCACAGGGGACCCGGCCAGAGCAGCGCGATTGCCGGAGCAGGGGAAAGCAGAGGGCTCGGACCCGAGGCCGTTTGCATAAAGTTTAAATTTTATTTTATTAATTTTTTTTTTCTTTAGCTATTCAGTTTTAAATACGTGGTGTGGCGCGCTCGGTCCCTCGGGAAGTGGTCATGCAGATCTGAGGTAGAAAACCCGGCACAGGAGTGTTCCCAAATGCACCTCTAGGTAGTTTCACCGCAGCCACACGTCGGTCAGGCAGCGGACGGGGAAAGGGGATCGGGGGCTCGTATTTACAACAGCAAACGAATCGAACCGTTCCAGTCCGGCCCGGCGGGGCAGGAGCCGCCGATCGCTGCTGGCAGCGGGAAGGAGCAACGATTACTGCAAATGCGGGAAGGGGACAGGGGGAAAGGGCCCGGCTGGTCCCTGCTGCCGACGAGGCGGGCAGAACCCGAGCCCGCAAAGCGCTCTCGCCTCTCTCCCGCGGAGCATCCGTCCGGGCGGGGGGCAGCGGGGCCGGCTCCCCGTATTCTGCGCCTGGAAGGGCTCCGGAGCCGGGCCGGGCTCTCTCCGACATTGCACATGGAGGGGCGGGCGGGCAGCGCCGTCGGGGCGGCGGGGCAGCTCTCAGGGGTTCAGTTCCAGAGCCCAGACCTGCTGGGGCCAACCCGTCCGGCCCTTCAGCTTCTTCTCGCCGTGACCCAGAGGCTGCGAATAGACCTCGGGCTGCTGCGGGAGAGGAGATGGGGAGAGGAGGGAGAAAGGAGCGGTCAGGAAAGGAGCGGGGTCCCGGGCCGCCCGCCCGCCCCTTGCGCCTGCCGCAGGGCTGCAGGCGGGCCCCGCAGCTCCGAGCGGCTTTGCCAGCCCGAGGACAAAGAGGAGCTTCAGGGGTCCCCACCCCGCCACCCGCCCGCTGCAGAGCAGCGCAGGGAGAAGCGGCCGCTCTTGCTCCGAACCGCTCCTGCGCCCGCTCGTCCTGGGAGAGCTCCCGAGAGAGGAGAAGGACAGACCGGGGGAGGCTCCGCCGCGGCCAGTCCCGGACCTCGGGCTGATCCCTCTCGGAAAGTGCTCGGAAGCCCACCCGGCCCGTCGGCCGGGCTGTTTTCCGACGAGTTTCCCTCCACAGATTTGTTATTACTACTACTACTATTATTATTAATATTATTGTTATTGTTATAGTTATTAAGCTGGGGGAAAAGGCTTCAGCGAGGCCGGGAGAGTTTAGAGGATTTTTCCGCCCCCAGCCCCAGGTTTTTTCCCGCCCGCTCCTGGCCCACGGAGAGCAGGGATGCGGGTCCCGATCCGCCTCTTACCGTCTCCCTTTTCCTCTTGTTCTCCCTTCCGTCCGCCTTCTTTAGTTCGGCTTTGAAGCCCTCGGTGTCCCCGGGTTGGCTGTCCTTGGCCAGTACCTCCATCAGGTAGGCGATGTAGCTGGTGGCCAGGCGCAGGGTCTTGATCTTGGAGAGCTTGGTGTCGGCGGGCACGTTGGGGATGCACTCTCGGAGCTCGGCGAAGGCGCTGTTGATGCTCTCCGTCCTCCGCCGCTCCTTCTTGGGTCCCCCGACGCCTTTTCGCCGTCCCAGGCGGCCGCTGAGAGCCTCCAGCCGCCCCGGGCCGGCCGGGCCGTACTCGGCGGGGCCGTAGTTAGGGCTCTGCCCGGCGAGCTCGGGGGTCGCCTCGGCCGGGTTGAGCACCCAGCCGGGAAAGTAGGCGCGCTCCTGGTGGCACCGCGCCGCCGGCCC
>JANPWX010000095.1:1712312-1754874 GCA_024734555.1 Trochalopteron elliotii
TTAAGCGCAGTGCTCGCTTGGTCCGGACCCTCGACGGCCGGGCCGGGCTCAAGGGGCCGCAGTGACCCGGGGACTGTCTGTTCCCAAAAGCCGAGTCCCCACGCGGGACAGGCGCGGGTCCGTGGGAGCGGAGCGCGGCGGGGCCGGGCGGGCAGTGCGGGGTGCTCGGGGCCGCACTCGGAGCCGGGGGATGGGGAGAAAAGGGGGTAAAGACATCGGAGTGAGGCGGGCTGGTCACCCCTGCTGTTGGGGTGGCAGGGATGGGGTGTGGGCTCTCTCCCTGCACATGGGGCTCCTGGCCCAGCCTGCTCCGTGCGTTGCACAGCTGCACAGGGGTGTGCACTGCACGCATGTACAGCACATGCTGTGCAAGGCAGGCTGCACAACACTGCACTTATGTTGGTTTCACCATGCACTGCTGCTCACACCAATGCACTGCACACGGGTCCCACATGGACCACAAAGGTGCTGCGTGCACCACACAACTCTCTGTGCTGTACACACGCACCACAAACACGTCACACACATGCAGCCATGCATGTTACATACACCAGCAACAGGGATGTGCCACACAATGTCATTATATGACACACACACGTGTGGCACGCACACGCCTATCACACACACGAGTGTGTGCTGCTCACCCGTGCACAGACACTGCATTGATACACAAATATATAAAAATGATACTGTCCATGCACACAAAAGTATTTACAATAGGGAGGTGGGGATCTGCCCTGCGTTTCCCTGTCCCAGCCTGGTCACGAGAGGGCTGGAGGAACCCACTGAGGCTGGGATCTTGTACTTCACCACAGCCCCAAACCCAAGCCCGGGGTGGAGCCCTGAAGTGGACAGCACATCCTGCTTGCCTCTGCACCCACGGGAAACAGATCCCCAGGGGGATGTCTCCCAGAGCCCGGGCTTTGCCCTGCTGGGTGACATTGGGGCTGACCCCTGCTCTCGCTGCAGTGACTCCCAGTGAGGACAGGCTGGGCACGGCAGTGGTGATCACAGCACGGCGGGGCAGGAAGGGGCTTTGGGCCCAAGGTATGTTAGCGATTAACGGCGCTTTCCAGCGATTCATCTTGCAGCGGAGGGTGGAAACGTTGGAAGGTTGTTTGCAGGCGCTTGAATTAATCATCCGGGCTAACACACCATTAACGTCCTCCTGCATTTTAAAGATGACAAATTTTATTTGACTTCTCTCAATCACGGTTCCCGGGCGGATTCGGGAGCCACTTAAATGCCTCGGATTTTCCATCGTTAGTTGTTACAAGGCGAGTTGCAAAAGCAGGAGGCTGGGGGGGCCGGGGTAGGGTGCAGGCAGGTCTCCGGTTCTGCCGGGCCCCGGCGGCTGGGGGGGAGCGGCCGTGCCGGATCTGCCCAGCTTTGTTCCCCCCCTGCTTTGTTCTCAGCTGCTGCAAAGACCCCGCTTCCCCACCCCCTTTAAACAAGCGCCCTGCGAACATTTGCTAGTGATTACTCTCCTGTTAGGGCCAGGCCTTGGGTAAGGTAGGGCATCGTGTCCCCGATTTCCTTCAAAACAGCCGTGGTTGGGTGGGATCCCCGAGCCTGGCTCAAAGATGATGGGAGCCAGTGCCCACCTGGAGAAGTTCAGGGGTCCCACTTCATGCCTCACCCCCCCCCCCCCCCCATGCTGGCAGAGCATCACCTGTGGAGCCCTGCTCCTCTTACCAACCATGCAGGCTCCTCGCTGAGCTTCTCCCCAGTCCTACAAACTGCCAGGTTAGAGCCTGTGCCACCCAACTCCAGCTCTAGAAATACATCCCAAAAATAGCCCTTTCATCCCCATAGCCCTGCACTGCACAGGCCACTTACAGCCACATCCAGCTGGGAGCTGTCACCTTGAGCCGTGCACCAGAGTCACCTCCAGCTGCCAAGCCAGGTAAGCCCAGCCCAAGCCCGGGCATTATCTTGCTTAATCCACCCCCTGATGGAGGTCCCTGGACCCTGCAGAGTTTGGAAATGCTCAGTTGAGCAAATAGTGGGAGCAGAGGGTTGATTTTCCTTTGGAAAATCATTCTAATCTTTCGTGTTTTAATAAAATAATAAAACCAGAGCCCTTTTCATGCTGACACCTTCTAAATCAAACCAGACTGCCTTTGTCATGGCGTCCAAATTTAGCACTTCTCAAACTTTTGGTGATTTTCTTTAATTTCACATCTCCCCACTAGCATGGGGGAGAAAACGCCAAGCAGTTTGGATTAAGTGATTTATGGCTGGCACGGCAGGAGGAACCACATTTCTCTCCACCTGTTTTCCTTCAAATCCTTCCCACAGAAAGATTTCCTGCCCTTGTGGCCAAGTGATGGTGAGGGGGCCAATGCTGCATGTTGGGAGTGAGGTTATCCCAGGTCTCTGTGAACCCCAGCACCCCAAACCTAGCAGGAGCCACCAAGCTCTGCATCCATCCCCATTTCTGGGACAGAAGCTGAGGGTTTGGCCCTGGCCCCTCAGCCACCTCCTTATCAGCGCCCAGCGAGCGGCAGCCCCGGCTGTCCTGTGACTTTGACGCCAGCTCTGCTCCCCCCCCCCCCCGGCTCCCTTATCTAAATAGGAGTGTAAATCAGGGCCTTGGCAGATGCCCTGGCAGGACAGGGACTCCATAAAAAGGGGCTCTGCTCCAGCTCTGTTTACATTGCAGCCCCGTAAAATATTCCTCTTGTCTTCCTTGTTAGCGTCTCCCTGCAGCATCCCGGCACCCTGCTGCACCCACATCCCCCCCACCCCGAGCTCCACTGAAGCCCCAGGGTGCAGCCAGGAGAGTCTCAGCCCTGTCACCCCAAAACCCCACACCGTGTCCCCCATTTGGTATGCCCAGGGTACCTCCTCACTCAGCCACTGCCCTCGATCCCCTCCTCAGCCACTGCAGGCGCAGAGCAGGGCTGAGCCAGCTCCCCTGGGCAGCTGGGTTGTGTCTAAAGGTGCCCCTGGGTATTTATAGCACTTGCCTGAAATAATGCAATAATAATCACTCAGCACCTTCCTAACAGTTCTGCTGTCAGAGGCCTCGGGGGACGGTGGCAAAAACGCTTGGGAAACTGAGGCATGAGCAGAGTTTGCTTCAAGGAGAATTGCAGAGAGCTGCTCTGGGGGGATTATTTTCCTCCTGGCAATGTGAGGAGTGAGAGAACCTGCAGAAGTGGATGGACTCAAGTCAGTTTGACCAGCATCGAACTCAGCTCTGGGGTCACAGCCAAGGCTGGGCTGCAAAAGCCCACTCAGGGCATCCCTCCTCCCCAGCAGAGTGTGCCACACGTGTCCTGCTGTGCCAGGATGGGATTCATAGGGGTGAGGGGTGCTGGGGTGCAGCAGAGCTCACACCTGCTGGTGCCCACGCTCTCCTGTAACCCACACACTGCCTGAGTCCCCCAGACTGCACCACTGGGCTGCTTGATAGTGCATCAGCACCACAGGAGCAGCTCCAAGTGGGGTTCAGTCTGTCAGGGCCCCACAGAAGGAGCAGGAAGAATTGGGGGTGAACACAATTGGATGAACAAAAACATCCATGCCTGGATGTTCCTGTTCCCAGGAGCAACCCACAGCATCTTCTCTGTCCATGCCCCTCCTGTGTTGCCCTTATGGCGACACACAGGATGGCTGCAACCATTGCCCCTCAAGAAATACCATCTATTTATGGCCCCAACAGCCACTGCCTTGTGTGGATAAATCAAAAGGAAAACAAAGCTTTACGGAAAAAAGTACTAAATTTTCCATGTGCTCCTGAAGGGATGGGCCAGGCACTCGCTGTTTATTTTTTGGGCTCTCTCTTTGCTAGTACTGTAAGTGACATTGTGTTTACAAAAGTTTTTATGTCATCAGAGCAAAGTCACAGCTCAGCTTCCTCTCCTGTGTATTTTATGTAGATGGATGTGTCTGTGAGGAACATTCAAACTAAACAGAGAGCTGGTTTATAGGAAAATGTATTTATTTGAAAAATCGTAACTCACAATTTCGGCAAAACCGGGCTCCACATTTATTGCTGCTAATGGGGTGTGGCGGCCATAAATTAACCTGGAAAATTGCTGCGGCCATTTCAACAATGGCTCATTGTGCTGATGGAGCAGCAGCTCCTCAAAGAAGGCTCATGTCAATTTGCAATTAGGTTTGCACGTGAACAATAGGTAAAGGGAAGGTAACAGCAGCCTCACAGCCGAAACCAGCCCCAAAATCATTGCTCTAGGCTGGCTTGGGTGTCCTGAGTCTCACTTTAACAGAGCTGTTCCCTCATCTGATTGCCATGGAAATCAGTGGAAGGAGGCTCCACCTGCCGTAAGGGGAATTTCTATTTATATTACATTACCTGTCATAGACACGTAATTGTCTATGACAGAAAAACCCAGTCCATGAGCTCTGACTGGCAGCCCAGGTGAGCCACGTGCATGGAGAGTGGCTCCAGTTGCTCCCTGGTTGACCTTTCTTCTTGAATGAAGTTTAGCACTGAATCAGGAGTGATGCTCCTACCCTAAAACCTCTTATTTCCCCACTCAGATTCCTTGCTGAGAAAAACACTGATCCCCAAAACCTTGAGGCTGGCTGCTGACCCTGGGGTACAAGCTGTCATTCTCATTCTCCCATCCTTGATCACCTGGCTCAGAGCAGGGTTTGGCTGCTGGCTCATGGTGGCAACTCTCCACTCATGGAGAGTAGAGGAGAAGAGCTCCTAGATGATTCAGGTCCCTGACAAAAACCAGTGCCTTTCCCTCCTCGAACCACTTTCCACTCCTGAAGCAAATTTACAAGAGCTCTAAAATGTCCTGCTCCAGGGCATCAGCCAACTGCTAATGGCTGGGGATTGGGAAAGACATTTCCTCTGCTGAGAAGGATTGCATAAGTGCTTATTAAGGCAGCTCCTGGCGTCTTCGTCAAAAGCATCTGGTTTGGGGCAAAGCTGGAGACAAACTGCTGGGTCTGGGTGGGCAGAGCTGGACTTGCTGCTTCCAACCTTTCCCTTGGTCAGATGTTAGTGCAGGTTTGGGTCATCTCCTGTGTGCTGGTGGGGAAAGGGAGGTGGGTCATGACATGAGACGTGCCTTTCTCCCTCTCCCCCTGCTCTCCATTAGTCCTGGTGGTGCCACTGTAGGGACTTCCCTTCCTGCTCCTTCCAACTCCAGGAGCCCAGGGACTTTCCAGCCCCAGGTACCACAACACCACGTGTGCATGAGGGATTTCCCTGGTCCCTGCTTACACCACCATCCCACATTCGTTGAAAGGGATGCTTCCCTCCTGTCCCATTGCTACTGCGGCTGGCACAGGGACTGATCTGGCTCGGTGGGTGAGCTCCTGTTCTGCACCATGTCTGTGTGACACTGCAAGTAAATGGCTTTGTGGTGGGAAAAGGCTGCTGACAGAGATCCAGACCACCAAAATAGGTTGGGATGCTTTTGACAGGGCTCTGCTGTGTCACAGGCTCAGTGTGATGTGCTGGCACTGCAGAGCAGCCAGAGCCAGGGAACAGCATCCTGTCCATATTTCCCTGTGGTGGGACCATGTCCTGGTGTCCGTACTTCCCACCTTCCTCTCTGTGTGGATCCACATGGGGTTTTTAATTCATTTTGTCTCTAAGATTTTCAGGGCAATTCCAGCTCTCATCACACAGTGTCTCATGCCAGGTCTGGCTGTGCCTTCCCAACACTGCCAGGGGAGGAGGACAATTAGTGGTGCCTTATTATCCTGGTTATACTCAACTCCTTCGAAATTCCAGGTTTTCTCTCTTCTCAGATGCAGGAGTTACTGCTCACTTCCATGGGAGGAGGGGGACTGATTTTCCCTTCGTTCCCCCCACTACATCCTGAGATGTCTCTGCAGCTCCCGGGCCAGCCATTACAGAAAGACTCTCAAGATGGGTTTTCCAAGGTTGGGTTTCTTGCAGATTGAGATGATTTCAAGAATTAACAAGCATCTGTTAATACTTTTTTTGCAACAGAAAATTATTTGGGAGTTGGGGGTCTTAAATAATTTTAGTGCTTTTTCCCACCCCTTTTTCCACTGTTTTATAAATGGGAGGCGGCAGAAGCCTCCCAGGAGCTCATTATTCCCCATCCCTTGCTGAGATCCAGCACCCAGCATGGCTGTCCTGTTGCCTCCATAGGCAGGGGGGGAAGTGGGGAGATTTTGGGGGTAAAAAGGCACAGAGACACTGAGTGTCCTTTTGTCAGTATGGTCCATGGTGTCACCACGGATATTGTACCTCCCTGCATGCAGGGAGTCACAGGATGGGGAAATGCTGTAAAAAGTGAATTCAGACCTCCAAAGAATAACGCTTTTATTGTATATCAATATACACAGTAAATATGTGACTCCTCCTAACATGCTCTGGAGGAAAAAATTGTCTGAAATGGAGCTTATTGGAAGGAAATAAATTGCTCCCATAAAAATACTGATCCCTCCCTACTTCTGAAAACTGAAACAAAATCGTTTGCTGTGAGCTGAAGACCTTTCTTCTCTTGGCTCCTGGTTTTCCAAGAAGAGCAGGGAACATGAAGGAAAAACGAGCCTTCCTCATTAAAACATGCTTAAGTGAAACTCCAGTTTTCTCTTAAACTTTTGCTTGGAAACATTTGGAGCAGCTTCGTGCGAACCAGTTCTGCTCTTTGAAAGGCCATTAAAATAAAAAACACCCAACCCAAAATAGCCATCTCTGCAAGAAGCATCTTGTTTGGACAAAAGTGGTTTGTTTTACACCGTAAATCCAAACACTCCTGGGGAAATGTTGTGAAATCTGTCGCGCTGGCGGTGCAGCGGCTCCAGGGATGTTCTGTGGGACATGGACAAAGCTGGTGGGTGCTGGCAAGGTGATGGCCACCACCAGCACTTCACTGCTGATTATTCCAGCTGCTGGAGGATCCCTGACTTCAGCACAAGGCATTTTCCATCAGGGGTGAGTTCTGGCAGGGAGGGATTTTGTACCAGCATTCAGCCCCACTCTGATTTTGCCCCACAGCTCCTGTGACCTCTCTGAAGAGCCCATCATATGCAGAAGCTGAGAACGCTCACCCTGGGACAAAAAGAAATCATTTTCCAACAAGGTGTTAAAGCCCTTCTTAAAGTTTTTTTAACATACTCCATGTTATACCTAGAGCACAAAAATTAGGATTTCTTTTCCTAAAAAGAATCCAGTAATTTCCAGTAATTCCTAAGCCAGCAATACACACACACCAGCAATCCTGATACAGTCTTTATATATATATATAAGAGTATAGTTGCATATATAAATCAATATTTTAATATATAAAATAAAATAAATGTAAGTACAACTATAATTATTATTGTAGTTGTAAATATAAAGAAATATATATATAGTATGTATATGTATATATATATATGTATGTATGGTGCTGCTTTTTCTGCTAGTGGCATCAGTCTGTGATTTAGGCACAAATATTTCTATGCCAGGGTTTTTGGCAGTGAAGTTTTGCCATGCAGCTGCCCTCCTGTGCAGCAAGCCCAGCCTGGTGAAGCCCTGCCAGGAGCCCAACACCCACAGAATTAGGGAGAAGCTGCTCCTCATGGATTTGCCTGAACCTGCCAGTTTATGTGGGGAACTGGGATCCTCTGGATAGGCACTCCACCTCGCTGTGACTCTCCAGGAGGAAGCTGGCCCAGCCTCATCTGCTGGGTGTGATGCTGAAATCGTGGGGTGGAGGGCGGTGAGCCCCCAGTGCCACATCCTCCCACCCCAAGACCAGCTGCCCCCGCCTTCCCTCTGGAGGGGATGGGGGAGAAGGGGCTACACCACTGTGAAACTGCAGTTTTAGAGGGTGGTGGTTGTTTTCTTGGGCCGAAAGGACAAGAGACATCATGTCTAAAGATGACAGGCTCGATTTGCTGTGTCATTAACCAGAGCTGAAACTCTAGATGGGCTGGGTCTCCTGTGAGCTGCATGCTGCTTCCCACACTGCTGCTGAGCTCTGATTCTGTCAGATAAAGGCCTTTGTGGGTGCATTTCTCTTGCTCAGACCTTGTTTTAATTCCATGGATGCTATTACGTAGTCTATGGGATGAGGAAGTTGTTTCTCCCCCTCTCCCACATGTATCTCAATGTGCCCCCTAAAATGCTCTGGCTCCCCAGCACACATGTGCTCCCCCAGGTATTTGCAGGGGCTTCAAATAAGCACAAAACATAATCCTCCTTCTCACCAGGGAAAAAATCCCTCATTCCCAATCTTCCACATCCTTGAGATCTCATGGAAATGAGCCCCAGGATCCAACCCCAGAGTGGCGTGGTGACAATGGTGTGAGGTGCCTGCAGGCAGCCGAATCAGGAAGCCCCACAAAAACCCCATAACCACCCATCTCTTGGTCCTGGCTGTGGTTATGAACCCCATTCCAGGTTAAAAGCAGCTGCTGAGACCCAAATGTGGTGGATGAGGAGTGCAGCCACCAGCCAGGAGAGCTGGGCTGCAGCATTTGGCAACGCCAGGGGCTGTGCTGGGCTTATGGACACCAGCACCTAAACACAAACCACTTTTTTAATGAACACGGGTGCCCTGGGCTCTGAGCAGCCCCTGTCTTTGCGAGCAGAAAGCTGGAGGGGACAGGGCTCACATGGAGCTTGCTGGAAAGGGATCAGTGGAGCCGAGTGTGCCGCCCGCCTGCGCCGGATGAGCCGGCTCAGAGCACAGTAGGAAAAAATACCGCAATAGGCAAAGCATCTCCCATTTGCCCCTAAGCTCTGGCTCTTCCTGTGCTGATAACAAGCCCAGTAAATCTCCTTACGGCAGTGAGACATTTTTTTTCCCTCTCCTTCCCTCCTCACAGGCTTGTCAGACCGCGCTGGCTGTGGGAGCTGTGGTGGGACTGCCCTCCTCACCTCTCTGTGGGGAAGAATCCCAAAGCATGCAGCCCCTCGAGCATCCCAGCAGGTTCCAGAGGCTTCAAGCCCTGCCCTGAGGTGTGGGAAGGAGCTGGGTGCAGGCAGGAGCTGTCTCCTCTCTAATTGCCCCCGGAGCCCTATGGCTGAGCCTCTTGCTGCTATCTCGGGCCATCGCAGCTGGTGCTGGGCTGAGTCAGGAGAGATGGAGACTGATACTGACCTTCTGTCCGACTGACAGGGGTGCAGAGCAAGAGTGGAGAAAGAAAACCTGGGATGTACATGTCCAAAATCTCCCTGGCCATAGTGCTTTGGCTGAATTAGGGAGCTTAGGCAGTGAGCAGGTTCTCATCTGCAGTTTGGTGCTCAGACCAGGGCTGGATGAGCCCCAGCGACCTGTTAGATGTAGCTCCTGACCTGGGAGAGTTTGAGCCTGCAAAAACTGGCAGAAAGAGCATTGCTGTTCTGTAAAAGCAGCTCTGGATAAGCTTGGCAGCAGGATGGGGTTTACTCAGTTTAGGGGTTGTGTGGAACACAGGGCTCATCATGTTCCATGGAGGAGATGGTCACAAGGTTCCTCCCAATTGCTCTTTTTATGGCTGAGAGCCAGAACCCCGTTCTGGTCCCACCATGCCGCTGTTCCCTCCCCATGGCCAGCACCCTGCCACCAAATAACCTCCAGTAAATGCCACCATGCCATGACTCAGCTGCTGCCCTGTTGGGATCTTCCTCCCTCGTGCATCAGCAAACACTGCTCATTTTCCTCTTCCTCTCACAAATTCCTCATAAATTTCCCGCTGCCGGCTCCACCAGCGCCATGTTCCCATTAAACCTTGCAGGCTGATTGCATCTGTCAGTGTCACTGTCTGGGGCTGGAATGTGTCACCCTGCTCCAGAGGAGTCATGTATTCAGCCGTGGCAGAGCATTTCAGGACAAAGCACTGGGTTAGATCACGGTGGGACAGTTTTCCTGCAGTGGCAAGCGCTGATCCATCTCGCGGAGCGGGAGGAAAGCACCGCCTCTGGATTCTTTCCTATTTATTTTTCCTAAACAGAGAGCTGAGAAGTGCAAGAGTCACCTACCAACAGGATCTTGAACTTTGCTGGAGTGTCCTAAAGAAAGGGAGTTTGCTTTAGAAAGTCTGCAAACCCCATGAATTTGGAGCAGACATTTTTTTCCATTGTCCCTGCCATGTCTCACCACTTTTGTCCAGATTCTTGGGGTGCCTTTGGGGTGCCCAGAGCTGCAGGTACTTTGGGGCCCCTGCTGTGTGGTAGCAAGGGCTGGGGCTTGTGGGGTTTGGGATGTCCACAATAGTGGAGGAAGGAGGTACAACCATGACCCAGCAGCTCACCATGTCCCTGTAGGCAGTGGGACGGGGAAACTGGTGGTGACAGTGCAGTGACCATGGGGAGCAGCCAGCTATGACACTTCCATGCACACACCAGGTCCCTAATGCTGAGGAGAGGCGTCTCTTGAGATCTTAGATGTGATAATCAGACTTTCAGAGTTAAAATATAAAATGAAATTACACCTCTGCTCTCATTATCCATGTAAATGCTCAGCTGCATGCAGGAATCCCACATGCTGGAAAATACTTCATCCTGACCATCAGGAACTTCATCCCCTGTCCCTGCCTGGGAAATCTCATCCCTGCAGTGGCAGAGATGTGTGTTTGGGTGGGGCATAGAGTGAGATGAGGAGATGAAGGGACAGCTGTAACCTCGAGGACAGGCACCCTTGCACAGCAGCTATGCAGCAGGAGTGAGTCATTCCCAGCACAGTGATGGACTCGACTGCTTTCCTTTGGGATACATATCCTTGGATGGGACTGTGCCACAGGTACAGGTTTCCCATTGCTTTTCCTCAGCTACCTGTGCTGGTGTCCTCCAAGGGGGGCTCAGATGTGCTGGGAAGCGCCTCTCCCCAGGGTGCTGCCCAGTGACCTGCACACGGCAAGGGTGGAAGAGACAGTCAGTCTGTGTTGCTTTGTTTATAAGAACATATTTGCGGTGATTGATGTCTGAGCTGGGGAAGTATGCTTGCAAGTGAGACTTTAAAACATGAATCAAACAATGTTTGGAATATGTATGCTGCTCTGTCAAACATTTCTTGGCGTTTGGAGTCTGCAGAGCCTGCGCGTCCAGAGGTACCAGTGCCTGCGCAGAGGTGTCTGCAGGGAAAGCATCCACCACGCTGTGAGGGTGAGTGTGGGCATCCTTCAGCCTCACCATCACCTCTCCACATCAGGAGGCTGCTGGGGACAGTTCAGGATTTGCACCAGTGGCCAGGGGTGCACGTGGAGGTGTCCCATTAAGCTCTGTCCATCACGGGACATTCCTTTGTGCGACGCTCCTTTCTGCCAAATTGTCCCTTGGGCTGGCTGAGGAATGAGAGCTGCCCTGGAGGACAGAGTCGGCTTTCAGGCTTCCTTCCCCTCCAGATAACCCGGCTGCCCGTGGAGAGAAGAAAGGTCTGGAAGGGGCGGGCTGTATCCAGATGTTCACTGAGTGCATTAAGACCCTCAGCCAGAGGAGCACATGCTTCAGGTTAAGCCCCTGAGCAGTCCCAGCTGCAACAGAATTAATAAAGTCTTCACTTAATCGCTTACTGAATGGTCTCCCTGATAAGGGCCAGGGTAGTTTAGAGTGGACAGGGAATCTTCTCAGGGTTTCTCTTGGCATGTTCTGCTTGGGCAGTCCTGTAGGAGCATCCCTCCACACTGGCATCCTTGCTGCCATGTCAGCTCCTTTGCCCATGGAGCGATGTGGGTGTCCCAGTTCAGAGAGCTGCCTGCACCATAATGCAGGGGTTGTGGATCTCATCCCATATTTTCTGAAGCTCTGCCTTCTCTTCCATTCACAGGGTTGTTCCACTTCCCATTGCCCATGAAGTGGGGCTGGACATAGCTCATCTCAATAGAACCAGCAGTGGAAATCACTGCCAGCTGTTGGAACAGCTTTGTCCCAGCTGCTCCATCCTACTTCTTCCAGATCCCAGGGGATACCTTGTTCTTCTAATCCCAAAACGGTCCTGGGCCACCACATCACTCCACAGAGGGATCCAGCCATACCAGCTGAGGTGAGCGATGTCCTCAGACTCAGGAACTTGCAGACATGACCTGATGGCACCAGGTGATGTGTCATGCTCAGAGAAGCATCCTCACCCCAATATGTTGTCCTGGTGGGCAGGATATCTGGGGTAATGCCAAGCCCACCTTTCCTGGGAGAGGGATTGGTTGGGAACACCCTGAGAGGAGCAGGTGCCAGCTGGCTGCCATTCACTGCCCATAAATAATGTATCCAGCCCCAGACTGGGTGAGGGCATTTGGAACAGAGAGGGACACCAGAAACTGGGCATCCCTCCAAGATGGGCAGACCTTCCTCCTCTAGGCTGTCTGCCTACTGCTGCCCATGGGGGCAGCAGGTCTGTCTGTCATATTCCTCCTCCCAGCCATTATTTATTTATTTGTTTTCCCCAGGAATCCCAAGAAGACCATTAGAAAGTCTCCTGTTCCTCCTCCCAGGCACACCATCCTTGTGTGAAGTTTCTCTAACTGTGCACATGGAAAACACATCCCATGAGCAGATCCCCTTCTCACAGGTCTGCTGTCATTGCCTTTTAGCACAAGGGAGATTTATTCACTTCACGGGTATTTTTAAAAGGCATTTTTTTTTATAGCTGGGCTTCTCCTACTTAGGGGAGATTAGGAGATCGTATTTCATGACTTCTTGTGGATCCCCTTTCGCAGGCTCTAATGAACTATGGATGAGTGACCATGGTAATCCAGTCTGTGCAGGACCTCATTAAAGTCACCAAGGCCTTTATAATAACTGGCTACATCTGATCACATTACTCCTTTAAATCACTGATTCCGCTGGTATATGAGAGCCTGCTCTTAGCCCAGCACAGGCAGCAGGAGCTCTGCTCTGGGCTCTCACCTCCTGTACTCCAAACGAGGTACAATTTGATTAACTCACACTGCAGAAAGGCCATGGGATTTCCCTTCACTCTTTTGCTCAGCCAACCCCAGCCAGAGCAGGCAGTGTCCCATCCTGCTGAAAGCAGGTGGATGGCACGAAGAAAGGATCCTGGCATTTCCCAGTTATAAACTGAATTTTGGGAAAGGGCTGGCAAGTGGCTGTCTGGGGCCACATCCAGCCTGTGTCTGTGTGATAGCACCAGGGGAAGCAGTGCTCTCAGCTCCATACCTTGTGAAAAGCAGCCTGGAGCAGCTCCTGGCTGTCCTGGCTGGCAACAGCCTACAGCTAGCCCTGCTCCTATGCTTGCCACCCCAAGCCCACAGCATCCCCAGAGTGACAGGGCTCACAGCCCCAGAACCATGGGATGGATCCCACCCCACAGCCCCAATAAGATGGAGCCCAGCACTCCAGTAAAACAGGCTGCAGCCCCCCTGGCAGTGGGGTTTGCCCTCCTGCCCCACACTGGGGTGGTGGTCCTGACCCCTGCCCATATTCCTTCCTTACTGAAAGCAGACACAGCCAGCCCAGCAAATATCCAGAGGGGTGGGGTGGGAGGAAAAAAAAAAAAAGAAAAAAAAAAAAAAAAGCCAGATCCATCTGCAAAAACCCAGGCAGAAATGTTTCTTTGTCTTGGGAAGTGTCAGCGAAAGAAATTCCCTTTGAGGGTAGGTTTGTGTTTGCAAGACTTCAAGCCCTTCATCTGGACAATAACAGCTTCTGTCTCGGGGAACTGGGGCCGCGAGGTACCGGCCAAGCCTGAGGTATTAGAGGTTCGGACGGTAATTAGGGCTCTGGCGCTGATAAGGGCGCAGAGCTCAGCCACCTTGGGCTCTGCTCATGCCAGAGCAGTGAGTGTGCATCACGGCCCGGGTGTGCAGGGCTCCGGCGGCGCGGAGGCTCCGGGGGATGTAAACAACCGCGGCCGGGGCTCTCCATCCATCGCTGCCGCGGCTCGGCACCGGCACCCCGTGCTCAGCAAAAGCGGGATGTGCTCAGCAACCGTGGCAAACACGTCCTCAGTGGCAGCATAACACCAAATCTGATTTAGTATGGGAGCAAAAAAAGTGATTTTTTTTGTCCTTGTCTCGGCCACCCGTGCCGTGCCAAACCCCTGCAGCTCCCGCTCAGGGTTTGCTGTAGGGTACCAACTCCTGCCCGCGCGTGGGTCCCTGCTGCACAGGCACACCCAAACACCTTCAGGACCAAAAAAACTGGGTTTTACAGCTGCTGAAAACCAAGGATCTGCCTTCACTGCCTTCTCAGCCCCCTGGCAAGGAGCCCCAGGCTGGCAGGGGCTGATGCCAGAGCTGTGCAGCCCCAGGATGCAGAAGAGGAGGTTGATGCACGGGACTGCAGGCAGAGTAAGGCCGCCGGGGATTTCTGATCATCTCATTAACCATGAGAACGGCAGAAAATAATTGCTCGTGGTTCAATGTAGTCCATCTGTGTGGGATTTTCTCAATAATAAGTGCATACGGCCTGGTTTTAATGTTTTTCAACGTTTTTTAAACTGAAACATTTCCTAGTGCTGAAGCCCGGGCAAAAATCAGTTCCAGCCCTGGGGGCAGTGAGGGGATTTAGAGGCGCAAGTCTCAGGTTGACTTTTTAACAGGGTTCGTACAAACTATCCTGCCCATAATGCTCGTGTAATTGATGCTTTTGAATACTCCAAGGAGGCCAAGGTCCTCTGAGGCTTTGAAAGTATGTTTTACAGTACTTTCTGATGTGATATATAAAAAACCCCTGATCGTGAGTCAGGCAAGCAAAACTCTTGAGACTGACTTAAAATTATTTACATGCACACAACACCCCTTTTTAAGTGATCACACTTAAATATTTTCAAAATTTATACTTTTTTAAGAAAATCTGATTTTTCATGTAGGAAACAGAACTTCAGGACTCTGGCAGTTTTGGTGTAAAAGCTGCCCCTCATCCAGCTGCAGGGATGCAGAGAGGGCTGGACAAGATTGGGCTGTGCCTTCCTGCAGAAAGGTTCATACCCAGAGCTGATTTGTCTTATTTCCCTGCAAGATGCAGTTTGAGGCTTAACTCTGGCCAAGCAGCAAGTGACTGAGAGGAATTTTGCTCATTGGGATGGATGAAGCAATGGGCTTGGTCCTTTCCAGTTTCTCCCAGTCCATGAAAGCCAAGCAGGTAACTGGAGCACTTTGCCTGGGATAAGGGAACTTAACGGGCATCTTGCAAACACACACATGCTTGTTAAAGTCATGGCTGTAAAAGTGGTGCTCTGGCCCTGCCAAAATTCTGTCCTAATAATTTCCCCATGTGGTGAAACATTGGGCATTTATTGTGGCTTTGCTCTGCCACCTTCTCCCTAAAGGGAGAGCACAGGGAGCTGCACACCCTGCCTACCCCACTGCTCAGCCCCACCAGCAGCAGCCCCAGCCCCTCCTGGTGACTGGGGAGGGAGTGAGGAATAACCCTCCTAGACCCTTATCAGGCTTGTGTGCTTAATCCCTCTCTTAAGTGGCACCAAGTTAACTGGCTCCCTTTCCTGGGGCATTGCTCAGGGGAGAAGAAATGCTTCCCACGAGGGTCATGGTGGCCCCCCTGGGCCCCTCTGTGC
Source organism: Trochalopteron elliotii (assembly GCA_024734555.1). Taxonomy (NCBI): domain Eukaryota; kingdom Metazoa; phylum Chordata; class Aves; order Passeriformes; family Leiothrichidae; genus Trochalopteron; species Trochalopteron elliotii. The sequence continues at coordinate 1,727,717 of JANPWX010000095.1, forward strand.
CTGGATCCCACTGTAAGGGTGCCAAAGCCCTGGGAGCAGCCAGCCATGGCTGTCTCACCTGGCTCTTTCTGCTTGGGGGTACCTCCATGAGACAAAGCCTTCCCTGGCCCCCCATCCCTCCTGTCCCCACTGTCCTCTCTGTCCTTCCCATCCCAGAGCCCCCATGGGTGTAGCAGTGCCAGCCCCAAGGATGCCCCAACAGTGTGGGTTCAGTGCCACAGACAGAGGCTATTTTGGGGAGGATTTTGTCCTGTGCAACCTTTTGGAAGCTTGAACAGCACAGGAGTCGGGATCTGGCCTGAAGCATTTCAAATATGCCTTGCCGTGGGCTGGAGCACCCAGCCTGCCTTAAGTGGGCAAGGGATTTAGTAATCACAGCCTCCCATCGACTTGCCAAGGGCACAGGAGCACAGCACTGCCTGCCACAAAATCCTCTCTAGAGGCTGAATATTGCACAGTTTTCCACCTACCCTTGAAGCCCACAGTGGGGCTGAGCTCATGCTGTGCACCTTTCCCAGCTGTGGCTCACATGATGGGGGGCTTGTAGGGTTTCTAGGGGTTGTTGGTTACTTGGATGATAACATCACTAATTGTTGTGATTAGTGATAATCCAGGAGGGAGAAACAGGAAAGAGAAAAATTGGATTTTTGGGTATGTCTGCATCACCCTCAGGGAGTTCTGCCAGCACAGTAAGGAAGCAGACGGTGTTGCACTGAGCTCAGCATTTTGGGAACTGCCATCAAAACTGAGAGCTTCCCTTTCCCACACACTTTCTAACTGCTTTGGGTTTCACAGCTCTCCCCAGAAATACCTAATGGGGAAATAATGAGATTTTGGTGCAGGAAAACTATAATGAATCTTTATTTAAAGGTTGTAATGTGCTTATGTGATCCAAATTATACTGGTTTGGTTTGGTTTTGGAGGAGACACTTTCCAGATTTAACCATTTTTTGCTGAGTCCCTTCAAATCATGGAATGTGAACTTAGGGCACTGAGGAAACATCTCCTAGACACGGGAAACCAAGTCATATTTTTAAATGTCACTTGGACTTTCTCAGCCCATACTCCAGGCTTTGCTTGAGCTCATTAGAGTTTGACTATTATTTACAACTAATTTTGCTTACCTCCAAATTTACACTTTTTGTCGTGTACTTCTCTAACAATTTTTTTGTTCCTGATGGGCAAGGGCAGTTTGAGCTACAAAAAGGAAAGGGTGGCAATGGGTTTTTTCCCTGCATGGCTTTGCCAAGAAGAGGGAACTCCATGAGCAGTGGCGCCTGGACAGCACCCACAGTGGGGACACACACTGGGAACAGGGTGATCCATCCTGGAAAGGGGATAGCAGGCTAGAAATGGGTGACACATGCTGGGAAAGGTGTGATGCATGCCAGGAAGATGTGACACACTGCAAATGGGGTGACACATACCAGGATGGGGATGTTATTCACTGGCAAGGGGGTGACACAAGCCAGGGTGATGGTGACACAGTTGCTGTGCAGGGTGTGACACATGCCAAGAACAGGTGACACTTGATGGGAAGGAGGTGATGAACATCAAGAAGGGAGTGACAGACATTGAGAAGGGAATAACACATACCAGAAATGACATGATGCCCATCAGGAGAGCAGGGCAGGGCCATGCATCCCAGCCCAGCAGCTGCAGAGGGCACGGGGCAGCCAGGATGGCATTGGTGTGCAGCAGCATGGCCAGATCCTGTGGTGACAGGCCACCTCAGCTGTCACACACGTGTGCCCACGTGTGGAGCAACCCAAGAAGGAGCAATGACTCACAGAGATGCTCCCCTCTGCCCAGCAGCAATACCCACCACTGGTGCTCGAGCTGTGTCTAATGTCCTTTCGCCGTGTATTGTACAAATAATATAAATAACTCCTCCTCGGACTTCAAACATGCCACTTCAGATGTATGGTGGGAGATTACAGAGTTTGTTAAAGCTCAGGTCTTCAATCATCCGGGCAGTTTCGAAGCTGCTCACTAAAATACAGATCAATGCTTCAATTTTATGGGAGGCCTGTCCCATGTGACCAGACTCAAATCCCCTATTTTATGGCTTGCTTATACATTCCTGGTGAAAAACGGTTTACATTTTGGGCCCCGGGAGCTCTCCTAAATCAGCTGCCAGGTTTTTGCAGCTGGTAGTAAAGGGAAGCGCTGTCATCGGGCTGCCCGGAGGTGAACAAACGAGCCGCCAGCCACGGGACTGACGGCTCGCCCCGACCCTGCGCCAGCTCCGCGGCTGTGGCTGCCACAGGGACAGCAATCAGGCAAGGCGACACCGCCTGCGACACCCTGGGCACCCCCTCAGAGGCGCCATCCCCATGGCAGCATCTCCCCCTGGGAGACTCCAAAGCTTCAGGGCTTCAGAGACACTCAGATGAAAGGGTTAAGCTGGACTGGACGGCTGAAGGAGGAGAGGGATGTTAATCCCTCAGCTCTGGGTCTGCTAATTATTTGCTGATTCAGCTGCTGAGCAGAGCCCGGCTCCAAAGCAGGGCCTTGGCCCTTGCCTGCTGTCAGCACTGAGGTGCTGATGCTCCTGCTGTCAGTTTTGGGGTGCTGGGGCTTGTTGCCTGTCTATCCCAAGAGGCAGAGCTGAGCTCCAGTTGTCCTATCTTGAGAGCAGCAGTGTGTCAGAAGCAGGTTTTGAAGGGAAACTTGGGCACGGGTTATCCCTGGGCAGACCCAAAGGAGTGGTTATTTTATCCTCTTTCATTTTCCAGCGGTGCTCCACCCTTTCCCTTCACTGGTGAGCATGAGAAAGGGCACTGAGGGCTTGGTCCTCTTGGAGGAAGGAGCCACCACCCACCACGGTGACACAAGGACCTGCAGGAGTGTGCCACAGGGGCAGAATTTGGTAGTGCACACACCTTTTCCGACTTCACTGCTCCCCTCCTTTAACGATCACAACAAGCCCCCAGCATTTCTTGCCATCCAAGATCCCTGATGTTACCACTAATGAAGTCCCCTCCAAAGCCCACAAACCCCGTTGTCAGCTGCCACCTCACCCAGGCAGCTCCAGCACTGAGCTGATGCTGTGACACTCGGCTCTTGTCAGGAGGGGCAGAGGTGCCATCGGTAGCAGGCGGTGCCTGCAACTCCCACACATTTAAACCCCTCCTTGCCCAGCCCCTTCCCAACAGCACTGTCACAGAAAGCAGCTGCTTTTGACAGGAAAGGGAACTTTGGGCTGCAGAATAGTGGAGGTGAAAGGAGCCTGAAGGATGAAGGAGGGTGCCTGGGTGTGCTGATGGGGTGATGAAGCCAAGCAAACCTGAAGCAGTGGTGGGATGTGGTGCTGTGGCGTGGGAGGATGGCTGAGCCCATGGGCTTAGTTTGTCCCTTTTCCCCCCAGTTTTTCCTCAGTTTTCCCCTCAGTTTTCCCCTCATTTATCCCACTCCCTGGCACCCCTGCACAAGGACATTTGTGTCCTCATGGGGCAGGTTACCACAGATTTTCCAAACAGTAAATCTGTGATGCGATGGTTGGATGAGATGCATCCAAAATTTATCTGGGCTGAGCTCCTCCAGTGCCTGCCCAAGCAAACTTTCACAGTACCTTGGTGGCATCCTGAGGAAACACATCTCCTTTGCACTGGCCCCTGACCCCATGGTGTCAAGGTGCTGGTTCCCTGCACTGAGCAGGGCAGGATTACCTGTCCTCCCCTCTGGTGATGGTCAGTAAAATGCCAGGTGATTTTATCCCACAATTATTAAACAAAGATGAATTTCTATCCTGGGGAAAGCAGACAGCATCCTCCTTCTTCCAGATATTTAGGAGATAGCTGAAGGGAGTTTCTTCCCCTGTTGCAAATGGGTAGCTCATAGAGAATAGAAAAAGAAGAAGTAAAAAATGGCCACATTCATTTTGCTTTGAAAATGCTGTAAATAAATCCATTCACTCCCAGAATAAGCTCTGCCTTCTTTTTGTGGTTGACTCCTGCCAGTGCTAATTGGAGCCAATAGGCACATCACGAGGGAAGCAACCCCCTTTACAGGTAACACTTTAGCCTGTCGAGCATGTTTACAGCCTTATTTCAAAGTCTTAAGGAGGAAGGATCTATCATAAACCCTGGCAGCTTTCGCTGAGCAAACAGTGCTGCTAGAATAGTTAAACCCCCAGCATTTGGGTGGAAAAATATAGAAAACACGTGTGTTTCCATGTGAGCTCTGCCTCTGTGCAGAGCTGGCTTTGTGGCACTGCAGGGAAGCTGCAGAGCTCGGCAGGTCCCAGGTGATGAAGAGCTATCTCTGACAGGGCTTGAGGACACTATTAGGTCTGGGTGACCCTAAGGACACCCTGGGACCCTCACCCTGCCCATGGAGGGGCATCCATATAATCCCAGTGCAAGGCTCATGGAGATATATTCCCTTTACTGTGCTTGTGCTAAAATGAGCTCTTCAACTTTTGAGGTGCCTTAAGCCAGTGATCTAGAAGAAAACCACCATTCCCAGTCAATGAAGGAGTTAGGTGCTGGTTTGGGTTTTTTTAAGAAAAAAAAATATCTTCGAGAAACTACAGAAGTTGGGAAAGACATTTTCAGGATGACTTTTATCTGAAGAAAATAAGGAGAGATTTCCTGTAGTACAGATGTCAATGAGGTTTATAGGAAAATCTCTGTGTAGGTGTCAATGAAGTTATGAAGGAGCTGTGCTCTGGGATTGGGATTGGGGTGACATGGCCCCCACCTGCAGCTGATGCTCCTGATGTTGCAGTGCCATCTGCTCAGCCATCCTCACCTCTAACACTTGGGTGTAATCTCAGTGTAAATAATTAGCAATAAATCAGATTTTCCTTGGGCAGACCTCCCTGATGGTGTCCTTTGTCACCGCCCCTGCACACAGTAGCTGACAGTGCCATTTCCCACCCTCTGCAGGGTTAGGACCTCCCTGTCCCAGCAGGGCAGGGGAGCAGGAGGCTGGCAGGGCTCCAGCAGGGACACAGCATTGCCACAAGCCTTCCCTCAAAGATGAATGTCTGCCAGTTTTCTTAATCCAGCCACTTTGGAAAAATTGTTTGTTCTCATCCTGTTTGAAACAGCTTCAAAGTGACTCCAGTCTAGACTGTGCCAAGATAAATTACAAACCTAAAGCTCTGATATAAACCATAGGGGAAGCAGTCATTTGCTCTAATGTAATTAAAACAAGATATCATAATGTATGTAAGTATGTATATGTGCAGGCTCTCCTGGCAGGGAAGGAGCAGGATGCTGCCAGGCTATCCCCAGCAGAGACTGGACCATCCCTCCTGGGCTGGGGGGTTTTGTCCCTTTAAGGGGTGGTTGAGAAGGGAGACCACTCCTCCAACACCTGACAGCCAATCAGGCTGTGATAGGTACCTGTGACATCACTGCAGCTGCTATAAAAGGTAAAGGCACTGAGCTCTCCTGGGTGATGGTTGGATATTGTGGTTGGTCATGGGCATGATCCTGGTTCACGGCCATATTCCATGATCCTGGTTCATGGTGGTTGGTCACATCCATGATCCTTGTTCATGGTGGTTGGTTGTATTCCATGATCCTGGTCCACAGTCGTATTCCATGATCCTGGTCCATGGTGGTTGGTTGTACCCATGATCCCAGTTCATGGTGGTTTGCCACATCCATGATCCTGGTTCATGGTGGTTGGTGGTGTCCATGAGCCTGGTGCCCCGTGGCTGATGCCCATACGTGGGGCTGGTGTGCAATGTCATTGCTGGAAGCAAAGTGGAGGGCTCTGGAGAGGTGGCAGTGTGACCAGGGAGGCCCAGACCATGGTCATGGGAGGAAGGGAATGGCAGAAGGGCTGCCCTGATGGAGGAGATGAGGCAGGGAATGGGAATCTTCCAGCATGGGGATGCCTTTTGCCAAAGTGTAGCTGATGGGATCTTTCCTCCAAACCTCCCATGGAGGCAGCTGAGGAAAAGGGCTTTTACTCCACAAAATTCAGAGGGAAATAAACACTTCTTCCTTCATCTGGAATAGGTCTAATTTGTGATGAAGTAGACCAAATAATAAGCAATTGTTCCACTTCAATTAAATGCAACTTAAGTGAAATAGATGGGGATTCCCTTGCTCCTTAAGTCTCCTCTCATTTACTGAAAATCACGAAGAAGGAGAAAAAGGAAATACAAAGAACAAGCTCTGAAATTTGGGGGAAAGGAAAATAAATAAAATCGTGATAAAAATTCCAATTCTGAGTCATTTTGTTGACAAAGGAAAGAGTCCTTGATAAATAATGATTATATAAATTTAAGAGACTTTTTAAAAACTTAAAGATCATTAATTTTCACCATGACTTGGGATACAGACAATGATCAATGAAAGTTAATCCTGTGAAAAGAGGCAATTACCAGCTAAACTTAATTGCATTATGACACCTGTAAATTAAGATACATATATGTACAGCTGGAATTTAATAAGTGTGTGAACATATGTGTATGCAGACACGTTTGTGAGTGGGCATAATCATGCTGTACATCATCTCTCCATTCCACATTCCTGTCCTCCCCAAAGCCACAGCCTTAACATCCCTTGGATCTCCTGCCGGGGTCTCCTTCCTTGGAGCTTGCAGCTCTGCATCATGCAGACACTATCCCAGGTGTGAGATGCTTTCAACCCTGCGCTAATCACAACATGATTCTTTTTCCAGTCAGGAAAAACAACTGAAACGACTTCTTTCCCGGTGGTGCCCAGGCGCCGTCCCCAAGGGTGCGGGGGCAGCACGGGAGGGGTGGGGACACCACGGTGCGATGTCCTGGTGTGATGCCCGATGGATGCGCGTGGAGTTTCGGCTCGTGCCACCAGAGGTCTCACGGATTTCATCGGGACCATCGGAGGAGCGAAATCCCGGTTAATGAAAGCAGGGTGTAATGTAACGCTCGTGGGACCTCTCAGGTACAGATGGAGCGTGGCTGTGTCTGAGCCCTTGCTTTCCCCGGGAACAGCCCTAAATCTCCCTCCTGACGTCCCAAAAGCCGGTCTCCAAAGCTACTTTATGCCCGTGAGACTGTTGCCTGTGAAAAGCAAATTTTCCCTCATCACTGCTTGGCAAATCACTTGGAATACATTTCTATGGGATGATTTGGGAGGCTGCAAGCACAGAGAGCCCTCGGCCATGGGGCAGAACCCCGTCTGGGGCTGAGCTGCTGCTTTCACCACTCGTGCCCGTGGCAGTGCAGGGTAACCTGCCTCGCTTCTTGCCCTCATCCCCTTTACATTGCATTTGTCAGCTCTGTGCGGGCAAAGCGCGGTCCCCTCCCCACGTCCCGCCCGTGTCCCCACCCTGGGCTGCCCCCAGCACCCACGCAGGCTCTGTGAGCACAGAGCTCAATTTCGGCTCGGCGCTTTGAAGTGCCGAGGAGGGGAGTTGTTGTTTTTGTTTGTGAGCGCTTATCGGCGCGATGCTCCCGCCTGTCTCTGGGCGACGGCTCCGGCCTGCCGTCCGTGCAGCCCCGCTGCCAGGGACCGCCGGGCTGCCAGCGCCGCCTGATAAGGATGATGGATGGGGATGAGGATGGCTCCACCATGGCCGGCTGCTCACTGGGAGCCAGAGCCGGCCCAGCGCTCCCTGAGCCTGGAGGAATGTGAATTCGTGGGATGGAGAGCCAGCACGGGATGCTGAGCCCTCCACCAGCCCTGACAGTGGGTGCTGGTACCACACGTGTGCACCCCCACGTCAGGCAGGGTCCTGTCCACATCCCCTCCCCACAGAGCAGGGTGGGCAGTGCACACCCAGACCCACAGCCTGGCCCAGGGGCAATGGGGAGGAGATGTTCCCACCCTGTTCCATCACCTCCAGGGTGGCTCTGCAGCCCACCCTGGTACCCTCCATGGGATGAGGGCAGTGGGTGGCTTTGACAGGTGATGGGGGGACTGCCACCATGCTGCCAGGGTGACACCACATCTGTTAGCAGCAGCCTGATGCCAGGGGGAGACCTGCAGCAGATGGTCCTCACTTGCTGTGCCAGGGAGGTGCTTTTGTTTATACCAGGCTTCCTTGGGCTGGGAGCAGGTCTGAGTGGGCTCTACACACCTTGATCCCTTTGGGAGGGTGGGCTCCAGAACTGAGGGTCCCTACCCTGGGTTTAGGGCATCCCAGCATTGAAATGATGGTGCATCCCCATACCTTCACATCTGGATCTTCCTAGACCTCAGGGAGGCTTTTGCAGTGGTTTTCGGAGCTGAGCTGCTGCAGACATACCTGGAGCTACTCTCTCCATGGGCCAGCTCTTGTTCCTCACTCAAAGAAAGCCAAGGCAAACATTTTCGTGCAGCTACCACAAGGCCCATATTGTAGGTTTTTTTGCAATGGTGTTCTTGCTTCTCTCCCTTACCACAAGTTTTCTTGGCCTACCTTTGACCCAAACCTCCCTCCCTTTTGTGTTTCTTCCCCACTCCCTTTCTCCCATCCTGTGCCATGGAGGATTCAATGCCTCTGTTCCCAGGTGTGAGCTGCAGAAAGCAGCCAGCCCAAATCCTCTTCCCCTGGAAAGAGTCTGGATTTGGTTCCCTCTAACAGGCAGGATAACAAAGAGCCCAGAGCACGGAGATTGACTCGAGTCCATCCCCCACAGCATCACTCACTGAGCCCTGCCAAATGCAAACCTGGGATAAAACGCCCTAATTCCAGCCCCTCAGTCAGACAATGGAAAAATTGGATGCCTTTCCACACCAGCCTCATTACGAGGGGTTCTTAAATGGAGGTTGTGCTTGTAATTAAATAGCCATATCTTGGCTCCCCGAGACAGGAGGAAAAGGCAATTTGAAAATGTATTAAAACAGAAAGTTTGGCAATTCTCCTGGATTCAGAACAATTCATGGATTTAAATTGTTCCATTTCAAAAATGTGTGCTTGCTTTCAATGGAATTAAATAAAGATGTGCAAGATGGGGGGAAAGCACTACTTTCCTGGATGTTTTTCCCTCTCTGGCTATGAAGGGAAGGGGTAACTCTGGGCACTGAGAACTTCCTTGGTAGCTGTGTGGGCTGCTCTGTGTGGCTGACGCATGGGCTGACTCAGCTGAGGAGTACAGGGAAGCAAAAAGTCCTAATAATGCCAAATTTTCCAAAGTTTTTCAGAATGGTTTCTGGTTTTACTCTTACCTCTGCCACTCCCTAACATGCTCCTGCCATTAGTGTGACCAGCTCCCCAGGCATGAGCTGTGACAGTCTGGGGATGAACAGGCTCCTCTTCTCCAGCTGCTTTTTTTTGGGGGGATGCCACATTAAAAATAATGGTCCCAAGGTTGCTAACAAAGGACTCCTGAGGCATTTTGCACTCTTTGTTTTGGCACGAAACATTAGTAATAGCATCATTATACAAGTTTCCACATCTACAGGGGGAAACTCATGAGATATTTGAGAACACATCAAAATCTAACACCTCTTTTACTCCAAGAAAATATAAAAAACCATCCATAATTCCTCTTTAGACAGCAGCTCTTGTTCTGGGAAGGTTTAGCTCAGTGATAGCAGCCAAAGCTCCTCGCTTGACCAGGGGTAGCTACTGGGGAGGAATGGGAAGCTCCAGAAGAAAGTAACCCCTTTGCAGAGAACTTGCACACCTTTGCTTGTGCATTTAAGAGTCACTTACTTTAAGCCCCAAACAGAAAAATGCTGTCCCTGCTCCCTCTGGCTCCTCTGGCATCACATGTGTGTGTGTCAGCTGGGAGCTGAATGGGAGATGAGCTGTGAGATGACTTATCCGGGTGTCAGGGAAGACGCAGGAATAGCTTGAATCCAGCCCAAATCCTGAGCTCCCTGGGCTTGACATAAGCATGTAAGCCTTTGGTTGGGATCTGGTGATAGAAGAGGGCTGGAAAGCACATTTCTTCTGTGGTTAAAGGTCCTTTTGCCAGTCCATAAATCCAGAGGGAGGTCTGTTTGTTCTGTTTACTGCAGTTACCTAACCTGTGAGCCTGTGTGTAAATCATGGCAAGCTGTGATTTAGGGAGGGACTGCTCTCCCTGTGGCGTGTGCACCATGTCCCTGCCCAGACCCCCATGCAGGCAGAGGGATCTTCCAGAAGCTGGGAGATAAGAGCAATAAAAGCTGCAGCTCTCTCCAGCACCACTGCCACTGCATTTGCTTTGGCACAGTCACATGTTGCTGTGAACTGATGGCAAGAGGCACCCGCGCCCAAATGATGCTTTTTCCTTTCCCTTTTTTGAGGGGCATTTCCCAGATGCAGTGTCCCATTTCCACCCCATCACCCCAGGGGTGTCTGAGAGCTGCTATCTGATGGGGCTTGGCCAGGTGAGGGGGTGGCCAGACTGATAACCCCCCCCCGACTGCACAGCACAGGCAGCTGCTGGCCCAGCCTTCCTCACCTGAGAGGTGCTGACTCCCCGGAGCCAAAATCAGCTGCCTGATAAGGGAATGACTCCCAGATAATGGTGCCAGCTACTCCAGATGAGCCACCCAGCCCCTGGGGGAAACTGTCTGTGTTGTCTTTCTGTAGAGCAAGAGGAAGAGGACAGTTTGGGCAACTGAAAGGGGAAAAAAAAAACCTCTTTGAAGCTTCAGGCTTGGCACGCTGGGCTTTGACACAGGTTTGGCAACAGAAGAGGGGTGATGCCAAGCTGGACTGCCACAAAGGAGGAAAGTGACCCCAAACCAGAGGCTCCCTACTTCCCACAGCCTGGGCTCCATCCTTCAGAGTCCCTTCAGGCCTCTCTCCACCTCCTCCCACCCGCCCCCATTATGCAGCCACAGGATTCCCTTGGCCTTCTCCTCTAGGACGCTGCTGCCAGTTTTGATGAAAACCATTGAGCTCTCCCAGCTCCCCCCATTTCCAGGCTGGGGCAGCACAGGGGGGATCAGCCCAGGTCCTGGCTGTTTAGTCTACCCATCAGACTGGTGACGAGCAGTCTAGCAGCTGGCAGAAAAGCACTTTTCTAATTGCTCAGATGCCGGCTCCGAGCTGTTTGTCCGGTGGATCTTTCTTTAAATCCTAGAGCAGGGGGAAGGGGAGGATGATTGGCAGGGGTGAAAAATTTTATGTTCCCAGCATTAAAGCTGGAAAGCTGCTGAGCTCAAATGAGAGGGATTTGGGGTGTTGTTCACTGGGAACAGTAAAATCAAGAAGTGCAGCATCATCCAGTCTGGGATGGCTCACTGCACCTTTGGGTTGGAGAATCCTTGACTGAAAAGCTGGACAGGCAGCCTGTGGTTCTGGGCGTGCAGATATTCATGCAGATGTGAGAGTGCATTTGGTGGTGAGGGTCTGAGGACCCCTCAGCCTAGAGCATGTGGGCAGCTTGGTCCCTCCAGTTCCACATGTGATGCAGGGGGACATCCTGGCTTGACTTCAAGGTTTGAAGGGCTGAGGAGCCTCATTTGGCCTCCACTCACATGTGCACTTGAGTATGTAGGCAAAACAAGTGACCTAGGGTGGTTCTCAGGCCATTGGGGTCCCTGCATTAAACATGGATCAAAGTAAACCCCCAAGAGCTCAGGGAGGGATGCAGATGTTCAGGGGAGTCATTGCAGCAGCAGGAATGACAAAGTGGATAGTCCAACCCGACCAAAGAGATGGGCTTTGTTTTCTCTAGAAAGCTGGAAATGGAGAGGGAAATGATAAATTCTCCCAGGACCCCTGAGACAACAGTGATCAATTGATCTCGGGGTCTGCTGAAGTTAGGACGAAATGTAATCAACTTAATTTGCAATGAGAAAGCTCAGAGGTCAGGTATTAAGACAAATGGTTCAGTCACCATAGGGCAGTCAAACCTGGGCCAGGTTATGCCATGGGTGTTTTAAAACCAGGCCGGACAAGGCTGTGGCAGGGCAGTCAGGTGCAGGTGTGGGGCTTAGAAGGGCTTTAATTCCCTGAACTTGGTGCTCAGGCAGGGGACACACAGTGACATCATGCACCAAGGACATCCTTGTCCTGTATGCCTGGCTGTCCCCATTCCAGCAGTTGTGTCCTGGCTGAACAGGTTTGACCCAAACCATTCATCCCTCTGTCACAGCACAGCCTGGACCTCTCAATGTCGTCTGAGCAGCTCCTGCCCTGCAATGGGACAGGGACCAGTGAGATCTCCCCAAGCCCTCCCTCCTCCTGTGGCTCTGCTCTGGAGGTGGCATTTCTAAGCCAAGGAGAGCAAAGCTCGGCAGCTTTTAGACACTTACAAGCTATTTTACAGGAATTTTCAAGCTATTTTCTAAGCCTTGTTTTGGGCTGGTGCCTTTTGGCATTTTAAAGAGAAAAAATTATGTGGAGGCTGAGGCTTATTAAAACCCAAAACTCGACCACTCCTGCAAAAACAACGCTGCTTGTTCTAGGCTGGCTTTTATGGCCGCCTGTGCGTGATGAAAACGGGCTGGGGCTAGCGGCAGAGTGGTGCGGCTGTTGCCGTATCCCAAACCGCATGTTCGCGGGTGTGTTCCTGATTTGTTGGAGTGCTCCGACTTCGGAAAGGTTTCCTTCAAACAGAGAGGCTGTGGAGCGGTGCTCGTTTGGGGTTTTGTGGCTCTTTTCATGTTACTTTAGATCTCTGGTTAAATAAGCAGAATTAATCAAGATTAATCAAAAGAAAAGCACTTTCCTCCCCTCTCGCAGGCTGCAAGGAGCACACGCGCTCCACAGTCACCATCTGCAGCAGGAAAGCTCCCAAACACTGCAGCAACCCCCCAGCTCACGCTCCTGCCCGCATCCCCTCGGTCGGTGCCTGCAGTCTGCTGGTGACTAAGGAGGTTTATCTGCAGGGCTTTGCAATCAAAGGGCTGCGATAGGCAGGGAAGGATTAACCCCAGAAGGGGAGGAAAATCCCTGGCCGCCTCCTGCTCCAATACATCAAAAGCGGCGGCTCATCTGCAGCGCAGCGCCGCCGTTAATCACGGGGGAGCGCTTGGAGACCCCTGGAGCGGGACGAGAGCTGAGATCTGCATCCTCCAGTCCCGGCTGGACTGGCACGGGACACTCCGTGCACCCCTCAGCCTGTGCCAGCCTCGGGGCTTCCAGTCATGCCCATCGCTCTCCTCCAGGCTGCTCTTCTGAGTTTCCCCACAGCAGAGCCCGTGGGGCTGGGTGGGCACTTGGCAGCACTGTCCGTGCAAAGAGAGATGGGATGATTCATTCCACGGTCATGGGACAGGTCGGGAATGGGACATCAGCTGTGCCAATCTGGCTGCCAAGCCTCCCATCCTGCCCAGCCAGGGACAGGATGCAGTCCCTGCTGTGCAGGGATGCAAGGGCAGCTTCCCTGGGATAGGAGCATGCCTCTGGCATTACAGGGCTTCCCCCCATATGGTTGCCATCCCATCCCATCAATGCTTACCGATGATGATCCTTTGGAAGCTTTTTGCATTTACCATGGGAGGCAGCAGCCAGCTCAAATTCCACAATCCAACGTGCTCATAAACTTGCTACCTGTGCAGTCCTCCCTTCCTTTCAGTCCACTCTGCATGTCCTGCACCCCAGTCCAGCCCTTTCCCTCCAGTGCCAAGTGCTGGATCACTCCCACTGCAGGCTGACAGCAGTGAGATGTTCCACTTGGGCAGTGCCAACACCCACAAATGGCTCCGTGCCACACACACCTTCCCCTGGATGATTGATCACCACCAGGACTTCAGAGAAGAGAGATGCTAGCCCTGGGAGCTGGATGAATGTTTCAGCTAGAGTGCACAGCTAATGCTGTGATGCCTTGCTGAACATATCCAAGAACAGCTGTAACATCCTTCTGGCTGGTGAGCAGTCCCTGAGCCAACAGAGTAGTTTGATACTTGGAGGAAAGATCAAGGGACTTTTTACGGGGAAAGATCCTGTTTTTGCAGCTGTAACAGTTTCCTTAGAAGAGGAAATGGCCTCCCTGCCCAGTCCACAAGCCAACCTGTGGGAGGCAGCCAGGCATGGATGCTCCAGGTTGGACTGTTATGGTCCATGTTCCTGTCCTAAACTTTCAGTTTAGCAGGAAGTCCCCCATGAACCCTCAGGGCAGGCAGGAGGGGAGTACCCAGCCCAGCACAGAGGATGTGTGCTGCCACTCTGGCACTGCCACCTGGGCATGTTTTCAGGCAGCTGCTCAGCGCTGGCCATACCCCTGGAGACCCGATGAATGCCCCGCCTCACTTGGAACATGATCCTGGCAGCTCATCCCCGCTGGCCATGGAAAGGATCGGTGCTGGAGCCAGGGTGCTGTGTTGGGCAGGGTGGGGACAGCTCCCATGGCACGGGGAACACAGGTAGGCTGGCAGCGAGTGCATCCCACGGTGCATCCCCGCTCAGGGAGTGCTGAGGAGGCAGGATCCCCGGGGAGGGCTCTGCAGGGCAGCACGGGGCAGTGCCAGACCCTCTCCTGACGGGAACTGATGGCCAAGAGGGTTATCCCGGACTGTCTGCGGCTCTATCCGCCTCCCTGCGCATCCGCAGCGGGAAAAAAACTCAAAGGAGCAATGCAGGACGCATGTGTTCACCGCGCTGTAGGGATTTCCCTCCCACGGGTGACCGTCACCTGGCCAGCAGCATCCCCAGGACGGGAGCCAGGAGGGCGGAACGGGGCCAAGCCCCGAGCGGAGCCACAGTCCACATGTGCCACCGCCTGGACACTCGGCGTAACCGACTGGAAACCGCCGATCCCTGGCAGGAGCCTCCGGGTCTGTTGACCGAGGGACAGGGAGATATTTGGTGCTCCTGGGACTCTCCTCCCGGCTCAGCGGGACCCAAAGGGGCAGCGGGGCTCACAGACAGGACTCTGGACGAAGGGTGTCGTGGGGTGATTTCACTCACAGCCCTGACAGCGCATCCTCCCAGCTGGGCTCTCCTCTTTGGGGGGTTTGGCTCTCCCATCCCTGAGAAGTGCAAGGTACCGCAGGGAGCAGCAGGATTTAGGAACTGTTACCTTAAACTATCACCACATTTGCAAAGAGCACGGAACCTCTGGGCTTTTTCACCTCCGGTTTCTGCCAACCCAACCCTCCAGGGTGCAGCCGGGCTTGGAAGCAGCTGTGTTGTCTGTGAGCTGAAATGTGGGGAAACGACGTGAAGGAATTGGCTCTCACTGACCCCGAGACCAGAGGACACAGAAATACACACACACACACACACAAACCCAAAACCACAACAAACCAACCAACCAACCAACCAACCAACCAACCAACCCCAAAAAAACCAAAAAGACCAACCAACCAAAAAAAAAAAATCACCTATTTTGGGAACCCTTGGGAAATGGGATTTCATATAAATTCGTTGCACACACGGATATTTGCGTCTCCCTGCCCACACAGGCTCTTGCAGAAGCGCTGCTGTTTGCCCTGGCACCGGCGCCGCGGGATGCCGGCTCTGAGGGCTGAGATCTTATCTCGGGGATGCCCCAGCCAGAGCCAGGGCGTATCAACCGCTGCTCTGCCGAGGACACCTCGGAAACAAACATCCCAACGTGTTCCTGGGATGTATTTCTGGGATGAAGCCAGGCAGCAGGAGGCTTTCTGCTTCCCTGCCCCGGGCAGCTACTTTCCAAGCAATTCCTTTGTTCCCGCAGGACAAATGTTTCCCTTTGGAAAGAGCGAAAGGGCTGGTTTTGGTGGTTTTCGGAGGACGGGATGAGAGAAGCGGTGTCCTGGGCTCCCCCGGGCCGGGCTGCAGGTGGCAGCAGAGCCGAGCAGGGGCTGCGCTCCGCGCCCGGGGCTCCCCTCGTCCCCCGATTTCCCTGATCCCGGGGCTCCCCTGCTCCCAGGTTCGTCCTGGAACGAGCCAGCAGCAGCATTTCCTTCCAAACCCATTTGCCTCGCGGGGCGAGGAACTTCTCTCCTGCCTGTGCCGTGCCCTGGCCGCCGTCCCAGCAGGAAAGGGGAAGCACGCAGGCAAATTCAAGCTGGATCTGCGCGGCTCCCCATCCTCAACCAGCCCAAAGCTTCCACCGTGACCTCTGCAGGGCCCTGCTGGGCACAGTGACAGCTCAAACATTTCTCTGCCTGCGCCATCCTGGGGTCTCATCCCTCCAGGAAAGGATAAGCAATTCCCACCGCATCGATTTTCTAATGCCTCTCAAGAGAGAGCCTCAGGGACCAGGGAGAGGGGGAACCTCCTCTCTCACCTCCAAATACTCTCTAGGAAAACAAAAAAAAAGCACAGCACAAGGCTGTGGGAGCCATAAACAGGTTTTCAGTGGGTTTTCCATCTGCTGGGAGCTCAGCCAGAACCCACGGCAGAGCATGGATGGCCAAGGCACCAAGCAAAGCTCTCCCCTGGCACCTGGCTCCAGTGCAATGCTGGGAGGAGGCCAAGGACATCCCCCTTCATTCTTGGGGTGCTCTGGGGTGCCTGTTTACAGGGTCAGGTGGTTCTGTTGAGTCACGGGGCAGGGCTGGCAAGTGCCCAGAGCTGCACCATCAGCTGGATGGAGCCCTGGGGCTGTGCCATCCTCAAAGAAATAGTGGGAGGAAAAAACTGTAACCCCTGGCAGGGAGCTGGGAGAGCCCTCTCCAGACTGCCATGCTCCTCTAACAACCTGCTTGGTTAAAAAAAAAAAAAAAAATTAAAAAACATGGAGAGATAAAACCAGTCTGCTTTGAGAGCACAGAGCCCTGGCTGGTGGAGCAGCTCCCTCCTGCCAGGAGGATGGGCACAGGAATGAGGTCAAGCTGCCCTGAGAGACATCATATGAGCTGCAAAGCTGGGACCAGGTCTTGATTTGGAGCCATATGATTTTAGGAAGCCCAAGTCTGGCCACAGGGGCACATGAAAGCTGCTGCAAACAAAAAGAGAATCTCTGAGCTTGTAAGTGCTTCAGAGCAGGACAGGAGGTGTTTGGGACCAGCTGGGGATGCTGATGGTGGAGGATCTGCAACCTGTGGTGCTGAGCCAACCCCAAATTTTTCCCTTTTACTACCTGGATCTCCTCTCTCTGGAAGCAGGGATGGGGGAGTTCCACTGCAGAGGCCCAGGGTGAGGGAGAGGGCATGGCAATGGCACTGCCAGCTCCCAAAGGACTCACCATGCAGGGAGGGCCACCACAGCTGCATAGCTCCCTGGGCTGCACTAGCACCTGCCATGGTGGGAAATCCTCCCTGCCAGAGGCAGCCCCTCTGTCCCTCACCAGTTCTGTCTCCTGGGGCACTGAGTTATCTCCAGCACTGTCCTCCTGGGTGCCTGTGTCACCCCACCCAGCCTGGCTCACCAGAGATGCAGTTAAGAGCTGGGGCTGCCCTCTCCTGATTACACACAGGGGTGCTGAAGCTTTTATCATGGGCAAAGCCCTGCTGGCTCACTCCATCCCTCTGGCCTCTCTGAGGGCTCGGGGTCTGGCTCTGCTATCTCTCCTCTTCATGTGAACTGCACGCCTTGCAGCCTGCCTATCTGCAAAGCCCTGCTGAGCAGGACGGGGTCTCTGGCCTCCGCCCAAGGGAAAGTGCCATTTGCTGCTACCTGGGGAACTGGTTCTTCCAGGGAAGGACAGATCCTGATTGCTCTGGTGCTGGCATTGCAAACCCCCAAACATCAGCAGCTGCTCCTGGGACAGCTGCAGCCCAGGAGCTGCCTCCAGACCCTGTCCTGTCCCCTGGAAGAGGGATGAATGGACAGGATTTCCCTCCAGCAGCCAGCAGACCTTCAAGATGGGACAGAAATGGTTATGCCATGTGTTAGAAAAAATTTAAACATAAGCAGCCAACCTCACTGAAATTTCCAGGGGGCTTTCCTGGTGTTTGGGCTGTGACACAACTGAGCAGGACACTAGAGGGGTTGCAGGGAGAACAGCTTCAGTAGGCAAACAGCAGCACTTGGGGAAGCCTCACAGAATCACCTTCCACTCCCCTGTGCAGAGATGGTGCCATCCTAAGGAGTCCTCAAAGAGCAATTGCAGGCATCTGTCACTGCTTGGAGAGGGGACAGGATGGAAGTGTGTGGCCCCCAGAGAGCATGGGGAGGGGGAGGAAGGCTGGAGAGGACATGTCTGTGTCTGAGGACTGAGCAGACAGTGCCTGGGTGCCCTCCCAGCAGCAGCAGCAGCTCAGTGCCCCAGCCTTGGCTGGGATTATCGGCGGCCGTAACACGCCATCGCCATGTGGAGAAAGGCAGGAGGTGCCTTAATGAGGCTTGCTAAAGTTAATTATTAAATTAACAGCTAAGACAGTACAGCTGCAGACATGGCCAGTGCTGGCACAGGAATTGCAGTGCCACGAGGAGCAGGATGGCTCGTGGCTGCCTCAGGGAGCAAAACCACCTCAGGACCTGCTGGGAGGAGGAACGGGGCTGGATTTGGCAGGTGTAGGGAGGGAGAGATGTGTGTGCAGGGAAACTGCCCTGGGGTTTCCCCTCTCTGGTGTCCCCATTTCACCAGGCAGGAGAAGAAGTCAAAAGCAGCCTCTAACGTGGTTTTTGTGTCGTGCTGTCCTGGGGAGGTCTCCTGGCCCACCAGCTTTAACCATCCCTGGCTGCTCTCCAGGCTCCAGCTGCCGTCCTGCTCCAGGCTCTGGGCCACCATCACAGGCTCCTCCCTGCTCAGATAAACTGCAGGGATGTTTTGGTTTGGCATGAGCCTTGGTTTTGCATCTTTAGGAGAGGAATTACAAAATAATAAGATAAGGCTGTAGACTGGAAGCAAGCTCAAAAAAAAAAAAAGAAAATCCCATTTCAAGAATGAAGACATCTCTCCTGCTGGGCAGACTTATGGGGTGATCTTGCTTTAGGATCTAAATTGCTGTCAAGGGTTTCTGGAGGGTGGGAAAGATGACCTTGGGGTGGTTTTGTGCTGACCTTGTGCTGGCTCTACTGAAACAGAGGCAGGATTTCACTGTGGGAGCACGAGCTTAAGTAACTTGCTGGGGTGGAGAGGGGCAATATGTGTTTTTCTCCTTGTTCTTTTTCTGAGGATGGAGAGGACCTGAAAGATGTCTCTCTCTGAAGAAAATAAATTCCTTTCTGGCTCCTGTTGTTTCCACTCTGAAGTCCTGGGCTTGCTTGCTCTCAGATGAAAATGTGTTTAGGGACAAACAGCGTTAGCTGAAAAGCATGAAAATTGAACAGACAGAAACACAGGTGAGAAATCCTGGCTCTGACTGCACATGGCTTCACTTTGCAGTTATTTTGCTCACGATTGAACTTCAAAGTCTAACAACGAGCCTGGCAGGAGGACAGACTCCCTTACAGGTCAACACTGTTCCTCCCACCAGACAAGGGAAAGCTCTTGTATCACTGCCAAATTGGGCAGCCAAAATATAACAAAATCCACCTGTAAATTCTGCACTTCTGGCCTGAGATTCTTTCACCCAACATGGCTGGAGCTGGTCAGTCATTGTCACTCCTCTGTCAATCTCCATCACCTAACATCCTCAGGACTTCTTCAATCACTGGATATAATTGATATTGCTTAATATAACTGTAAAAATGAATGCATTGATGCAGAACATGGCCACTTCATCCCCAGATTTGCAATTGAACTTCTCATCCCACGTTGATTTCCCCTGACAGTGTTGGAGACAGAGGATGTTTCAGGTCCCTGAAGTGGGTCTCTTTCCCCCTCTTTGCTTGTTCAGCAATCAAGAACCTCAGGAGCTCATTGGGAAGTACAGGGGCAGAAGAGGGAAGGGCAAATATATAAAGTCATAAAATACTGTATCTTGAAGCCTGGGCTCCTGATCCACTGGCTGTCTGTGGTGTATGGAGTCAAGATCCTCCTGGAAACTTTACAGGAGTGTGTCCATGAGCATCCCATAGTCTTGCTTGCCCCCTGGAGCTGGGAAAGCAGACAAGCTATATCCTGGGGTTACTTAGAGATCCTCTGGTTAATGCCATTGCAGCTGCTGGCTTTGATGACTCTTTCCTACATCAACAGCTCTGGGCTGACTTTTTAAAACCACTGGTGGAACAATTCCATTCCTTTGCCCCCATCTCCAGAACCAGTTGAGGTTCTCCAGCCCTCCTGAGGGCCACTACAGACAGGGAGTTCCCTGCAGCCTTCCAGGCACCACAGCATTATCTGCCATCCCCAGCCCGGGTCTCTGCAGGGAGGGGAGCTGGGGGACAGTCCCCTTGCCTGAGGCCAATCTCACCCTGCCATCCCCAGCCCCGTTCCTCCTCTGGCTGAGAGGACTGACACAGACACCCCATGTCTGGCCCTCCACGACCCTTTCCCATCCCCAGTGACCTCCCTGGGGACAAAGCATGAACATGAGCCCTTTTAGCTGCCGTGTTTGTGTACACAAGCCCACTGCTGACACAGATCTCTTAATCCCCCTGCCTGTGTCCCACGGGCCGTGCTTGTACAGCGGTGGCCACGGCTGGGTGCTGGCACTGCACTTTGCTGAAGCCCTTTTACCTCTGACTGGCTGATCAGCTGCTGACAGGGTGTTATCAGGAGGCTGTGGTGGGTGCAGTGGCAATGCCAGAATCCTGGCTATGGGGACTGTCCCCAGCTTGACTTGGTGGCCCCAGGGCAGACTGCCAGGGGGTGAGCAGGACTGGTGCACGTTGCTCTGCGCTTTGGGCATTGCTTTGCTTCCAAGTTATCATCTCTCCCACTTCACAGGCTTCATCTCAGAGGTGGAGGTGGCTCAGCTCACAATTCAGCAGGCTGAGTTTCCTTTGCACCAGCAAAATATTTGGGAAAGCAAGCACAAAACTGGCAAGGCTGAGTGGGAGTCACAGCCAGAGGCACAGGCTCGAGGCACAGCACAAGTGGAGGGGAGGGGATGCTCAGAGCATGGAGACATGTCCCCTCCCTGGCTGCTGGGAGCATGGGACAGCTGTGTTGGCTGCTGGGGGAGCATCTGTGCAGGATGGAGCTTTCCCAAGTCACAGCATGGTGAAAAAAGGCAGGAAAACCTGCTCAGCACTAAGCAATGGAAGCAGGGATGGGAGCAGAAACATATACAGTGGAGGAAGAACCTCGTGACATCAGGAGCACAGCAGGCCCCCACAGCACATCCCAAAGTTAAAAAAGGATCATTTAGTCATGCTTGGGGGTCAAGTAGAGTCAGGCATGGAGCTGCCCCTGCTCCAACCCCTTTGTTTAAGTGCACAGTGCAGCTCTTGGACACAGAGATGTGCTGTACTCTCCTGGGGTCCTTTGTCACTCATGGTGTGATGGCTGGTGCTCAGGGCAGGCAGCCAGGAGTGGCTGGACAGGGAGTGGCTGTGTGCTGACCCTTCGCTGTGGGTCACAGCAGGAGATCTGAACTCTGTGTGGGACAGCTGGCCAGGCAGCTCAGCCCCACCACTCCAGACTGGCTCTTGATGGGGTTCCTGCCTGCTTCCACCTCCTCTGGTACCCCCAAGAGGGCTGTTGGAGTCCAGGCTGCTGGCTGCTTCTGCCTGGCACCAGAGTCAACGTGGCTGCAAAAGTGGGAAGGAAAGCATTGGGGTAGGATGCCCAGTGCCCTCAAAAGTTTGGGGGCAGGAATCTGAACGCCTGCACAAAAAAGAGAAAAATTATTTCAACTTCTCACTATTTTTCAGTTATTTTTCAGTTCCCTTGCTATCCAAGGAGGAGAACAGCACCCATTGGATCTGTACCTACAGGTGCAACACACAGATCCCAGTGTGCTGCCTTCCAGGGAACACCCAGCAGCAATGTCCTTGTGCTATGGGTCAGGCTAGGATTTGAATGGCAAAGCCCAGGGCTTTGCTTTGACTGCAGAGGGGTAAAACAACATTTAAATAACTGCCAGGCGCTGGAAGGAGCAGAAGTCCCTTGGGAAAAGAGAGGATTTGTGGCTGTGTGTGGCTGATGGCTTCATCATGAATGTACAATCTGCAAAGGGAGCAAGAAAAGCTGCTGGGAGTTGCCTCTGATTTAGTATTTCATAACTTTGGTGGTTGACTCCAAGCATTTTGGCTGTTAATTATCCTTAGGTGCTTAGAGGAAAATATCCCAGCAATTCCACCCATCAATCTTATTGATTCTCACCTTGAGTCTTTGGGAGCTTTTAGGGCACCTGCACAAGCTGCCACTGCTTGAATTAATTGAGCTCTGTGGAGCAGCCTCTGGCTGGTGCCTCCCTGCACATCAGGCACAAGGCAGAAAGATGTATGACCCTGGCCAGTGCTGCTGCAAGGAGCTGATGGCAGGGAAACACAAATTCCTGGGAATCACAGCACACTGCCAGCATGCTTTGTTTCTCCATAGGAATGACACATCCTTGGGTGGGCTGAGTTCAGGGACCTCTGGCACTTGCTGTGGGTGGTTGGACCTGGGAAGGATGCAGGACATCTCATCTGCAGCACATGGAGCATCTTGAACAAGGATAGTAGAGCTCTTATACCTCATTTCTCTTTGTAGAAGTTTCTGAAATATTTCTGCTGAAATTCTTGATGGTGGAAGGGTGACATGGAGGGTAAATATCCTTCAGAGAAAATATCATATTCAGTGGTCAACTTACGTCATGTTGTCATGAGCTCCTGGAAATGGAAGTGGTTTAGGGGACATAAGAAACCTTGGGCTAATATATCTCCAACAAAATATACAAAGTGGGAAATTGTGTTCTACAGGAGGTATTGCTTTCCAAAGCCCATGTCATCAATAACTAGGAAGTAGGGGAGTTTTTCTCAAGCAGTCAAGATTATTTACTGGCTTTGGGGGAGTCCTACAAGAACTGTGGCTTTTGGAGGGAAAAGTTGTGATGATAAAAGCAGTTCTGTATCATTAGATATGTCCCCCCCCGCCTCCAATCCACTTATTAAAAACACCCAAAAGATGCATAGCAGGCTTCAGATTTTAATTACAGGATATTAGCTCACATTTCAATCTAACTTCCTAGCACCAGGAAAATCCATGGGGTGCACTCCCAGACACAAACACATCTGCAACTCCATTTCCCAGTGTGCAGAGGATGGGTGGAAGCAGCGAGGGGCCAACAG
Organism: Trochalopteron elliotii; assembly: GCA_024734555.1. Taxonomy (NCBI): domain Eukaryota; kingdom Metazoa; phylum Chordata; class Aves; order Passeriformes; family Leiothrichidae; genus Trochalopteron; species Trochalopteron elliotii. The sequence goes on from JANPWX010000095.1 coordinate 1,750,508, forward strand.
CTCTGGGAGCTGGTTCCTACCCCACACATGGCATGAGTGCCTTTGGATGGGCTGCAGTATCAAACCACTGAGCCCCAGCCCCTGGGCTGTGGAGCCCTGCTAAGTGAAAGCAATTTTAATGGGGATGTAATGGAACTCGTTAGTGTCTGCTGTTTTATTATGCAGGTTGAAAATTACTTATTGGCGGGAATGCGCTCGCTCTTCACACTGATCTTTCATATGCTTTGCTGGAAGGGTCCAAGTGATCATCTCAGAGCCAGGGAGTGTCTTCCATCTCTCTGGATCACATGGCTGCAGATAGAAAAAGCCTAGGGACTGTTTAGGGGCGCTCAGTGTGTTCTCACCCCCATGCCCTGGCAGCAGACGTGGAGAAGCTGAGCTTGCTGCTCTGGCTGCACATTGTGCTTTAGTGCATGGTCCCTCTCTCCAGAGCAGGGGTGGGAGCTCTGGGGTTAAAAACATGGAGCAAGGAGAGGCTAAAATCTGGGTTAAACAAGGGGTGTTGGAGTTCTTTCTGGCAGAAACCTGCAGGAATGGGCACTTTCTTCTGGTTCTGAGCTAAAGCACATTGAAATGTGGGTATTTTGAGTAGTAGAATAAAAGGTTTAGGTGTTTTATTTTAAAAATACTCTAGTCCTTTGTGATGGCCACTCTGTGGCACTAATAGGTGCTGCTGGGGTTGGAAGGGACTTGCCATACCAGGGTCACAGGGATTTGATGGCAGACTGCCTTCAGCCCCACTCACCAGTGGTGCAGCAAATTGGGACTGGAATTTGGGCTTCCACTGTTTTGTGGGAAACAATCTCACCCAGACTGAAAAGGTTGGGTCAGGAACCTATCCTGATGAGGAACTTTAGGACAAGCTGAGTATTTTTCAATGGGAAACTATCAAGTTTTCTGAAATTAAAATTTCCCATTTCATTCTCAGGGTTGTAATTGTTGGCCCAGAGTCCTGAGAACGGTTCTGCAGCAGTATACCACCTTCTTCTCAGAGTGAAGATCTTTCTCTTCTAGAAAGGAGCTCTGGGTGTCCTTTGAAAAGCTTTTCCCTGTGGGCACTAGCAGTTGGATAGTCAGGCTGCATTTGTAAGTCCAGTGGGAGCAGGACTCTGACACCTCTTGGGGGCAGTTGGATTTTGCTGGAGGGCAACATTGCAGGGCTGCTGCAGAAAAGTCAGCCCAACCTTGTGTGCATTGTCCCTGACAATGTTTCTGCCTGGCAGGGTTCACAGAGCAATAACAACCACATAAATAAGTCAAAGCATATGACTCAGGATAGGAAGCTTGGACTTGCCTTGAAAAAATCCTCTTTCTCTTTCACAGTGTTAAAGATGCCTGAGCCTTAATATTCTGCCATCCACGTGTAAAGCTTGGGCATCTCACCAGGGAACAGCGTGACCAGCACTGGCAGCAAACACACTGGTCTGGAGGTGCTGGGGAGAGAAAATTCCCTTGCAAAGCACACTTCAAATCTGAGTTGACTGCAGGGTCTGCACAGCCCCTGGATGCAGGGAAAGGAGGTGTGATCAGGAGTGTGCTCCAGCTGCTGATCAGCATTCAGGACCAGACTGGAGCAAAGGTGAAACTGTAGGAAACACTTTTAATGGTGACCTCGTGGCCACAGAGCTGGACAAAATTAGGAAAGTGGAACCTGAGAAAGGGGCTGAGCTACCAGCCAAACAGGATGGTAAAGTTAAGGTGCATATCAGTCACACTGGCTGCTTTGTGCTCCTCACCATGCACAGGCCTTGCTCCAGGCCACTGAACTAAAGCTGCTCCCAAAGAGAAGCTTGGGGCCCTGGGTGAGCTTGCCAGACCAGCAGAAATCAGGCTGGGGATATTCCAGCTGAGCAAGACCTAGAGATGCTCAGAGACATTAACGGGCACCATCAAAGCATCTTTAAACCTCCAGCCCAGCACCCAAGCAGCCGGCTGTCTGCGATAAATATGCAAGCCACGCTTCAGTCGGGGAGAAATAAATAAGCTGTTGTACACGGAGCAAGGGAGGTGGGGAGCTCCTGCCCAAATCACTGCTCAGCAGAGGAGTTTCCCTGGAGACTGCTTCCTTGGAGCCTGCGCAGGGCCAGCACAGGGCCGGGAGGCAGCACCCAGAGCTGCTTGATGTGGTCTGGGCAGGCACAGGGACACATCTGGGGTGAAGGATGAGGCAGAGAAGCAGGATTGGGGATGCCAGTCAGGTGCTTTCGTTGAATTTGGGAAAAGCAGAGGTGGATTACTTCCCAGTGAATTGTGCTGCAGAAATGTGGAGACTCCTTGGCTGCTTTTCAGCAAGCCCCTGCAGGGAGGAGCAGAATATCCAAGTGGCGTGGATGCTGGGCAGAGCAGAGGTGAGGACACCAAGGGAGGAGAGGGGCACATGGCACTTGCTGGACATGGCCAGCATGTTTACAGCAGCTGGAGGTGATGCACACCCAGCCTCCCTTCCCATGAAGGATGGCTGTTTGAGAGCTGACATGCCAAGGTCTCTATGGCTGATGCAAGAAGCTTGCACAGACACTTCCCTCTCTCCCCCCTCACTCGTGCATTTATTTTCAAACACTGAAACCCTGCTGGGGTTTGGCCTGGCTGGGTATGGCATGAGGGTGAGACTCCACCAGCTCCCTCCTGCCTGGCAGCTCTGGAGCCAGTTTGGCTCTTGGCCACTGCAGGCTTGTTCCCACTCATGTGGCAGCAGAGCAGCATCCCAAAGGGACTGAGCTGGAATGCTGCACCCTGGCTGGGGGACAGCTGAGGGACACCACTGGCCTGCAGGTCCCCTGGCTGCAGCCACCTTCCGCACCCAGCTGTGCTCCCCACGCAAGGAGCTGCTCCTAGAGAGGATGTAGGTGGGAGACTGGCTGGGAGCTGTGCAGCTCCCAAGTCATGCTCATGAGGAGCCAGGGACCCCTGGCACATCAGGGACCAGGCACAGGAGCACAGGATGTGGCTTGGGTTACTGCAGTTCAGGTATTGAGGCACCCAGGCAGCCAGGCCAGCAGACCTCTCTACTGGAGTTATATATTTAAACCTCCTTTTGGAATTTTACTGGCCAAATTCTTGAATGATTTGGGATAACTGCTGGTGATCCCTGAGGCTGTGGCACAGGAGGCTACTCTTTGAGCCAAGAGGTTGGGTACCAGGGCACACAGAGAGCTGAGATGGTCTCAGTGGAGCATCCCTGAGAGCCTGGGACTCCCTCCATGGATCCGCTAAGCCCCGATGCTGTTGCCCTTCCAAATGTTGTGCTGAGCTCATGTTTGTTTCTCACTTTCTTCTTTCCTTCCAACAGTGAAATCAGCTTTTCATCCTTCTCCACGCATCAGCAGCTGGCAGCTACATCTTCAGTGCCTTGTCATGCTGACGGGTCTCCTGCAGGGATTGCATAGATGTGTCCCTGGGGCTGCAGGACATGCTGGGACTTCCAGATGAAGCTTTCTGGGCAGAAGCAGAGTGGTGTGCTCGCTGTGATGAGGGAAGAGGCTGGGAGAGGCTTGCATTGAATAAAAAAGGCATCAAGTAAGGGCTGCTGTGAGTGAGGCAGGTTGTGCTAAACGGTATCAGCAATACAAGTTGCCTTTTAAATGTGTATAATTCATGTGCACATACACACATGGTCTGCAGTTGCTATCTTGCTGGCTGCAAGAATTGAGGATAAATAGCAGGAATATTAATGATGGTGATGAGCAATCTCTATCAGCTAGAGATCAATTAAATATTTTAGCCTACTCAAACAAAGGTTTTGCTGGGCACAGGAGATGAGAGGTGGTCTCTCCCTCATCAGTATGTATAAATATCTAAACGGGGGTGCCAAGAAGATGGAGCAGGGCTCTTCTCGGTGGGGTTGTGCAATAGGACACAGGCAACGGCAAAAATTGATGCACAGGAAGTTCCACCTGAATACAAAGAAGAACTTCTTTACAGTGCACTGACCCACACTGGAACAGAGAGCAGAAAGGCTGCAGCGTCTCCCTCACTGGAGATATTCCAGAACCCCTGGACGAAATCCTGTGCCACGTGCTCTGGGACGATCCTGTTTACACAGGCACCAGACGGCCCAACCTGACCGTTCCTGTGGTTCCGTGATTCCTCAGGACACGCACCGAGTCCCTTTCTGCACTTTCCAACCACGTTATCCCGTTATCCCCAGGCGTGGGTACCCGAGAACATCCCTATCCCTGGGCTCCTGCCTGATGCCGGCCGGGGAGACTCTGCCGAAGCCGGCTCGGGGACTCCGGGGCTCCAGCGGTGCATTCGTCCCCGGAGTCCCCGAGCCGGTAGCGGCACCCCTGGCCCGAGCCCGGCCTCTCCCAGCCGGGCAGCGAGGCCGGGATGCCGGGGAAGGGGCCGGTGCCCTTTAAACCCCCTCC
>JANPWX010000095.1:1755273-1812487 GCA_024734555.1 Trochalopteron elliotii
CGGCGGGGCCGGGGGCCGCGGCCGAGCGCGACTCTGCCCGGCGCGATCGCTGCCCCGGGTTGGGGGCACGGCTGCGGAACGGGGGTCCCCCGAAAAGGGAAGCGGAGGGGCTGCGCTGTCCAAATCGCGCTTGTAACCCGCTGCTGTCGTCAGCAAAGGCTGAAACTGCAGAACACCCATTTCCTCGCCTGTCGGGATGGGTGTTGCGCTCCCCTCGTACCTGCTTCAAGTGAATCGGGAGTAGGAGAAAACAACAGAAGTTTTCGCTAAGCGTCTTGTTTGGGAAAGACTTAATCTTTTTCTACCTGTCTCTCTTAACGCTGAAATCACGCTGCCAGATGTGCCATCAGATTCCCAATTACTGAACGTGCCAGTGTTTTGTAAGAACTGTTACTGCCTAGCATGATGATTCATCAGAGTTATTGATCTGTGGGAGATGGGCAGCTCTGCAATTTCCACCTAGAAAGCTGTCATCTTAATGAGAAGCACAGAGGACAAGTTAATCTTGCCAGGTAGAAGCCTGTGTTCGGATTGTTTGGTGGTTTGTCATTGTAGTCATGGACATAAGCAAAGCTTAAGGAAATCCAGGACAGTGTCGCTGTGTGCATTCGCCTCGTGCGTTATGACACAAAACTGGTCACATCGCTCCTTTGTGCGAAGGTTGCACTCTATTGTGGTGCCTTCTGAGATAACGATCCCGAGAAATAAACCAAGAAATGCAAAACTGCAAGGTTGGATGTTCCTGTTTGAGTCTCCTGTGTAAAGGGTGTCCACATTCATTACCAGGCTCGTCAGTCACAAAGGTGTGTGATTTGTCAGAGTCAGCAGCGACGAGGCAGCTGCCCAACACAAGCAGGGGTGCCTTTGCAACTCCTGGGATGGTTTTTTGAGGGAGAGAGTGTGAGTGTGTCATTAGCGTGTCCACGCAGTTGTAGGGTAAGGGGGTAATGCTGCAACACTCAGAATTGTCCTTGGGCCCAGCACAGTTGTCTCTGTATTCCCAAAGGTGTTTAAAAAATGGAATTTGTTAGTGCTGTTGTCTGGGACGCTTGGCAGCAGCGACTGGTTCCAGCAGTGCCCCCAGTGCTGCTGCCTGGCTCTCCTCTCCTGGGCCATTGTTTCTTTTGCTGCCTGTTCATTAGCAGAAGAGAAAACGTGTAAAATAAACACGGCTGGTGAGCTCCCATGAGAGGCAGGCTGGCAGCTGACCTTGCCTGGCAGCCCTGCACCCAGGCACCTTCTTGTAGAGTTTGCAGGCTCATGTTGTATCTTCATTTCGTTGGGTGGAGGATTTGTTTTGGCAGACACTTACCAAAAAAGATCTGGAGCGTGAATTTGTGTGAAAGAATCAGCTGGTGAGGTGAGTTGTCATGTTGTAGTGTTTTAGTGACCTCCAGGAGGATCATCCAAGGAAAGCAGCTCTTTTTCTACGCTTGCAGTGGATTGAGAACTTCCAAACTCTGGAACGGTACTATTGGAAGTCTTTGGTTTCTCAGCAGAGCTGACGAAGCCTTTGCTCATAATCCAGCAGTGTTCTCTGTGCTTGTGTGCTGGAGATACTAAATGTTTCCAGCCCTGATCTGCCAGGGGTAGCGAGGAGACCAGAGAGCATGGTGAAGACAGCTCTGTAAAGATAAAGGGATCCCTCTATGACTTGTTTTATAGGCTTTGAGAGCCCTATATTTTTTTTATAATGATTATATTAATTATAGACCCATAGAGCAGATTTAATGGACAAGACCTTCTCTTTATGTGTCCATGCATTCTGTAATGGCCTGCATTGGAATTGGTATTTATAGAAGTAAAAGCATTGAGCTCAGGGAAAACAGAGCCACCTGCAAGATCTCGGTGAGTTTGTGCTGTCTGTGTTGGATTATGGATAGGAAAGAGCTTAACAACTTCACCTCCAGGTGGTCAAACACCAGCCTGTTTTGCACTGTTTGACTCACCATGGCTGGGCAAGCTGAGTGCATTGAGGGACTGAAGAGCAGGGTCGTTTTTTCGTGGTTAGAATTTACCTTTAGAAGCTCGTGTCTTGTTACCTGCTGCAAGATTTTTATGCTTGAAGTTGGCAGTGAAGCCTGTAATATAATAGGATGTTCGAGCAAGCGTTTCTGCTTTTTCAGGAAGGAGGGCTCTTGAAGTGAAGCCTCTCCTTGCTTCTTAACCTCCCAAAAGCACAATGGCATGGCAGTTAAGTGGGACAGCCATTAGGTCGATACTGCTGATGCTGTGAGTGGTGGCTGAGGCTCATCTGGAGTGTCACACCAGAAAATTTTCACAGTCTCTTTACAAGATGCACATTACCTTTCTATTTGTGTGTGTTTCTGTCAGGGTGCAAGGTGCAAAGAGGAGAGGGGGGATCCTTTGAGTCCTGAGATACACGTGGTCCTGTCCTGTGGCAAAGCTTGTACTTGACACTGCTGATTGCTTGTGAGGGACGCTGCAGAGCTGTAATGATGCCTCGTTTTTACTCTCTAATGATCCAGTAGCAAGGTCTGTGTGACCATGCCCTCGTTATTACATGTTCTCTTCTTATCATGTAAATAAATGCAGCCAGCAGCCTGACTGACACATGATGGTAGTTTGTGTGTGTCTGCAGTAGTGAAGGAAACGTTTTCTGGCAAAACCAGCTTTGCACTACTGGCTATAAACCAAATTCAAAGTGTTTTCTCCAATTCTTCTCTAGATGAGAAGTACGGCTTGCAGTTAAGACAGCTCGACCTTCTGGAACATGTTGTACTCCTCCACTGTGCCCTGCACCAGGGCTGGTGCTGATGCAAGCGTTGGTGTGGACAGGTGTTAACAGCACCCCGTTTTGAAAACCTGCTGGATGTATTTCAAGAAATGTTGCATCAAGGCACTTGGCACTTCTTTATTATTTTTAAAGCCATTAACATCTTGGAAGTAAGAACATGCAGGTTTTAATGACTGGCACTGCAATCGCTGAGCTTTGCCTGCGCTAACTTTTTAAATTCTCCTTACAAGTTCTCGGCCAGGGAACGCGGTGTATTTCCTAGTGGAGATGCAGGAGGTGCTTTGATTTCTTGAGTAGAGTTTCCTGCGTGCTGTTTGACAAACGTGCTGGGTGGATAAGCAGTACTTTCCAGAAGGCACACCTTAGTTACTAGCAACAAGCACCGGGGTGAGCTTACTATTGTTGAGAGAGTGTGTGTTGCTTTATGCTGCCTGAGCAGAGGCTGACTTGGCTACTGGTGCTAAAGAGAAGGCAGGGGAAGGTTCATTAGCCTCTCACCCCTTGCTGACTAACTCCCCATAGGGCTTTCCTTGAAACCAGCCTCCAGTGCAGGAGATAAGATGGATGGGAAGCTTGCTTTACCGTTGGCATTTCTTTGCGTTCAGAGTTGACACACACATCTGCTTGCTCAGGTATCCAGTTTGGTAGTCCTGCACACACCTATTTCCAAAGTGTTGGGCAATTCTCACTCTGTCGTGGCACGTAATTGTGGAGCTCTTGTTGCTGTTGCAACAGAGCTGCTATCGCAGCAGGAGGCCTCCCCCCCATCGCCCCAAGTTTCCTCTCCAAACTACTGTTTTGTTCTGATCCCACAACTCACAATCGAGTAACTGCCCATCTTGTTGGGGAGGATGAGGGTAACTGGAACTTGTTGCTCAAAAAAAACGTGAGGTTTAGTGTTTTCCCTCCCCCGCATACCTTTGCCCTCAGCTTTGTGCTGGACCTTTGCCCTGTTCTGCACTGTTTGTTTCGGGAAGAGAAGGCTCGGGAATGCGGTGCAGCTCCTGGGAGCTGACTCACTGGCCCTGATTGCTGGGCTTCAGTGCCTGCTTCTGCTGCAACCTCCAATTCCAGATTGCCAGGTCCAAGGCCTCGCTGAAGGATTCTCTACAACCATCTCCTTACCCTCGTAACATCATCTTTTAAACTTTATATTGCTCGTGGTGCCACAGAGGTTTCCACCGGGGCTGCATCAGTGGTCAGGGGATTGGGCAGCAGAAGGACTTCGTTTGGATGTGAAGACAAATCGAGTCCAGAAAGCAGGACTGGGAATGCAGGCACTGGGGCTGCAATGCTCTGCTCTCCCTTCCAAATTATGACACCGGATCTTTTTGCTGTGGTCAAACAGTGTGAAATGATCCTCAGGGCAATGCCAAATGCAGACTTGGGTAGGGTTAGGTTGCTCTTCACATACTTGAGACTATAATAAATCTCCAACACCATCTCTGTGTTTGTGCTTTTTTGGCAAAATAAGGAATGGGCAATTTAGTAGAAAGCTGTGCTTGCTGTTCAGACCAGGCTGAACGTTTTAACCCTTACAGTTATTACAGGGGCTCTTACCCTTGGTCCAGTTGGGTCTGGGGAGCTTTGTTCAGTCCCGACCGTGATACACGTTTACATTATGGTCTTTAATATGTTACTTATCCTTTGGTCATCTTGGCGTTGAAGCCTTTGCTGACTTCCTACCATGGGCCTGAGTTTCCACACTGCTGGCTCTGCCAAATCCCTGACTTGTTGTGTATACAGGGAGCTTGGGGAACGAGGTGATGCAACCTTAGTGATACCTGCTGAGCTCTCCCATGGTGATAGTGCTGTCTAGGTGGAGCTTTTCATGGCCAAGAAGTTTTCTCCTGGGGTTGGCTAAAGCTATGGGTGGATCTCTGGATCCACTCTGTGGTCTCTGCCATGGCCAGCTCTGCATTTGTTCCTTTTCTCACTTGAAACCAGGCTTTGGTTCCACTCGTTCTGCAGGTCCTGGTCCTTGTTAGTGAGGTCTGAATAGACCTGGGAGACTTATCTCCTTGCATTGAAAATAAGTGGTTTATCTGAGTATCTTGAATCAAATGATGCAGCTGTAGGACTTGAGGTCAGAGGAGAGGGAAAAGAAAGGATTTCAAAGAAGTTAGTGCAGTGCTGGGAGAACTTAGAGCCACTTGTGTATTTAGGTAATGCTAGTGGGTGACCAGAACAAATGGAAAGTGGATTTGGCCTTGAATAAATCAATTACCAGGCTTCTTTGTGGGGAGAGTTTTGGGTCAGGGTCGATCTCGATTGCTTGGCAAACAGAGACGTGGGTGTGCACATGAATGTCCCACAGCTGTGGAGCAAAAACTGGCATGAGGCGTTTGGTGGAAATAGGTTTGCTGATAGCAATTCTAATGCTGTGCAAGATAAACTTTTTGTTTTTGGGAAAGGTTGTGGAAACTGTGGTCAAGTGTCAACATGTTTCTGAAGGGAGGCTCATCCTGTAATTGGAGGTTTCCAGAAGATCCTCTTAACTGAACTTTCCTCTGGAGCATGCATTTGTGCTGCAGTTTGGGGGGCTTCGTGGGTGGATTGCCTTTCCTGGGCAAACTGGCATGTTACGTATTGTGGCTCTGCTGATGTCAGAGTTGCACCAGGCTGATGGTGCTGGTTGAGCTGCTGGAGCCATCCTTAGCAAGTCATCTGGCCCAACTTTGGTGTGACACTCGCTGTGGGTATTGCCAGGATCAAGAGCTCTTCCTGCAGCATTAAAGCTGTGTGTGCTGGGGGACGTTCTGCTGAGACATGCAAGGAGAGGGAGGAAGGGCTGGGAACTGGCTCATCTAATACCTGCTTTATCAGAGTTACCTTCACTGTCCTTCTGGAGCAAAGCTGACTTAGGAGCAGAAGCTTCCCTTGACGCTTTCATGTGTTTCAGGGTTGTATGGGAACATGCAGCAGGGTTCAGTGCTCTACAGTGGTTGTGATTTTATTTTTGTTTTGTGGGTTTGACTCACCATGTTCGTTTGTGTGGTGACAAACTGTAGGGTTTGGTAGAGTTCTCTGCTGCAGTCTGAGGGTGTGTTGGAGGTGACCGTGGTGACCCTGGCTGGGTTGGGTGCTCTGTCACAACGGGCCAGGTAGAAACCTTAATTTGCTTTAGAAATGGTCAACGGGAGTGGTTGTTGGTGTGACTGAGGTCTTGATTCCACTCAGTGATTCTGATGACACTCGGGTGACACAAATGCCCTTTGTTCTTTTGATCTAGAAAATGTTACTCTGGTTCCTGCAGAATGTGTGACACTTACAGTGTGCCGGCGGGCACAGCCTGCCCTGACCTGTGCTCCTGGGGAAGCGCATTTGCTTCGTGTTGGACACCCCTTGAAGTGGCTGGAACAGGTCTGCAACCTGCTGCTCTAGCAGGTGCTTCTCTCCACTCCCAATCGCTCCCCAAAGCAGCCCTGGCTGCTCATGGTGCCCAGGAGAGGCGTTCCTGCCCCACGCAGAAGATGTTGGAGAGAAGCATCGCTGGTGCTCCTCAGTGTCATTGGTTTGATCTCTGTCAGGCTCTGCAGAGATCCCTTGGTGACCGTGGCAGCCGAGGGGCAGCCGGGAGAAATGGGGGCTTGGCTGGGGCATGTAAACCTGACGTGTCCTTGACACACGAGGCAGGGTTAAAGCCCGATTGGGAAGCTGGACAGGGGGCGGAAATGTGCTGTGTGTCCTTCCTGCGGGCCGGGAGGGACCGTGTGAGCCCGAGGTGGGGTCTGGCAAGGTGGGACCCGGGCGCTGCTCCACTCTCCCAGCCCAGGTACGGGGGCACAGCTCGGGGGTGGTGGGCTGGGTGGGAAGCAGCGGAGCCTATCCCGGGCACTCTGCTGAGCATGTTTTTCCAGCTGAGCGGCGGCGTGTGCCGAGCTCCTGCAGAGTGACTCTGCAGTCTGCAGGGCTCGGCTGCGCCGGAGGGAGCCGCGGGCAGGCGCGGGGGGCTCTTCCCGCTTCTCCTTTCCCGGCAGTCATTTGACTTCTTGGGCTCGCCGGCAGTGTGAGTGCATGGAGACAACAGCGGGGGGGTTTCAGGGCTGCATAAGGTAGCTTTTAAGGAGCCTGAAAAAAAACTGAGAGAAGAGGTGAGGTTTTTTTTTGTGGCTAAATATGCGGGGAAACAAGTATGAAATTGGAAAAACCACAAAAATGAGGGAAGGGGCTAGAGTTTTGTTGGTGGCAAAGTAAGAGAAAAGGTGTGTGGGGAGATTTGGTGTTTTACCTGCCTGGTAACTCAGAGGTGGGTATACTGCTAAATACTGAGCACTGTCTTTAAAGCAGATTAATTGTGATACATATTCAGCCTCCACACTAAATCACACAGCCTTTTTTATTTTGTTTTTCTTAAAGACTGTGCTTTTGAAAGCTTCTGGTCAGTGGTGTAAATGAGTGATCATTTTACCAAGTCTTAGCTACCAAACTATCTGGTTTGCACATTTGCAGATAATGAAGCTAGTGACAGAATAAAATAGTGACAACACACAGTTAATAAACAACACTCAAATGTGTGATAAGCCAGCGTTCACTTAAACTACAGGAAATTAATTTCTTCAGATTCTCCAAGGTAACATCTTCCCTTTTTTTATTATATGTTGCAAAAGAGGCACTGAGTTTATTCCTGCAAGACCCTTAAGATTCTCTGCAATTTTTATGCCTTTGCTGTAACTGGAAAGGTTACACTTCCAAGTAGTCAGAAAGTCTGTGTCAGCTCTCCTGACCTCACAGAATGAGCCTATTGAAAATAAAGACAACCACAATAACAAATGCTCTTGGCCTCATTCAGCACACAAAGAGACACCTAAAGGAGTGACTGAAGCACTTTACTGTAGCTGTGTTATCTCCAGGTGGGCTCATGTTGGCAGGTCAGCTGCAAGGCTGGAAGGGAAAAACAGAATGAAGAATTAAGTGTAAGGAGTGACACCAGTGCTTGTGATGCTGAGAAATGATGTGTCTGTGGCAGCAGATACTGAAATGTGGAGTAACACATCCCAAAAATATGGCTGGGAGGTTTTTACTGTGACTGAAACAGAAATGATGGGATATTTGTGCACGAGGTTCCACCCAGCAAGGCAGAAGAGCGAATCACGGAGGTGTCTCCACCATGTGCTCAGATGACAAAGCATGAGACTTCACTGTCTGTAATCATATTGAATTTCACTTCCCAACTCCCAGCTCAACCTTGAGAGCTCGGGGGAATACTGACTATGATCTCATACATCTTCTGAGTGTTCAGAAATCCTCTGCCACTGCAGAGGGTCTTGCACTGAGCTGAATGAAAAGGGGACTTTTCTTTTGGCTTCCCAGTCTCATGTGAGCTCTCCAAGCTCACTGTTGCTGGGTCTTGTTGTTGTTTTTTTTTTTTTTTTTTAAACTGTGGAATGGTGAATGTGACATTTGCATAGTCTGCAGGGAGGAATTTGCTGTAAATGACCCACAGCTTTAAATTTTAAAGTTAATCCTGTAAAGACAATTGTGAAGATGATTTGGAGGAGACATGGCAGATTTCAGTGAGATAACCCTCTTAGCTTCAATTGGAGGTGAAATCTGAGTTGATGTAATTGTCAGCAGAGAGTGGAACCAAGCAAGGATGGTGTTTGGAGGGTGATTGGAATGGCTGTGTTTGATTAAAACCAAGCAGATAGCCTGGGCCAGAGGGAGGGAGCACCTCAGACTGTGAATCTGATGATTTGTAATTCAGTTAAGAGATTTAATTATGTTGTCTTCGCTGTGCTGCCTTGTGTATCCTACAGCCCCCTCCCTGCAGGCCCTCTGCCTGCAGCCCAGAGGTGGAGAGAGCCTTGCAGTTTTCAGTTTCTGGGGTTTTCATAGGGATTTATGGCATCCTTGTCTGATGTTATGGGGCTTTACCATGATACTGGTGCATTTGAGGAGGTGGGGTGGGATCCCCTTTCATGGAGACACTGGATGTCTGGGTACATTAATGGCTTCTCCTTTGTAGGGAGATGGATCTGTCCTGCCTGCTTGTTGCTAAGCTGTCCTTGGGCAAAGCTTCTCTGGAGTTTGGGTCTGCCCTTGATGCACAAGTAGAAAAGTGTGTTGCAGCTCTGAGTTTGACTCTGTCAGGAGGAAACACCAACCTGTATCAATTTCTACAGTGTAGGATCCAGCTGGCTTCCAGGCCCCACCAAAATGGCTCCTGTATTTCAACAAGAGTCTTTGAGACGTGTATTTTGCTTGATTGTGCCAGGAATTTTAGTGTCTGTTCAATAGCCGGTGACTTAAAGAGCAGTTTGGGGAGGGTGATTGATCATTTGGACCAGACTCGTAGGGTTGTTCTTCTGGAAGGCCTCCAGAGGTATCACTCAAGGCTTACTGGTGATGAAGGGATGTGGGGCAGAGAGCTGGGTCACCATCATGGCAAGAGTAATCAGGCACCTTTAAGTTGCCTTGGACTTTCTCTGAAGCCTCTTGTTGGGTTCATGATCAGGAATGTTGGGACTCATGCTCTGGAGCAGCAGCACTTTGCTGCTTCTCCACTTTGGAGATGAGGGGAAGGGGTTAATGGGAGAGAACACCCACTGTTTGTTCTCTCCAGTGCAAGCACTGATAAGTGGATGGGAGAAACAACAGCCTGTGACCTTCCAGTTATTCCTGGTGTGGCTGTGCATATGTGAATGTTGGATTTGCAGGACTGTCTGTTTGGAGAGCTCTCATTCTTCTGGTCAGGTTCTGCAGAACCCCATTGGCATCTCTGGTGCTTGGAGAAGAGACCTAGACCCTCTTCCCTGTGGACCTCTGAAAGGTGTTTTTGCTGGGCACTGTGCTGGTCCTGCTGGTGACTGTGTGTTCAGCTGGTGTCACAGCCCTGCTGGGTCTGCACTGCTCCCCTTTGGTCTGGAGGAGGCTGAACATCAGCATTAAGGTACTCATTTGGTGCGTGGTGTGGAGTTAGTTAGGGAGTTATCTCAGATAATGCTCTGGTTTTGGAATAGGTGATTTTTTTTTTCCAGGGTTGTTCCTCTTGAAACTTTGTGGTGCTGGAAGTCTTCGTTACTTTTCAAGTACATGAAAATAGCAGGGGCACCACAGCTGAACTTCACCAAACTCAAAGCTGTTTATACACTGAAAACCTATTTCAGGCATTTGTTTCTGTGTGGTTTGTGGGAAATTGATGTCAGAACTCACACTGGCTGCTGCAGCACTTGAGCCAGTCTAGGTGATGGGGATATCTGAGAATGAATCTAACCTTTCCTCTGGACAAGGAACAGAAAACCCCTTAGCAGGTACTGGCAGTCTGGATACCCTTGCAGAGGAACTGATTTGGGATCAAATCCTCCGTAGCTTTTTTTTTTTTGTTGTTTCTCTTGCACAGGCCTTAGCTGTGTCTTGGGACCCAGCCAGCATCATGTTAGGATTGATCCATCTGTCTCATGCTTCAGCTTCTCTTTGCGGGGGTAAATATCCTATAGTAAGTTGAGAAGCATGGGAGGTGTTTGTGTAGACCTGGCAGCTGGAGAGGGGTGGGACGATCTGGGTGACTGAGAGCTGGACCCTCCCCAGTCCTGCTCAGCAGGTAACAAAGGAGGGGAACAGAAAGCAAACAAGATCTCGGGAGGGATATAATTGGCCATGCTAATCTTCGGGTTTAGGGTTTCTTGCTTTGCTGCTTTTACCTAGCAGACTTCAGCCCCCTTCTCTGCTGAGTGTTGCTTAGAAGAGGCCTGTAACTGTGTTGGAAACTGTGCAGGCACTGCCTTGGCCTCTGAGGGGGAGCCAGGTGACAGAGATTTGAACTGAAATGTTTCATGGGGCCAGAGAAGAGATTGAAGCAGCTTTGGTCTCTTTGCAGTACATGCTGGACTATGTAATTTGGACTTTTTCCCTGCCTGGATGGTCCCTACCGGGCAGCAGGTCGGGTTACAGAGGAGAGATACCAATCGATGCTGCCATCGGCCAGCACTTCCCTCCCCAGTCCCTCTCCTGGGCAGCCAGTGCAGCTTTGGAGCCGTTGTGATGGAGGTCTGCTCACGTCCCTGCTGCCAGAGTCCCCATGTGACCTTGGAGAGGTCATTTTTTTTGCTGACGTCCAAGTCTTTTGTCTGCAAAACGTGGAGGATGATTTGGTTACAACTTCACGGGTCAAAAGCCAGAACAAATCAGCTGGTGTCTTCCTGTGGCAGCGTGGATGGCCCCCCACATCCCACTGGGGGCAGCCAAGTCAGGAGCCTGTCACCCCTGTGCTTGTACCTGTGCGTGCACAGCCCTCACCCAGCACACTGCTGTGGTGGTACCAGTCAATGCACTATGGCAGGTGCCATGAAGCCCTCTGAGCTTCTTTTTCCCCCCTGGGAGAGCAGGAGGGTAGTGGGAGGTGGGGGACCAGCAGGGAGCTGGTTCCTGCTGGCTCTGGGCCTGCAGCCGCGCGGCCCCTCGGCAGTTATGGCTGCAGGTTGCTGTAATAACGAGTCAGCCTTTCTCTTGCGTCAGGGATAATGAGCTGCTCCTCAACCGCTGCCCTGCCAGGAGGAAGCAGTGTCTGTACTGGAAAAGGGGCTGGTGGAGGTCCCTTCCCAGTTGTAGCTCCTGAGCTGGGAGAAGAACAGGTTTCTTGTGCGGGTATTTGGATTCAGCACTAGGAGCATGGTTGGTGTGTGTTTCCTCAGGGAGCAGTGGAGGGGAGATGGGGGCTCATAAATGGGGTGACTTTTCTGGACCTGTCCCAGATACCTGAATAGCAGTGGTAGCCAGATAGCCCCTGGGGAAGAGGGTATATGTGTGGATGCATCAGCTTTTCTCTTTAAATGCCCCATTTTAGCATACGGTCTTCTCCTTTGTGTAAAAATACCATCAGGCAAAAATTGAAATTGAGATCCACCCCCAGCACCACCTAAAATAAGGACAACTGCCCTCAATTTAGTTATATCTCCTGGGCTCTGTGTGCAGCAACTCTGGATATTGGTGCTCAGAGCAAGCACCCCTGTACCATGTCTGCACCCTCACATGGTGGTCATGAAAGGGATGCTCTGTGCCTGTCCCAACATCCTGCCAGCTGCCATGCACACCCCGACCTCCTCCTCTTCACTCCGTCCTCCACCCTCCTTTGCAAATAACAGGAAGATTCACAGACTGTTTTTCTGTTGAGATGTTGTAGGCTGCATGGATTCTGTACAAGGCTGAGGACAATGGTCAGGGAAATACCTGGCGCTGCAGAGACTGGTGCTGTGGTGAAGAGATCACTGGTGACTACGGTCCCTTTGTTCAGACACCAAGTCTGATTTTGGGTGCATGATGAGAAACAAAAGTATCTCCATGCAAGAATGAGAAGGAAATGTGAGACCATAGGGTCCAAGTTTCATGGGTCTGCTCATTTGCATTGCGATACTGTTATTTCTTGCTCCTTCCCACTGTGCTGCCTGGAGGGCAGGCTGGGCATGGCTGGGAGGGTGTTATGCAGGCAGGGGCAGGATGTCCCATGTAGGAATTGCCTGCTGCCAAGCAGGTGGCTGATGGGACTATGGAGAGCTGCTGTGAAGCATTGTCCTTCAGCATCTGGCCAGTATTGGGAGACCTGGCATCAGGGTGCCTTGGGAGGTAGCAGGTATGTGTGGTGGAATTGGTGGGGCTGGTTTGCTGCCTTCACCTTTCTGTGTTGGGACTTGGAGCAGGAACCTGTCTCTGAGCCTCCGTCCTTTGTATCTGAGTTTTAGCCTTGGGAGAGCTGGGGAGGGAGCTGACCTGGACAGGCAGCCTCAGTCCTGCAGTGTATGAGATGGGCTCCTTGGAGAGCAGCCCAGAGGTTTACCTGCTGGCCACATTTCTGACTGCTTCCCTACCATGGCTTTCTTGGGAAAAGAAAGCACTGCCTGATTTAGACTTCTCTCGGGCACCTGAGGTGCTGCCCTTAATTGGCAGGATAATTTTTAATTTAAGTCACTCGTGCTTGCAGGGGAAAAAGGTGTCCCAAAGGGTTGTTGTGCCTGCCAGTCCCTGACCAGCCCTGCCTCAGATGTGTCCTCCCAGCAGCCCCGTTTTTCAAAGCAAGTCCTGCAAACTGATTGCTCTGTGCTTGTTCTCAGCTCTGGGGAAAGCTGCCTGCAAGCCCAGTGTTCTCGGTCTCAAGTCAGATGAGTTGGACAAGGTCAGCCTCTCCCAGGCAAGGGGGGCTGAGCACTGGATGCAAGTGTCTTTCCTTGACAGGAGTTGCCCTGGCAAACCTCTTGAGGTGACTGAGCTGTATCTGCCCTTGGCTATCACGAGTGGTCCTTGCTTTCTGCTGACCTCAGCCACTGAGTAGAGTCACTGCTTTTGTAGTTAATGTAGTGGCAAAGCTGCTCTAGAGTTGTGGCTGAGTTCAGGAGGAGCCAGGAGAGCCTTGCTACACATCTGGAGCAGGGCAGGGCAGTGGGGAATACAGCAGTGAGCTGAGAGGAGACCTTGAGGGAATGTGAGTTGGGAGTTGCAGTGGTGACATGTCTGGTAGGAGATGTTGCTGAGGGGTCACCTGCAGCTGCTGCCTGATTTGGTGGCATTTGTGGTGTCTAGAGCCTGGACTTACTGTGAATGCCTGGTTCTGCTGTGGTGTGTGTTTGATGAAGAGTTGGTGGGACAGCCTAGCAGGAGTGCAGACTGGAGAACTGCACCCCTCAGGGTACAACAAGGGAAACATTTGCCAAAGCCTGGCTTTGCTAAATTCCTGGTTGGCACAAAGGAATTTATTTTATCAACCACTGTGGTGTTGTTATTTATTTTGGGTTTTGGTGACATCTGGTACAGGTGATCCAAACAGGTGGGATACCAGTGTTACCACCTTATTCCTTTGCAGAGAAGCCTGAGTAGGGAAATAAATTGTATCTTGTTTGAGATCTCAAAGGTCTTTTCAAACCTTAACAATTTTATGATTCTATGAAGTACAGGGTATTTCAGCTTGCTGATGAAGAAGCCTGAACTCCTCAGTGACCATACAGAAATACAAGATCTTTAAATGCATTTGGGACATGGGCTGGTGGAGGATTGCAATAGAACATACAGCTTGCAGAGTATCCAAACTGGTGCTTGGGGACTGTGCTGGATGTCCTGGGCTGTCCTTGATGTCATGCCTTCAAATGGCCACAGACCATAACTGTGTAATAATGGTAGAGAGAGTCTTGATTTAACTTCTGGGTGTTTTTGCTCCACGTCAGTGCTACATGGGATGAAAGCATCCCTGCCTGAGAATGTTTTGAACATGGTGCAAGTCGAAGGAAGAGAAATAGAAGGTTTTTTGGCAGAGGGGTGTTTTTGCATGAGCTGAACCCAGGCCAGAGAGCATTGCCCTGCCTGATGGGTAGTCCTTGCTGTAACTCTTGTGACTTTCCAGCTGAATGTGTGTTTTGGGTAGCTGATAAGCAGGAGCCAGGGGCCTGCCCCTGTCCCAGGAGGACCTTGCCTTGCTGGCAGCCTTCCTTCCCCCTCCTCTTCCAAGATCCTTGAAGAAAACATAATGTATTGCTCTCTCAAAAGTCCTGTTTTCATATCTTCTGGGGGAGCCTTTATCAACAGGGGTTTTCCACGCACACTGTCCTGTGTGCTCCTTAAATGAAAAGTCTGGTCCTTCCAGCTACTGAAGTAAACATCTTCCCAGCAATACATAAGGCCCCCCAAGAGAAGGGCCTGTTCCTCTAAATGGAAAGAGCCTGGGGGGCTGGGGAAATTGAATGATCTGTTTTGAGTTCTGAACCCCCCAGACTCCATCTGTCCTGTGCCTGCTGACAGAGACTCCTGAGCTGGGAAAGGGAAAGGTTTGATGGGTGATGTGCCAAGGCCCTGGGTGTCCATTTGGTGATGGGTGTGTGTGTCTGGTGTAGGTGCTGTGTTAAAGCCAGGCACAGCTGCTGATGTCCCTTGTTGCTGTAAAGCCAAGGACAACCAGAAGAATGCTCACTTGGCTTTGCCTTGGCTTCCAC
Source organism: Trochalopteron elliotii (assembly GCA_024734555.1). Classification (NCBI taxonomy): domain Eukaryota; kingdom Metazoa; phylum Chordata; class Aves; order Passeriformes; family Leiothrichidae; genus Trochalopteron; species Trochalopteron elliotii. Next base: position 1,769,944 of record JANPWX010000095.1, read on the forward strand.
CTGTGCTCCGTTAGATATTCTCTGTAGATTTCCATGGGATGTTGCTGCTCAGGGGGAGTGTGGGGTGCCACCAAGTAGCTCATTGTGTGGATTTTTGTACATCTCAGCAACCTTTTTTATTGCATACCCCTGTCTGTTAGAAGCCAATACAGAAGGTTATTTATGAGAGCAGCGTGTTTGGGTAAACACAGACTCCTTCAAAATCTTTCTCAAAACAAGTGGTTGAATTGAGGTGGGTTCCAAGCTGGATTGATGTTTAACTTGAGATACTAAGAAAATACTTCCTCTGTTTAGCTAAAGCAAACAAATCGAGAGAGGAGACCTTTTAAATATGATTTGCACTCCAGCTGCAACCAATACTGATTTTTTTTTTTTCTTTTACAGATATATTTCCAACTGACGGCCAGTCTGGTATGTATTAAATAAAAATGGAGCTCTTCAAACCTCCTTCTCCCTTCCCTTCTGTTCCTTCAGAGTCAGTGCTAACCAAGACTGGTGCATGCAATGTATAGTCTGGAATATGCAATGGACATTAATGAAAAAAAACCAAAAACAACAAAACCACAAACCACAAACAAAATCCCAGAAAACCCCACCCAAAAACCAAAGCAAAAAAACTTCCTAAACAAACTTCTAATATATGGTCATTCCTGTATAGCAGTGACATCTTTTATGCTTTCATGTAGTGATGACTAAACAGCTGGAAGGTTCTTTCCTCCCATACATTGTAGCATAGCAAATTTGGATGTCCGGGGTGAAAGAGTTGGGGAACTTGTAGGTCTTGGTCATCACACATAATTGAAAACACTGACATGTCAGGATGCAAATGTAGCTCAGATTGTTGTTGTTTATGTGTTACCTGTATACAGATGGATGTGGCTATGAAGCTGAGGATATATATTTTAATTTGCAATACTTTGGGAAGGCACAGACTTCCCTGTGGCTTGTCTGTGTGTTGCTGTTGAGTATTGCTGTTATGGACAACCAAGGTATTCACTGTTGCCATCAGTGCAAGAAAAAAAAAAACACTTCCTGGCCCCTGTGGTGTGTGCAGCCTTGCTGGGAGAGGGGGCTTGCTCTGGATGGAGGTTTCAGATCAGGGAAGGAATGTAGTTTTCAGAAGCAGATCTTGATGATCTCAATTCCTGGCTTTCCCAAATTGCCAGAAGCTCCACCTAGGCTGATGCTGTGGAAGTGCTAAGACTGAAAGAAAGTTTTGTGTTTTAACCAGTGATAGTGAGATCAGTGAGAGCCTGTTGTTTCAGAGCTGTAGTGCCATGTGGGGATGTGCCATAGCAAAGGCACTGGAAATGGAACTGACTTGTCCTTGTGTCACCCCAGGCATGTCACTGTGTCCACCTCTGATGTCCATCTTTGGCTTTGCTTGGGATCCCATTTCACCAGGTCCTGGATACTGTGAGGGTAAATTGCTGTTGATGGTGGAGGCATTGGAAGTATGGAATCAGCTCTGGTATCTTAAAGCTGATTCCAGTAAAAATAACTCACTGGTTTAGAGTGGTCTGGTGTAACACTGGAGGCACTGTAATTCAACTTGCTGAACTGCACAGAGGGATGGAAGTTGTGGATGTGTTTCCAGAGCTCTTGCCAGCTAACAAGGCCATGGTGTACAACTAGATGCACTGGATTAAGGCTTTGATTCCACATTTGTAACTCCCTCATGATTTTCTTGCTTTCTTAACGTGTAAGAATGAAATATTACAGTTTTGAAGAGCAAAGATTTATTCCCATCTGTTGAGTTTGTAGGAGGCTTTTCTCCACCTTGCTGTAGATCTGTCTTCTTTGGGTATTGGGTTTTGTCTGCCTGTGCTGTGAACTCAGAGATGTCCTTTGTTTGGCACTACTCCATCCTCTGTTCTCCAGCTGGTTGGGGGACCTTGCACAGCTGCCTCCAGGGTGGGGCATGAGTGTGTGTCTGCAGCAGATGATAGTGCTTCAGAAAGTGCTTGTTACATGTCAGCAGTGTTGCAGAAAACATTACCTACAGAGCTTGGGGCTTTTTTTACAATTCTGTATGTTTTTTAGGAGATAAGTTAAAGCTTAAACAGGATTCCTCTGAATGGTAGCTGCACAGACACTGCAGTCTTTCTCATATCTTTCTCCAGAAAAGCCTTAAAGCTGGTGCCATGCTTTTTCTTCCCAGGCACTGAGCTTATCTGGAAGCTGTGGTATCTCAAAACACAGTGAAGTGTGAAGGCAGCAGGCAAAAGCAGAGTGGCACTGCTCCTGCCACCAGAACTCCTGTGCACTCCTGAGGCTGTTGGGTTTGACTCCCTCACCTCCTTTTCATTGCTGAGGCTATTGTATGAGTTAATTTACTCTGGTCACCAGAACTCCCATACATGTGTCAGGGGTCTATTTTTTAAGCTTCATCCTGTGAAGTCAAGTGGATCTGTAAGGCTGGTTCCCCTCTGGGTGAGGATTCTCCCAAGGAAATGCTTAGCAGAGTGCTGGAAGACGCTGAGGCACAGTATCAGGGCTAGGAATTGCATAGGTGGGGTGCCTGAGCCAAAATTCAGCCATTTTGTAGGCACAGTAGCTGCAGTGTGCCCCAGAGCATGTTCCTGCTTGTCAGCACACATATGCCAGCAGTGGCCTGCCCTCAGCCTGGATCCTCAGCCTGGATCATCCCCGTGTCACGTGCGAGCGCTGTGGAGGTGGAAGCGCAGCACTGTTTGCGTCCCAGATACCTAACAGTGTTTGCAAATAAATCAGTTGTTGGAGAGAGGCCTCACTTTCCTTCTGTCCAGCACAGCAGTGCCTCATTCCTCTCCTCTCCCACGTCCCACAGCCAGGATTCAGCAGCTGTAGGGTGCTTTTCAGGAGAAACCATTTCTAACCATGTGATCTGGAGTTCAGACAGAAAACTGAGATTTCAACACCCTTGAGAAATGCAAGGTTGGGCTTGGTGAGCAGAGGGACATACTCTCCCTCTGAAGGGAGGGAGGGCAGTCTTCTGCTGAAGAGGACTGGGAGGGCACATTTGCAGCTGGATGTCTGTGAACGACTTCACTGTGAACACCAAACTCTTCTGCCAGGCAGCCGATGCTGTTCAGCTCCCAGGACTTGCTACTGTGTGAAATTTGCTGCCTGCTCTGGAAGGGAATATTTCTGCCACTTCAAGTGGCTCTCCTGCTAGCTTTGTGTGCTGAGCCTGTGCCCTCCTGGCCTCCTACATGTTGCAGCCAGCCCTCCTCTTCTCCGTGGTGGAGGATCCCAGCCTTTTTAGTCTCACCTCTCGAGGAGCTGCCTCTGGGTGGTTTAATTGCTTTTCTTTGAGCAGCTGTAACAGCCCTGTGCCCTTGTTGAATTCCAGAGACCAGAGCTGACTGCAGGGTGCAGTTGTGGATGTGCTGGTGTTCAACAGAGCAGCAAGTAATGCTCTGTCTTGGTTTCACCACTCCTGATGACTTTTTTTCATCTGCTGCACCCTGACCTGATCATTTTGTACAACTGTCAGCAGTGGCTGAGATATCTTTCTTGAGTTTATAAGTGCCTCTTTGAATTAAACACTGTGAAGTTTTCCATAAAGAGATGAGGGTGATGCTACCACTGCAAGGAAGTGGGTTTTAATCCTTTAGAAATAAGAGGAGGGGAGATGGATCTTTAAATTAGGAAACTGCTATGTTGCACTCTTTGTAATTGGGTACTCCTGACTCCTTTGGGAAGACTTAGTCTGATTAGGTTGTTGTACTCTTTTATGCTCTTGTATTGACATGGGAGGCAGCCACTTGTAGCACTGGAATTAGCTTTATTAGAGTGGTTTATGCAGCAGGATTCATGGGATTGTGTACCCAGGAAGGAAGTTGCTGTATCAGAGTTATTTAGAAAAACCTGGAATACCACTGCGTCTTGCTTAAGGTGGGGGGCATAAATGAGGATGGTGTATCTTCTGCTTGGAAAAGCTTGCTCTGAAACCAGCTCAGCTGAGGTGTAGTGATGCTGAAGTAGCACATAAAGAAGCTCTTCTGCTTGCTCTCAAAGATCACAGGGATATTTGAGTGCCTTGTCATGGTTTTAGTGCTCTGGATTCACCAACAGGAGGAAGCCCCCATACCTGTGCTCAGTTTAATCCAGGTGGTTATGAGACTGTAAGATTTTTTCAGCACATTTTATGGAGACACCTTGCTTAGTGGGAGACTTAGGTATGACCTCCCTAAATTCCTGTGAAATTTTGCTGCACCTGCTCCTGCCACCAAATCACTGTTACTTTCTCCTGCCCCAGGAGATGGACCTGGATTTCTGCACGCTGCTGGCTTTGTCTTCCTTGACCTCACAAGCTGAGCTGTTGCTCAGTCACTTGTTCTGTGCAGTCAGGGGGGCAGGTTTGCAGCTGTGCAGACTGAGGGCAAGGTTAAGTGGTCACTTAGCAAGTGGCCACTGCTCAGGGGACACTCTGGTCCTGCAGGGATGCCTCTGCAAAAGTAGCCAGGAGGGTCCAGGAGTCACAGCGGGAGGAACTTGGATTGATGTTATTTGAATTACGTCAGTCTCCTTTGTGGAAACCCATTCTGTTCTTTGAGATGACAGGTTTTCCAGAGACTTATTTTGTGCAGAGTTTGCACTTTTGCCTTGTACGACCCCTCTCCCCCTCCACTGGCACGGTGGGAGCTGCACAGTCTCCTCTTAGATAGTGTGAACGCTTGGAGCTGGAGGGTCTCTCTGCAGGCGCTTGGCTCTCAAATCCTGTCTCTTTGTTGTTAAATATTTACAGTGAGATGTACCAGATGCTTCCCAGGGAGGGTTTTGTCAGCTTCCAAGTCCCCAGATGCAGCTGCACAAGGGGCTGACGGCCATTAAAGGGATGGTGTCAGCCCGGGTTCGGCAGCGGTGCAGTGACCTCCTCTCGCTCGTGCCAGGGCCGCTGCCGGCTGCGCCGTCTCGTCAGCCACAGCAGGATCCAGGCAGAGAGCACCCTTCTGCTGATGTCAAGAGATTAATGATGTCTGGTCCTCAGGTTTTTTGTTGTTCTTCTGCAGGAGGAGGAGGTGATGCTTTTGGATTTTGTCATTGCACCTTTTTTCTGGGGCCATCTCTCCACAGCGGTGGTGCTGCCTTGGCTCCCATTCAGTTCTCAGCACACTCGTGTCTGTCTTGGTCACCCAGCCACCCTGAGGAGAGAGGGGTAGATTGATCCAGGGGGTCAAACTCCTGTCACCAGCCCTGGGCATCACCAGCCCTGGGCATGGAGAAGCCAACAGCTGGAGCATTGCTGCTGAATATGTCTCCTATGCTAGTCACACTGGTCAGGTTCCCAGTGTGCCTCCTGCTTTCAAGATAAGGTCCAGGACCTTGGGCTAGGCCCCTGTTTGTTGCTCTTGGTGCTTATCAGCTTTTGCTGCTGACAAGGTGACCTGCTGAGGATGGGGAGAGAGGGTCCCCCCAGCCCAGGCTGTGTGCTGGTCTGTCCCCTCCACCCGGGATAGCCTAGATGTGCACACAGGCCTTGCTCCTGTGCCAGCTGTTCCTGTTCTAAATATTACAACTCCTGCTGGATGAGGATCTTCCCGGGTGCCATGGAGGTAGGATCTTGGGAGGTGGCAGGTCGGCTCCTCTGAGGGAGGGCCAGGGAGGAGCAGGCTCGCTAGGTCATCGTTTTTCCAACTAAATATAGTTGCCCGTGCTTTCATAAGGTCGGGATTTTTGCATCACGTGACTGTCTTATCCCTCCCAGCCGGCAGTCAGAGTCAGAGTAGGGGATCGAGTGTCTGAATGGGTAATAATTAACTGTTAACTAGCTTTTCATTAGAGCCTGGCAGAACGGTACAGCAGCAGGGAGCAGAGGAAAACTGCTCCTGATCCCTCCTGGAGGGCGGACTCCCCGTTTTAATTTGCAAATCAGTTATTCCCAAAGGTGAGTGGACTGGGTTGGTTTTTTTACTGTTTTATAAGGAGTTGTGAGTCTTGCCTGGTGTCTGCGCTTGCTGTCCTATAGTTCCTGTTCATGTCAACCCTCCCTGTCCCCCACCACTGATTTTAGTTTTTAGGTCATGGACTATCAGCTGGTCTCTGAGCTGGCTTGGAGGAGGGCCTGACCCTCCATCTCCTCCACGATTTGGCTCACTTGCATACCCTGGGCCCCTTCAGCCTTGCCTCAGGTGCCCTCCTGTCCCAGTGCTGAGGTGTCCTTGCTGTGCCTCGTGCCTGGAGCAGCAGCTGGATCAACTCGTGCCATTCTCAGGGTCCCAGACTGACGCGGCGTTTTCCCTGGAGTGTTTTCCCTGGAGCGCCGCCAGCTTTTCCAGCCCCTCTCCCTGAACCATTTAACCTGATGGAGTGTCCTTGAAGGCTTTTCTGCCTTCCATGCCGGCAGAGGAATTGCTGGTGACATGCTCTGCCAGCTGGAAATGTCTGCACCAGGCGTACTGGGTCAGACACTGGTGCTGGAGTAGCCTCTGCTGCAGAGCTGCTCAGGGAGAACAGGGTGGCTCAGCAGCTGCAGGGGCCTGAACCAGCCCAGCTTCGTCATTTTGACAGTTTCTAAAGTGTGGTCAGCTGGGTGACCTTGGCTGTGTCCCCTGTGTGATGCTTCTTGGTTTCTGGGAAGCATTGGCTTCCCCTGGAGAGAATCCTTAGTTTAGGATTCAGTTTTTTTGTAGAAAACTGGATGGGAAGCGTTTCATGTGCCATCTCATTCTGTGTGTGTGCCTGGCAGCTCAGGGACCGTGTGTGGGGCTGTTTGCATGGATTGTGTGTCAGGAGTTTCCTAGAAATCCTCTTCAGGGAAGCGGTTTGCTTGAAAAGGCAGTGGAAAGATGTCACTCGCCCTTAAGAGGGAGTTCATTTGCTACCTTTAATAGTAGCTGTCTGTGCCAGGAGGAATCCAGGGTGCCCTCACTGACACTGTTACTGTTAGAAATGCCTGTCGGCGTTTCCTAACCCGCTCCTCCTGGAGTGTAGCTTGGTCACAAGGTGAAGCATTTCTGTCTCAGAGTGAGAGGCTGCAGTGAAGATGTTCATGCATTTTTGCTAAGTCCAGACCCTTTCTGCCCCTTATTTGCTCTGGAAATAAATGTCAGACCCTGCAGATAATGCATGTGTGTAGAGCTTGTAACAGGTTTGTGTGTTTAAAGGAGCAGTGCTGTTCCTCAGCTCTCTGAGGAGGACTGTGGTCTGACTGAAGCCCCTGCTTGCAGTGAGGATCTGTGCTGTCAGCAGAGACAGCCTCTGCACATGTCTTGAGCTGCTCCTCCTGTTCCAGGGCTTTCAGGACTATCAGCTGAGGGATGTGAGGGCTTGGAGAGCTGGGATTATAACTCAGATGCCCACACTCAGCCTGTGACAGTGCTGTCCTGGCTCTACCTGCCTGTACCCCAGCCTCCCTCCCTGCACTTTTCAGGGCAAACTCCTAAGCTCCTGGAGCTGCCTAGGACACCCAGGTGGGAGTGTTCTCATGCTCTCTGTGGTGCTGTCAGATGCCCTTTTTGAAGTTATTTTTAGCGAGTGATCTTTGCAGCAGTTGCAGAGCTTACATTGCAGAGAGGTGTAGGCAGCTCCTTGCTTCCTTTGCTGTTACAGTAGGACTTGTACAGTGGAGCTTCTGCTGAGGAGCTGTGGAAAATTGCTTGGAAGGCTTTGAGCTGTGGTACCTGCAGCTTATCTCTTGCTCCAGCTGAGCAGGCTTCCCAGTGCTTTACAAGCCTGAATCCTGCTCAGCCATCCACCTTAAGGATCCAGTCTTCTGCTTGGTCCTGACCTTGGCCATTCTTGCGCAGTTTTTCTTGCATGTACAGGAAAATTCTGATATTGCTGAGGTGTTGCAGATATTCCTCTTACCTTTGTAAGTGAGGCCAAACGCTGCTCACAGGGAGCTGTGAAACCATGTGCTGCAAGTGATGGGGTTGACTGTGGTTCTCTGCAGTCCCCAGGAGCAGGTGGGAGCCCCTGCTGTGGAGACACCAACCTGTTTGTGCTGGAAGATGTCCTTGTGATAACATCTCATTGAAAGCTGTTGGAGAGCTCCCATCCAGTGCTCCCTTGTTTCCCCCTCCGTGCGCTCGCGTGCCTCCGGCTGCAACTGTGATTTGGTGGGAGGCAGAACTGTAAAACATTGCAGACCTAGAGGAGGTGCAGTCTGTGAGCTGAGCCTGTCCTGAGCCTTTTCTGGCTTTGTGTGTCTTGTGATGCCTTCAGCAAAATGTGAGCATGCCAAGCAGTCAGTGCTATAAATCCCAGGCTTTTCCGCTGGTGTGTGGAGCTGCAGCCACAAGTGTTTCCTATCTCAGCTCTGGCACACTGCTGAGGCTGTGCTGGGAGCAGCTCCTTGGGAGGCAGGGCAGAGGTGGATCTGCTGATTGGTCTCTGGGGGTATCTGCACCTCTCTGCATGCAGGGGTGCTACCTGATGGCTCCCTGGGGAGGCTGATGTCCCCTCCCATCTGCCAGTGCTTCCCAGCCCCTTTACAGCAAGGATGTGTTGCCCATCACAGCCTCTTGGTGATGCAGAAATGGATGCAGCACCCACAAAAGGAGCATAAAGTGTTTGCCAATGCCCCAAGGCTTCTCTGCCTGTAACTTCAGGGGGTCCTCTTTGGGATGGACTCAAAAAGAAGAGAGCTTTGTCACTGTCTGCAAGAGGCAGGCTGCTGGTGGGAGTGGGGACTGCTGGTGGCTTGCAGGTCGTATCTGGCCGGCAGGGCTGGCCCTCCAAATGTCTCTTAGTGGACATGAAGCTCACCAGCTGTGTCCTCTGATGGCCTGGGGAGGCTCAGACTCCAAGTCCTGCACTGAGTGCATGGACAGTGGTGAGTGCCACAGGAGAGTCTCTGAATCCATGTCATGCCCCTGGTGCTGTGCAGATCAGGCCACCCTGGGAGAGAGATTGCCTGGAGCAAGGACAGGGACTGGGTTGGTGCCCTGAGTTTCCCATGCTGGGAGGATGGGGATGCACCTTTGGAGCTGTTCTCTATTGGCTCCCCGGATCATCTTTTAGGCCAGGAAGGGGCCACAGTGGAGTCCTGGCTGTGGCTGGTTACCTGCTGGGTCTGCCTTATGGGAATGTCTTTGCAGGTTGGTGCTGTTTCACCACATCTTTCCTGTGTATCAGTACCCAGGAGGGACTCTCCTGCCCTCAGGAAATGCTTCTGAAGGAGCTGTCTATCTCCTTGGAAAATAGCTAATCCCACACAGAAACATTTTTTAAACATTTCTCTCAGCTCACTCTTGCCCAAGCTGCACTTGCTCTTTCTCTCCTAAAAACCTCAGTGCCAGACCCAGTGTCCTGTTGAGCTGGTTATGACTTACAGTCTTCACATGTGCCAGGAGTGTTCTGTGGAGTGTGGGAAGGAAGGAGGATTGTTTGGAGACAGAAGAGTGAAGTGGGTTCTGGTGGAGCTCTGGGCACGTGGCTGTCTGCCCCACACAGCACCCTCAAGCTGCTGCCAGGGCTCTGGGGAAACTGGGGATACTGGTTTGGCTCTGGCAGCCCCATCAGGACCCACATCACAGAGCATGCGCCCCTGCCTCGGCTGCTTCAGCACAAAGTCCAGGCTCTTGGCTTGGAACCACCTTCATCAGCAGTTTCTTGTAGGTGCCAGGCTGTGGAGCAGGGAGCAGGATGGCTCCTTTCTGTCGACCTGGCTGCTGGATAAGGAGAGGGGGTGCTCTGTCAGGGACAGTGTGCCAGAGCTGAGGACTCTGCATTGCTGCCCTCTGAGGCTGTCCCAGCTGCTGCTGGGGTTCTCAGAGCCCTTGTCTGCATTGCACATGAGTGGTACACCTGCAGCAGGCATTACAGCTTCTTGCTATAGGTACAGGTGTTTCTGCAGTAATGCCAAGGCTTTGCACAGCACTGCATATTTATTCCCTCTCTTCATTTACCTTCTCTAAAATTCTGTTATAAATTCCATTGGATGCAAGGAAAGGCAGGAAACCAGTTGCTGGGTGTTTGGTTTAATTTTCCCAGGGAAGGTAGTAGATACGTCTCCTTGGCTGAGCTCAGTGGTCCTATGTTGTATGTCCCCTGTGTAGTAAAACCACCCTGTTGGGGTGGAGGGACATTTAGCTGTGGATCTGCTGTCGCTCTGGCTGTCTGGTCCTTGTGCAAGGGCTCTTCTTCCAGATAAGAGGCCTTTGCTCACCTGGATGCCCCTGTGAGCACCCCAGGGCTCTGTGCCCCCCAAGTGTGGGCTGCAGGAAAGCACGAGGTGTTTGCACAGCCTTGCCCTTGGTATTTGTCAGGTGCATTGGGGAGTGAGTGTCCAAAGCCAGCGAGTGCTCTGGCTGTGGCACAGCCAGGGGAAGGGTTTGGCTGTGATTGGGGCTGTTGTGGGTGCTCCCATCTGAGCCTTGTCCCCTTGGTTGCAAAGAGATAATCTCCTCGTAGCTGGGCAACCCCATGGCTGGGCAAATGATCAGGTTCTGGCTGCAGGCAGCAGATCAAAACTTGAGACCTGCTTTTCTGTTCTTGGCTGTGCCAGCATCTGCTCTGTGGCCTCAGGCAAAGCTGCTCCTTGTCCCTGTGCCAGCCTCACACCACTGAAGCCCTGGCTCCTGCTGCAGCTGTTTTGTCTGTCCCCTCACACAGAGAGGCCCTGTTTTTCACGAGGTGGTCAGGCACTGCTCGTGCAACTGGAATTGCTGGCTGCCACCAGACAGATGCAAAAGGAGGGCTGTGAGACACCCAGAGGTCTGAGACATCTGTCAGCAGCTTTAAAGGCTCGGCTGTGAACTAAGGCAGTATCCAGTGTCCCTTGCTGCTTGTGCTGAGCTCCTGCATGGGAGAGCAGCACTCACTTGGTCTGCACTTCCCAGGATGATGCAGTGAGGTTTTCCTGCAGGGGGTCTTTTCAGCTGAGAGCCACAAGATGTGTTGCTGGTGCCCTTGGTTATGTTGCTGTGCCCTGGAGGGTGCCAGGCATGCATGGCCTCTGCTTGCCGTGGTCTTGGCTCAGCAGGTGCTGTGTCTGGCCATGTGTCCACCAGCACAGTCACACCCTCTCCGTCTCATGCTTTGGTCTCCACCATGAATTGCTGGATCTCTGCTCCATCCATGCTCCACATGCCCGCAGCCCCAGCCTGGAGCAGCCTCTCCCTCCCTTCCTCCCTCCCTCCCTGCTGGGCTGCAGCCCTTTGCTTTGTGTTTTGTCTTCCGCAGTGCTCTGCAAATGCTAATTAGTCTTCTCAGCACCTCAGCGAGATAAGGGATCCCTGTTCATATCTAGCAGATAAGGAAAGCAGCAGAACTTGTTTCAAACAATCTCCTCCCTCCCCCGCAGAGATGATGGGAGTCTGTGGCACCTGCCCTTGCAGCCTGTGCCCCTTCATCCTCTTCCACTGCTGCTTGTGAGGCCCCTCTCTTTGACTCCTTCCCAAAAAGAAGCACGAGAACATCTCTGGCCTTGAGGGCTCCTGAGGTGAAGCAGCTGGGGGAAAGGGCTGGATGCCATTTTTGTGAGCACTGGGGCTGTGCTGTGGTGGGAGCAGGCACCTGGATGGGATCCTTGCAGGGAGGGAGGAATCCCTGCTGCCCCCCAGCCCCAGAGATCAGAGCCTGATCAGGCTGTGCCAGTCCCATCAGTGCTGTTGGAGCAGGCAGGGGTCTTCTGTGTCTGTGGAAAACCAGACTGGCTGTGGGTTTGTGCTGTAGCTCCTGGTGCCTTTTGAAGCTATTTTTAGTTGTTGGCATCTGTGGGCGTTGAGTGGAGGATTTTGGGGGCTGTTTTGAAAGTGCTGGCTCTTCCTGCACTAGCAGGGAAGTTTAAAAGCCTTGTGGCAAGCTTTGTGCCATGGAGCCAGAATTCTCAATGAAGTGCACGTGGAATAAATGAGAGACACGTGGGACTGCTGCTGCTCATGAAGGGAGGCACTGCAGGTGGGTTGGGGAAGTCCTAGAAGAAAGGGGGAGGATTCAGGGACCCAGCTGAGAGCTTGAACTCTTCTGGAGTTGAAATCCCCATGCAGAAGCCATAGAGAAAGGAACTGGGGAAGGGGAATGCACATGGCTCTGTCCTGCCATGTCTGACTCTGCCTTATTGACACTTCAAAGCCTCCAGCTCTGAGCAAGGCCAGGATGAATCACTGGTTTGGAGGCTCAGAAGGGGACCGGTTTTGATCATCCAGGCAAAGTTGTCCAGCCATTCAAGGAGATCAAAGGCAGCTTTGAGCAGAGCTCAGTAGGCTACTCAGGGTGTTTCCTGGGGCATCCCCAGATAGCCCGTGCTGATCCTCCCACCCTCACCCTACCCCAGTCAGGGCTGCTTTTCTTCTAAACAAAGCCAGTGAGTCAGCAGAAATCCTCCCTGCAGGAGCCTGGCACCTGGCAGGAGCTGCCCTTCAGGGCAGGGCCCAGCAGGCTCTCCTCCCCCTGTGCAGCACCAGTGTCCTGGAGGAGACCCTCACCCTTGGTCCTTGTGGGGCTGGTTTGTGTTGGGCAGGGTTGTGCTGCTGTTGCTTGGACTCTGTGAGCCTGATCAGAGGCCTTGCAGCCAGACCTGAGGGACAAGGCAAGTTGAATTCCTGTTTCTGCTTGTAAGGAGGTGGTGTGTGAGCTGGAGCCAAGATGGGCCATGGTGAGGTTGACTTGACTTGCTGTGAGGTCTGTGGTGGTGTGAACCCCAACAGTCTCACTCTGATGTGTTAAAACACCCCAGAGGTGCTTCAGGGCCTAAATGCTTTTGGCTGTGGCGGGATTCAGGCACTTGATGTATCTGGCTCATTTTCTCTGTACATTTCCTCTCTTGAACTTGCTGTCCCTGCTGGGATAGCTGACTTCAAACCAGGATTCAGCAACCACAGACTTTTGCATCCCTGTGTCAGAGCCCTGCTCTGCTCCCTGGGGAGCACCAGCCTCATGGTGCTGTGATGGGTCTTGGCTTCTCAAGGGCATGTTTGTTTTGCTGTTCTGTGGGTGCTTTGCAGCATGAGCTGAGCTCCTTGCCCCCTCCTCCTCCCTGGCTGGCAAGGGCAAGAGGGGAGGGCAGAGCTAAGGCAGGGAATGCCTTCCTGCAGCAGCATGGGGTTAAAAGTCCATCTCTGGGCCACCTGGATTGGTCAGGAGTTTTCTGATCTTAATGGGGCAATTCTGAGACTGAAGTTAGAAACTGGCTGTTATTTCTGTTTTCCTTTTCCTCTTAGCTCTCCTCTGCTGAAGGGGGAGCTGCTTTGCTTCCTACCCACTTCTCTCCAGAGCCAGCACTCCCACCCACAGCCCTCAGCTATGTTTTAACACTTTTGTCCTTCTCTTGCAGAACTTACAACTCCAGCGAAAGTGGTGAGGGCTGCCAACCCGAGACAGAGGAAAGGAAGCAAGGTAAGGCTGTGCCTGCTCTCCTCTCACTGGGCCCAGTTTCTGGTGCAGTTATCAGTGTTGCATGAACTTCTTGAGGGTCTGGAGAGCAGAGCTCTCCCTTCACAAGCTTGGTTGTGGAGAGGCTGATGGGCTGGCCTTGTTCTCTATCTCCTCTTCAGCATTTTAGGGGTCTTGCATGCTGTTCTGACTGGTTTTCTGCCCAGCTTCTCACCTCCCCTCTAACAGGGAGGCACTTGGAGGAGTCCTGGATGTGGAGAACCTCTCACCCTACTGCGAGGACACTCCAGATTCCTTGTGGGCTCAGCCTGTGCCCAGCTCTGCAGGCAGGGTGGTGACAGTGGTGTGTCTGTAACTCTGTCCTTCTCTGTGCAGTTTCATCTTCCCTGGCATGCAGAGAGCCAGGGGAATTGATGTCAGACAAAGCAACTCCTCTGGAGGAACCAGAGCAGTTTGTTCCAGGGAATCAGTGATGATGGAGGGACAGTTTCTTCTGGGGCACAGTTGGGGACAGGGGCTGTTGGTGTTGGCTCCCAGCAGCCTGTGGAGATGTATCTGCAACTTGATAGGACTTTCCTTCTCCTTTCCATTTTGGAAAGGGGAAGGCCCTGGGGATGAAAGGTGCTCCTCTCTGTGAAACAGGCATGGCCCTGCACTGGAATTGGTTTTCCTAGGAAACTTACCTCTATGCAGAGGAGCATTGCACCTACATGTAAAGATGTGATCTCCTGAGGGATAAAAAATTAATTTGACTCCAAATTAATTCCGAAATAACAATCCCACAAGAGCAAGGAGGAGTTTCTGTGCCCAGATAAACTCAGTGCCCAGCCATGGTTCATTGGTACCTGGGCAGCTGTTTGTCTTCTTTCCTGTGTCCTGCAGGTCCTCTGAAACCTGAAAGAGATAGAAGTGATTGTAGTGAGCAGGTCATTTATTCAGCAGAGAAGTAGTTGGTGTTCCCTCGTGTGGCCATGGGGTGACTGGAATGAGGGAGTTCCCTTCTCGAATTTTCTCACTCACTCTGAGACCATCCCCTGTCTTTGTTGGCAGCACGTGGTGGTTGTAGTTGGGCACTTCATTGAGGCTGTGCCTGGCTGTGACTGCCACTAGGTGGAAGAGTGAGATGTAATTGCTTCAGGTGTATTTGGAATGCTGTAAGCTGGGTGCTTTCCCTGTCCAAGGGATGTTGCTTGTGATTGACTGAATTACCCTGGGTGACTTGCTGCCAAATGCTGCTGCTGGGACAGAATATTTGGTGAGAGAGGCTGGGAGCTTGCAGGAGTGGTGGCAGCCTAGTTAAAATGTCTGATGGACATAAACTTTTCCTCAGCCATTTGGAATTAGTTCAGGGTTCCTGCTTTGGTGGGGAGAGGGGCTGTATGTGCAATGTGGGTGTCCCCCTCCAGCCTCGTGGGGACAGCTGTTTGTGGGACAGTGGTGGGTGGAAAGCATTCTTCCCTGCTGCAGGGAACACCTGCAGCTTTGTGCACTAACGGGACCTCTCTCTTTGGTACAAGGTTGGTGACTTTGGTGATGCCACAAATTGGCCAACACCTGGAGAAATAGCCCACAAGAGCGTCCAGGTGAGAACACAGAACCATTGTGATGAGCAGGATAAGGCCCTTGCAGACCTCTCTATCCCTCTGGAAACCCTGGCTGAGCCAGGTCATTTGGGGTGCTGAGTGTCAGTGCAGAGGCAACCAGGAATAGTGTGCAGGGAATTTCCTTTTAGGGCTGCCCATGTGGCAGACTCCCTCCCTAGTGCTATTCTGGGAACCCGGGGCCCAGTCTAAACCCTGGGCTGGCTAAAGCAGGTAGGCCAGCTCCCAGACCTGCTCTCCTCAGGGCTGTTCTGTGCAGGAAGGGCCTGGACCAAAGTCAGGAGTTCCACAGAAGGAGCTGAAAATGCACGAGAAAGGTTTGGTGTGCTGAAGGAGCTCAGCCCTTCCTCCCTGCTGAGGACATGGGTGTCATTGAAACCTTTCTATTTTTGGATGCTGCTCTGCTGGCTCCTGGCTGTCTGTCAGGGCAAGGTGGTCACTCACCCCTTTGCCACTGGGGCAGTCTGGTCCCTTACAGGACAAACCCATCCATGAGCACGAGGTCTTCCTGTCCACCCATCTTGGTGTCTCAATGAGCCCTTGCCCTGCTCAGCCATGAGCCCTTCCCTAGGAGCAGGACAGTTCTGGGAGATACAGAGCAGGGATACACCCAGCCTAGGGCAAAGTTTTCCTGTTCCTGCTCCTGCTGGGACAGCTGGGATCTGCCTCCAGCTCCTCACTACTCCCACCTCTCACTTCTTTCCTGCACTGGTGTGTCCCCAGCAGCCGCACAAAGTGCCGTCCCTTCGGAAGCTGCCTGTCAAGAAAGACATGAAAGAGCAGGAAAAGGGGGATGGGAGTGATGGCAAAGAGAGCCTGAAAACCAAATCGGATGAGTCTGGGGAGGAGAAGAATGGTGATGATGACAACCAGAAGTCAGCCCAGAAGAAGAAAGGTAAGGCAGGAGCTGGTGGGGACAGTCCCCCAGGCTGTCTCCCCTTTCCCAGCCCACAGGCAGGTGGAAGCATCCTCTGCGTTCTCTGGGGGCTTGGCTGCAGGGCATGATCCCAATGCAGGGACAGCTGTGGGAAAAGGTGTTTGCAGGCTTCAGGTGTCATTTTGGTGGGAGCAGGTGGAGCAGGGCCCAAGTAGGGGCAGGCCAGGAGCCTGCCTTCCCATGTGCTCCATGGTGGCACAGAGCAGCCCCTTGCTGTGGGTTGTATCAGCTGTGGTTGACACGTGGGCTCAGTCTGGCCTGAGCCTGGGCAGGCAGAAATGGGCAGAGGAAGGACAAGTGCTCTGACAATTTCCACAGGCAAGTTCTGACTCACGTCCCTCTATGTCTCAGAGTCCTGGTCAGAGCTTTTCTGCTTTCACTGAGGCCTGGAGGGATGTCAGAGGGGAGGGTCTGTCCAAAGGGCCCTGCTGCTCTCTGTCCTCCATGTGTGGAGGCTGCGTGGCAAGAAGGGGCTGTGGGGGAGGAAGCAGATGCACTCTGAACCTGTGTCACAGCCAAACCCTGTCCTTTGCAGGCAACAAACACAAGTGGGTCCCTCTGCAGATAGACATGAAGTCAGAGGTGCCTAGGGACAAAACGGCCTCTCGGAACAACCGGCAGAACGAGCAGCACAGGCACCCCTCCAACAACCGCAGCGAGCTCAAAGGTGGGGGCTCGGGCTGGGGATCTGCTCCTGGCCTGGCTGTGGGGCAGAGCAAGCCCAGGGGGCAACTTCCCTGCATTCAGAGGGCTCTGGGCTTGCTCCAGGGAGGTGTTGTCATGCCCTAACACCCTCCTGCCTGTCCTTCCCCGTGTGCTGCAGGCTGGCACCCCGACAACAAGCACGAGCGCAGCTGGCAGGACCACGATGAGACCTCCAGTGTGAAGAGTGAGGGAGGCGCCGTCAGAGGAACCTTCCGGGGCCGGGGCCGGGGCCGTGGCCGGGGCCGGGGCCGTGGCAGAGGAGGTGAGCACTGTGTGTGTGCTCCTTGAACTGCAGAGAGAGTGACACAGCGTTGCAGAGCTCTGTATCTGTGTGCCTGAGAGACCTGGAGCTCTAAACTGGGCTGAGGGGGGCAGAGTGCTCCAGGGATACAAGGAGATACTGTGGCAGGTCATTCCAGTCTGTAAGTTGAGCTGCTGTTAACAAAGAAATAATTCTTACTACTATTTTTATAAAAGCAGATGTCTTCCTGCTACTCAGGGCCAAGCTCTTTTTCATGTTTTCTGCCCCTTGCAATATCGCTGTGAGCAGGAGTTGAAGCATGTTGATAGTCTGTGAAGGCTTTATGCCATTTGAGAAGCCAAGCAGGAGTTGTGGTTTGGGTGAGGAAGAGTATCTGCCCTGGTATTTGACTGGGCAGTGTCTGTGCTAACACTGATGCAGCTTCAGCGTGAGGCCTTCATGTGTCAGCTGGGCTGCCCCATTGCCCTTGGGTAAGAGGGTTCCTGGCCTCCTCTGTGGCAGAGGCAGAGAGCAGGAGGATGAGGAATGTGGGTGCTCCACTGCAAGCTTCCAGGGGATCCTCAGGAAGAGGGAAATATTTGTGCAGGAATCCAGCCCCATCTGGCAGTGCAGCCTGTGTGGCAGATCCCAGGGGCTCTGTGCTGACCCTTCTGCTGTCCCCCAGGGCACTTTGACTACCAGTACGGATACCGGAAATTCGAGGGCTCAGACGGCTCCCGCACCCAGAAGTACGCCAGCAACATCACCTACTACTTCGACAACATCAGCAGTGCTGAGCTCTACAGCGTGGACCAGGAGCTGCTCAAGGACTACATCAAGAGGCAGATGTGAGCACCACCTCCTGTCCTTGTTGGGTGGTGGGCACTGTGCAGCCAATCCCATGGGATGGGGAGGTGTTGACTGTGCTTTGCTGCCAGCACCAGCCACATCTGCGCTCCCCAGGCTTGCTCCCCTCCGTGTGTGGCGATGGGTTATGTCCTTGGGGGTGCCCAGAGGATGGTGGTTTGGGGCTTCCTCTCACAGACATGTTGTCCCTGCAGAGAATATTACTTCAGCGTGGACAACCTGGAGCGAGACTTCTTCCTGCGCCGCAAGATGGACTCGGATGGTTTCCTGCCCATCACGCTGATCGCCAGCTTCCACCGGGTGCAGGCACTGACCACTGACATCAGCCTCATCATCAAGGTGAGGGCCAGGAGAGGTGACCTTTCCTCCTTGTTCTGCCTCTCAGCATCCCCTCTGTAATGCCTGTCACTGTGGGTGAGGTGCAAGTGGAGCCTTCCCTTGTCCTTGACTTGCTCGTGCCTCCTATTAGTCTTCCCAGGGAGGAATGGCTTGGGCTGAACCCCTCAGTATGCCAAAGCAAGGCCCTGAATTAACCAAATACTGCTTGGTTCTAGGCTCTGAAGGACAGCAAGGTGGTGGAAATCGTGGATGAGAAGATCAGGAGAAAAGAGCAGCCAGAAAAATGGGCTCTGCCTGGTCCTCCTATGGCAGACTACACACAGACAGACTTTTCACAGTTCATCAATTGCCCCGAGTTTGTGCCCCGGCAGAGCTTCCAGAAAGAGACTGGTGAGCACTGGGGGAATGTGGAGGGAGCTGTGGGATCCAGTGCTGGGACTGCAGCACAGCTGAGAACCCTGAGAGTCAGGAGTGTTCCAGGGCAGGGCTCTGTCATTGGCTTTCTGCTTGGTGGTGGGAACTGGTGTGGGCTCTGTCCTTGGACCCCCAGAATGCTGCTGCCTCCAGACATGGGGTAATGTGAGAGACTGAGTGTGGCTAGTCCTCTGTTAGGCCTGAAGGGATTCAGTGTCAGTCCTGCTGAAAGTCTCTTGGCTTGCCTGGAAATAGTCTACAGCTGCTGGGCAGAGCAGAGGAAACTTGTGAATCCAGCCTTCCTTTACTGGTTGAGGAGATACTGGGCACAAATTGGGCAGCAGGTGTGGAGCTGTCAACCAAGTGCTGCAGAAGGGTCTTTCTGTCTTTCATGGGCTTCCCATGCTCTTGTCACCCCATCCCACAGGGGCTGGCAGGAGCTCAGGGCTGGGCCTGAGAGCTCACGTGAAGGATCTTGGTGCTGTTGTAAGAGTTTTGACAGGAGAAGATCTGGCTCCAGACTCTTTCAGGAATGTTTCCCAGAGAGAAGCAGAGCACCTGCTTTAGGGTTTTTTGTGTCTGTGAAGCTGTCACCTGCAAAGCTCTGTGGCTACCCTGGCATCATGCCCTAACTGGAGATTCCCACTCTAGCACTTAAGGGCACTGTGCTGGTAGACTTGGCCACTGTATGCCAGTTAGTCCTGCAGGCTGTGCCATGCTGCCAGAACGGTTGGGTAGTTTGTAACTACACCCCCTGGGTTCCCTCCCTCCCTCTAAAGCAGTTTGTGGCTCTTGTTGACTCCAGAGTCTGCTCCAGGCTCCCCACGTCCTGCCAGCCCAGTCCCCACCAAGACAGAGGAGGTCAGTAACCTGAAGACAATGCCCAAGGGCCTGTCCACAAGTCTGCCAGACCTGGATTCAGAGACATGGATTGAAGTGAAGAAGAGACCCCGACCTTCCCCAGCCAGGCCCAAGGTAACTGATGTAGGAGCTGTTGGACTGGGAGTCTCCCAGTGATTGGGATGACTTGGATCATACATGGGCAGGCTTCAGTCAAGTAGGGTCTGTTGGGAGTGATGTCCCAGTCTCTCCTGTTTACATCTGAGCCCCTTTGGAGCTGCTCCTCAGTGGTGTAAATGGAGTGTTCTCCCCAGACAGGCTGGGGTAAATAAACAAGGGGCAAGAGCTGGGTCTTGTGTCCCTGCGTGGTCTTTACCCCGTGTCACCCTTGCCCCCCTACCCGCAGAAGCCAGAGGAGACAAAGACACCGCAGCAGCAGAAGCAAAAGGACCAAGATGAACCTGAGGAGCTCGACTTCCTCTTTGATGAGGAGATGGAGCAGATGGATGGCCGCAAGAACACCTTCACCGACTGGTCGGACGAGGACTCGGATTACGAGATCGACGACCGCGACGTGAACAAGATCCTGATCGTGACACAGACCCCGCCGTACCTGCGCCGCCACCCCGGCGGGGACAGGACTGGCAACCACACCTCCAGGGCCAAAATGAGCTCCGAGCTGGCCAAGGTCATTAATGATGGGCTCTACTACTACGAGCAGGACCTGTGGACAGAGCAGTTTGAGCCAGAGTATTCACAGATCAAGGTGAGAGCGGCTGCTCTGAGGACGGGAGGGATCTGTGTGGACTGTGGGGAGCCTTGTGTGCAGCAGTGGCTGCTGGGCTGGGGTGAAAAGGGCAGTGCAGGGGGTTACAGGCTGCTCGTGGGGTAGAGCTAAGCTGGGATTAGTCCTCCTGCAGTGTTTGGGATTCTTGGCTGCCAGCATCACGTTTGGCCATACCAGGGATAAACACAGCACTGTAACCAGACGTGAGGCTACAGCCAGGTAAACAACGTGCCAGTAGTGAGGTGACATGGAATGTGGAGCCCATTGTTCTGCTGCCTGCCAGGATCTTGGCTGGCAGTGCCAGATCTGTGAGGGGAACTGGGTGTCTCTGCACTGTCCTTAGTGCCCTGTGCTTTGTGGTACAGTCTGCTGGTGACTGCATGTGTTGGGGATGGATTCATAGGTGGCTGGGCTGCACTTGGCCTGTGCTCTTCTCCGTTTTGGTGTCAGTTTGCATAGACAAGGGCTTTTTATAGAAAGCCCATCTGCTGTTTTGAAACGTTTGGGTCCCAACTTGGTGACTCTCACTTCTGGGGACTTGCCTAGACTCATTCAGTGACAGAAATCAAGGCTGTGAGGTGGGATGACTTATTTGAGCTCCCAGCTGGGTTCAGTGCTTCCAAGTTTGATATCTGGCCCATTGCTGAAGCAGTACTGCTCTCTGGGGTAACAGAGTCACTTTGTGTTGGAGTGTGGGTCTTTCAGATCCGTGGGAGCCTTGTGCCCTGCTGGCAGCATGGCTGTGAGGATGTGGGGAGCAGGGCTCTAGGGACACAAGATGGTGGCAGGGGGGTCCTGGCCAAGAATGGGTCACTGAGCTCATCTTGAGCTTTACTGCACTGCCTCTGACCTGGCTGGTAAAAGCCTGGAAGCAGCAGGTGCTGGTTAGTGAAGCTGCCTTGTGGGATCCCTGAAAGCTTGGCAGCATCAGTGGCTCAGACATGGCCTGTGCAGTGCCCAGTGTTCTGTCTGCTGCATCTCCCTTTCTTGCCCCTGTGCAGCAGGTGCTCTCTGGGCACCCAGGCCCTATGACTGCCCTTGGGGCCCAGTGTTGTGGCTGTTGCTCAAGCAGAGCCATGCTTGTGTTGGGGTGAGTGGTTTCTTCACCATCTTCCTCCTCCAATGCAGCAAGAGGTGGAGAACTTCAAGAAAGTGAATATGATCAGCAGGGAGCAGTTTGACACCCTGACCCCAGAGCCCCCCGTGGATCCAAACCAGGAAGTCCCACCTGGTCCCCCCAGGTTCCAGCAAGGTAAGAGATGGGGCATGAATGGATGGGACCAAATTTGTCCAGGCTCCTCATGCTGAGAGGTTCTTGGAGGCTGGGTAGCAGCTGGGAAGAAGGAACTGGGGTCATGGGTGTGGTGGATTATCTAGTTCACAGAATATTCTGAGTTGCATCTTTCCCAGATTAATGATGCTGTGGGGCTCTAGAAGAGGAACCCAAAAGCAGGGGTGTCCCAGTGGAGTGAGGAAACCGTGGCAGACTCAAATGTAGTTCCTGGGATTTGGCTTTCCTCCTGGACCCTCTCTGAGTCCTTGGGGGGCAGCTGCCTGCTGGACCTTGTTTGCCTGTGTGACACCAGGGCTGTATCCTTGGGGACAGGGATTTGTTGCTGCTGTTGACCACTAGGAAGCAGATGCCTTTTGGGGAGCTCTTTGCATCTGCTGCTAGGATTTGGGCTTTCTGGCCAAACTATATTTCAAGCTGTTTGTGTGGGAGAGCTGCGATGTGTCCCTGCCCTTGCTGCCTCCCATGTGCCCAGGCTGACCCAGGGCGGGGGTTTCTCCCTGCAGTACCTACAGACGCTTTGGCCAACAAGCTCTTCGGAGTCCCTGAGCCCCCCAGCATCGCCCGCTCCCTGCCCACGACTGTCCCAGAGTCGCCCAACTACCGCAACACCCGGACCCCCCGCACCCCGCGCACACCACAGCTCAAGGACCCCACACAGACGCCCCGCTTCTACCCCGTGGTGAAAGAAGGCAGGACGATAGATGCCAAGGTGGGACACGGCTGGGCTGGGGAACAGGAGCTGGGGCTCCCAGCTGGGGGCTGAGGAGGAAGGGAATGATGACACGCCCACCGTGTCTTGCAGACTCCACGGAAGAGGAAGACGAGGCACAGTTCGAACCCTCCGATGGAGTGCCACGTGGGCTGGGTGATGGACTCCAGGGAGCACAGGCCCCGGACTGCCTCCATCAGGTACCAGGGACAGGCATGCAGGATCGTGGAGGAGGCAAAAATGGGGAAGGAAGGGGAAAGGCAGCATCTGGTCTTGCAGGGGAGGTGTTCTGTTAGGTGACTGCAAAAAAGGACAGGGATCAAACCTGCCCTTCCTGGAAAGGTTTGGGGAAGATCTGCAGCCTTGGGCAGTAGCAAGATGAGACTTGATTAGAAACATTGGTCCCCTTCCTCGTACGCTGCTTCATGGCTCGTGTCCCAAACCCAGGACAGTGACAAGATGTGCGTGGGACCAAGAGACAGGTGGGGTGGTGGGTGACCCCCTCTCCTGGGTGCTGACAGGAGTCTCTCCCACTCAGCTCCAGCCCCTCGGAGGGAACCCTGGCCGTCGGGAGCTACGGCTGCACCCCGCAGTCCCTGCCCAAGTTCCAGCACCCCTCACACGAGCTGCTCAAGGAGAACGGCTTCACACAACACGTCTACCACAAGTACCGGCGGCGCTGCCTTAACGGTAGGGACCCTGCACCAAGGGTTGGGACAGGGTGTCAGTGCTCTGCTGTGCTGGGGACAGGAACAGGGCAGGGATGGACACATGGACACAGGCAGGGTCCTACTGGACAGCCCTGCTGGCAGCTGCTGTGTCTCCATGGTTTGTGGGGAGCATGGGCTGTGCTCATGGTGTCCAGTGCTGGGGCTGGGTGTCATCACGGGGCCCTCCTGCACATGAATCCCTGACTTCCTGGGAGAGGATTGGATTTGTAATCATCCCCTGTTCTCCAAACAGAGCGAAAACGACTGGGCATTGGTCAGTCCCAGGAGATGAACACACTTTTCCGGTTCTGGTCCTTCTTCCTCCGAGATCACTTCAACAAGAAAATGTATGAGGAGTTCAAGCAACTGGCTGTGGAGGATGGGAAGGAGGGATACAGGTAAGAAAGGAGTGACAGAATGGCCTTTTCTAAGGGTGTGGCCTTTTACAGGGCTCACAGCAAATTAAGGCAGTGCCTCTGCCTTGCTTGAAAGTGGGTCTGGGGTTATTCTCAGTCTCCTCCTGCTGCCCTGTGTTGTGTGCACCAGTGTCTGAGCTGCACATGCTGCTCCCTTCCCAGGTACGGTCTGGAGTGCCTTTTCAGATACTACAGCTACGGGCTGGAGAAGAAATTCCGGCCGGACATATTTAAGGACTTCCAAGAAGAGACCATCAAGGATTATGAAGCTGGTAGGTGCCTCCTTTGGCTTCTCTGGGATTGGCAGTGATGTAGCTCAGCTGCATGGTGCTCCTGAGCCTCTTCTCATTGTTTTGGGGAAGCCACGTAGTGCTGTATGTTGAGGACTACGGTGTCCTGTTGCTCATTTCACAGGGGAGGGTTGAGTATCACCATCCTGAAGATTGCTGGGGGTTGGAGGAGGGTAGTGGGAGGCTGCAGCTCCCCCAAAGCATTTCCTGTGAGATTTCTCAAGGCCCTGAAGTGACTGAACCTTGTCACCACTAAGTCAACTGAGCCTGGGGACATCCCAAATCAAGGGGGCTGCCCAGAACTGATGTAGGTTGCTTCCCTCCAGGTTTTCCATCTTGCCTAGGCTGTGCCCACCAGCAGGACAGTAGGGTTTGTGGGGAAGCCTGGAGGGAGAGGTGTCTTATTTGTTTTTTGTCCTGCTGACATCTGGATTTTTTTTTTTTTTCCCTCCAGGGCAGCTCTATGGGCTGGAAAAGTTCTGGGCCTTCTTAAAATATTCCAAAGCCAAAAACCTGGACATTAACAGCAAACTGCAAGAATACCTCAGCAAGTTCAAGCGCCTCGAGGACTTCCGAGTAGATGTGAGTAGACACAATTCCTGCACCCCACTGGTGGCCCCTGCAAACAGCCCTCTGAGCATGGAAGATTTTGGGGGTCCCCAAGTGGTGGCAGGAGGGGGGGCAGTGACACCTACTGTCACTCCCAGTCATTGCAGCCAGGCCAGGAACAAACTGTGGGATTGGAACATGGCAAACGCACTCGGTGTGGGATAAGGGAGCTGGGTGAGCCTGTCCTCCCTGATGATGAAAGGGAACATTGATGGTTTGAGTACAGCCAGCATTGTGTGGAGCTTTGGCTCCCAAACTTCTGGACTGTGCCCCTGTGTGGGAAGCAGGTGACTATGAGCAAGTTGTCACCATTGTGGGCAGTTTGGAAGTCAGTCAGTTTTTCTGTCAAATCTGGCAGCAGGAGATTTTGACAAGGAAGCTGAGTGCTTGGGGGTGAATGTGTGTTCCTTGTTGGTCAGGGAGAGAAGTTGCAGTTGGAGGCTTGCAGGAAGGCTGTTTCCTGATCCCTGGGGAGGGCACCTGCATTTGGAGGAGGCTGTGCTTACACTTGGGGTGCTTCTCTTGCAGCCACCCATGGGGGAGGAAGGTGGACACAAGAGATACCCTACGACGTCAGGGGGAGATGGCAGGAAGCGCTACCCATCCCAGTCTTCCAGCAAAACGGTCAGCCAGTGCCCATCCAGCCAAGCCCACGCCTCACCCAGCCAGCCTGCACAAGAGGATGCCAAAAACCTGAGCCAGCAATCCCCTGCCCCATCAGCTGCAGAGTCGCAGACAGTGGGGAAGTAGAGAGGCTGCAGCTTCCTGCTGGGGGGTGGGGTGGGTTGGTGGGGAATGGCTCGGAGAAGGGCAGACATGAGGGGGTGGGACAGGAAGGGAGCTGGAAGGTGGGTTCCCAGGAATAGGCTGCTTGGGAGAAACTTCAACGCACATGATTTTCTTCTCTTGTGGCTGGAAAGCAAAGACGATCTGCATCCAAAACACCATTTTGCTATTACTACCCTGACCAGAGCCAGACCCGCTCCCAGCAGACCCACCCTTTCCCTTCCCTCTCCTCCTGTGCACACACTCATGTCTTAGCGTCTCTTCAAAAAAAAAAAAAAAAAAAAAAAGTGTTCTGGCTGGGTTGGAAAGGGGAGATTTTTTTATTATTATATATATATATCAAGTTTTAAATTATTGTTAGAAGTTCGTCTGGATTTACCAAAACAAGTCTGCTCTGTGTGGTCCCCCCCCAACGAGTCCCCTCTGTTTTCCCCTCGGATCGCGGGGCAGCCGCTCGGGAGGCTCGGAGGAGCGAGGTTCCCCACGGGGGACCGAAGCCACAGCGTGTGACGATGCTGCGGAGCCTCTGACCTCCATGACCCGGCTGGCATCTCCCATTCCACGGGCGCCGGTGCCTCTCCAACACCGACCTCGGCCTCGCCCGCTTCGACCTCCCGCTCCCTTCTCCCCGACGCCTTCACCTTCCCGAGGGTCTGGCTCTCCCTCTGTCCACCTCTCCTTTCCGTCACGGACAATTTGGAAGTCAACCAAAGGACCTTTGCCAAGGATAGGCTCGTTGTGACTCCTTCCTGCGAGGATGGCTGGTTTGGGAGGCTGGCAGGCACCTGGACTCCAGCCTGCGTGGACGGTGCACCCACTGCCCCAGGAATGCCCATCGCTTGCAAAGACAGGACTTTGCTGAAGGAGCTTTTCTCTTCCTTTTCCCTTGGAAAAAATGACATAACAAAAAAAAAAAAAAACAAGAAAACCCACAAACCCTCTAAAACGACAACAGAAAAACTCTTCCAAAAAAAAAAAAAAAGACACATCTCCCTTTGCTTTCTTCCTTGGAAATATTATTGAAGAAAAAAAAGAAAAAAAAAAACAAACAAAAAAACCCCAAAAACACACAAAAAAAAAAAGTTGCCTTATGGTGGAGCTGGAGCGGGGAGGCTTGTTGGCTTCCTGCACCCTGGGGTGCACTGGGCTCTTGGCTCCCCCCAGGCCCAGAGACTCATCATGGCATTGCTGCCGAGCTGATCTTCCCTGCGGCCTTTCCTCCGACCCCGCAGCTCGCTCGGATGCCTCCCCCAGCACGGAGCCTCCCTGCCAGGCCCGAGTGTCCTGGGGAAGGTGCTGAGGGCAGCCACAGCCAAGACTGGTGCTCACGCAGTAGTCACAGCAGCTCTGCTGTGTTGGTACCGTGGCAGCCTCGTCCCCACGACAGTGACTGTTCCTGTCATGGCCTTGCTCCCACCCCCGGCCCTCCCTGGCAGGAGGTGGCTCTGCTCCTGTCTGTGCTTCCAGCGTGGCTGGGGAGTGAGCAGGGAGATGGTCGTAGCAACTGGGGGGACTGGTTCTGGCTGTGAGTGAGGGCTGCTTCTGCTGTAGCCTGACAGAGTGAGGCAGCCCTGGGAAAGCTGTCCCACAGCAGTCACTGGCTCAGGGCTGCTGGTGGGATTTGTGCAGGGGTGAGCAGGAGACCTGCCTGGCAGAGGAGAGCTCTTGCTGGGTTTCCTTGTGTGTTGTGTTGTGGCAGGCAGCTGCATGGAGTCTCCCACTCAGGGCACAGTCCCTGTGCATTTCCAAGGGCTGAGATGACACCATGAGCTCCTTACTCAGCTGAGGCAGGGGGTGACTGCAGAGCTGCTGTGGCATTTACTTGATTGATCTTTACACCCAGCACCAGGTGGACTTTGGCAGGCAAACCCTCCCCAGGCTGTCAGCTGGATCCTTTGTGAGGGGTGTGAATCAGGTGTAAGATCCCTGAGATGTCCAGTGGTACCTCTGGAGATGCTCCAGAGGTACCACTGGAAAGTTGTGTCCCATCCAGGCCCGCTTGCCTTGCTGCC
This sequence comes from Trochalopteron elliotii, assembly GCA_024734555.1. NCBI lineage: Eukaryota > Metazoa > Chordata > Aves > Passeriformes > Leiothrichidae > Trochalopteron > Trochalopteron elliotii. The sequence goes on from JANPWX010000095.1 coordinate 1,796,764, forward strand.
ACTGTGCTCCTTCTGCTGTGTCCCTGGGATTGGCTTGGTTGTGGCTCTGGGGCTCCCTCCCTGTGAACTCCAGAGCTGTGCTCCTGTGTGCAGTGGGCACATGCTGCACCACTCCAAAGGTGCAGCTCGTTGTGTTGCCTCCCTGCAAGGTCACAAGCTGGTACTGAACAGTGTTTTCCTAAGGGATCCAGTTGATCCAGAGTTGTGTCTCATAGCTGGGAGCAGTCATTATCTGTCCAGGGCTGTCCCTGTGTGGCTGCAGGGTGGGTGGGTGAGAGCAGCCAAGAACTGAGAGCAGGAGCAAGAGGGGAAGCATGGCCAAGCCGTCCATCAGCAGTGGCTGTGGGTGCTTGTGGGGCCCTGGCTGAGGCCATCACTTCCCAAACGGGCACTGCCTCCAGCATGCTGGGGGCAGGTGGGGCTGGTCCAAGTGGAGTGGCTTCATGAACTGCTGCTAGAATCAAAACCACAGCTGGGTTTGAGAAGCTGGGGAGCTGCTGCTTGGCTGTTTTCCTGGTGGTGTGATCCTGCCCTGGTCCACCCCTGCCGTGTCACCCTGCAGCTCACAGGCCTGATTGCAGCAGGGCAGCCCATCCGAGGCCGTGGATCTCCATTCTGGCAGCAGTGCTCTGGGGTTGTGGGGTGGGAACTGGGCAAGATGGGCAAAAGTCACCCTTGTACAGTGCTGTGGCCGTGACTGTTATCTCTGGATTTCCCCTCCTGTGAGCTGGAGTCAGATCTCTGAGGTTACTTATCTAGGTGGGTTTGTCCCTGGTTTGGGAAGGAGGAGGCTGGAGAGTCAATCAAGGACATTGTAGATGTGTTGCTGGTTGTTTGCAAGTGGAGGCAGGTCTGGATGTGCCACAGGTGATCCTTGCTGCTGTTATCTGTGCTTTTGTTGGCGTGTGTTCTCTTTTTAAGCCAATTGTCTGCGTTTCAGCAACAAATGAATAGGAAATGGAGGGGAATGAGCTGCTGCTATGGATTTGTTGCTTGTAGAGCAGACTGTGGAATTGCTTGGGTTGTAGAAGAGGTAGGACATTTCCCAGAGAATTTCCCAAAATACTGATTTTAAGTAATTTTTAATTTCTGATCCTGAGGTTCTAGTCTTGGCATGGAAGTGTTTTCCCTTCCCTCTCTGCCAAGTCAGTGGTTTGTCACATTAGTGCGTGCACCCAGGGGAAGGTGGGTCAGAAGAGCAATCCTGGTGATCCCAGTGCCCTCCAGGTCTGTGTGCCTTGTTTTGCTGTCTGTGGGTCAGCAGTGGGCAGGACAGGACAGAGATGGATGTGACAGCCTGAGGCAGCTGCTGCTCACTCACACCTGTCTTCCTCCGGGGAAGGGAACACAGAGCTGTTCCCTCCTGCTGTGGGTGCTGGCAGAGGGCAGGGAGCTCCCTAGGTCCGTGCCCACCTGGGTCAGGAGTGGCCCCAGCAAGGCTCATGTCCCCACTGGATAAAGGGACAGCTGTGCAGAAGGGGTTTGCATTTGAGGAAGCTCTTGCTCATCTGCAGATGAGGGAGTTAGGTCATGCTTTTAGTTTGGGTGCTTTACCTCCACCACATGTTGTGCTTTTATGAATTTCAGTGGGCTGAGTGGTTGCACACTGCTCCTGTGAGTGCTGATGGTCCCACAGCCCGCGAGGGCTGCTTGGTGCTGGTGTCCAGCCACTGGCAGAGCCTGGGGGGGAGCCCCAGCTGCTTCTGGAAAGGCTGAGGGAGGCCGAGTCAGGGGACCATTCCTCATCCTGCCCCTCTACTCAGGAGGTCCTCCAGGCTGCTGGAGCTTAGGGCTCCTTGCTGAGGTTAACTTGCTTTTAGAATGTAGGTGGCTGCAACAGGTACAGAGCTGTGGTGTGGGGTCAAGAGTGGAGGTGGAAGATGTGTTTCTGAGGAGGCTTTGTTGCTTTGCCATGCTCATTTGAGGAAAAAAAAATTAAAAAGTACTGATGCTGCTGCTCTGTTTTTGCCTGTCCATCTCTTCTACTGCCCCCCTGGCACCCCTGATGGCACCTTCTCACTGTAGCCCTTGGGGTCCCTCGAGTTTCGGCACCTGCTCGGGACTGGTCGTTGTACTGTAACAAACTGATGTGTTTAACCTCAGTGTCCTGCCACGTTCCACATGGCAGTGCAGAGGGGGCCTTCTAGCTGTTAATGCCTTTCCAGTTACTTTATCAAAAGGAAAAACAAAAAAAAAAAGGAAAACTGTAAATGTAGCAAGCTGTGTTTGCAATGCTTATTGTCTCCTGTCTCCTCTGAGGCTGGTTTTGTCACTTGTCACTGTTTGAAATGGATGCTGGGCTCTTCTTGAGAGGGTTGCTACACTTGATGTTAAATGCCTCACTGACTCTTTTTAAAGTTTCCAATACAGGTAACAGATAAAAGAATTTCTTTCATTTTTTTTTTTTTTCCTAAGCAAACGTTCATCTCGGTGGCGTGGAGTGGGTGGCTGGAGGGCAGCATTTCCAGGAGTAGTTTACAGTTTCACTTTCTGCAGACACTTGAACATAGGACCGATGTATCTGTGACAAGCACATCCCCTTGGTGGGAAGCTCCAGAGGAGCAGGGAGTGCCCTGGGTGCCAGCTGGCCCCTGTGGAACGTGCTGGGGTCCCTCCAGCTCCCCACACTGTCCTGCTCTCTCCCCAGGTGTCAGCCCTGCACCGGGGTGGCTTGTGCCAGTGGTGCCCCTCGTGGGAGGGGGTGCTTGGCACCACTTGGTCCCTCAAGCCTCCCTGCTCCACATCTTCCCCCCCCAGCCTGTCCTGGTCCCACCGGGGTTGGAAACCTTTGGATCTGTGGCTCAGAGACACCCACTGAGCTGCATCCCAGCGAGTACAGCCTTCTGCTTGCTCGCCTGGAGCTAAAGGGGTGATGGTTCCATGTGCTGGCCCTTCTCAAACCCTGTATGTCCAACCTCAGCCTTCTGTTTCCCAAAACTAGAGAGTGTGTGCAACCTTCTTCAGCTGCATTTATAGTAGAGACAAACTTAAAATGACTCATCACAGACCATGTATCACTTGGGAGGAAAATCTTGTTAATACGGCCCCGCTGTACATGATCCATCTCTGTCGATAGTACATAATCTTTGACCCATGTGCTAGGATCATCATCACGTATAAAAGGAAAAGAGAAAAATGTAAAATACTTGAATGAGAGCTTGTATTATAACATTAATATTATTCAGAGTATCTGCTTTCTAGGCTGATGTGATTCATTATTCTAGTAATGCTTTAGTCCTTTGTAATTTGTGGTAATTATGCTTTTTCCTTTTTAATACAAAAAAAATGTATAAAAATAAAAAGTTCAAAAGACAGTGGTGCCTGGGTTTTCTGTTCTGCTGACTTGCCATCCCCAGGGAGCTGCAGGTGGGTGACTGGGCTGGGTCATCCAGGTGCAGTTGTGGGGACCAGAGAGGAGCAGGGGAAGTGACTTTGGTTCCACAGGTAGAGCTGGGCTGACCAATGGTCAACCCTGTGTGCCTGTTCCTCGAGGGGCTGCTCTAGCCCTGGGGAGAAATGCGATGGTTTTGTTCCAGCCCTCAGGCAGGACTGAGACTTTTAGGATCCTTGAGAGAATTCACATTATGTCTTGGATGGTCTGTGGGTACTTGGGAATGTGCATATTGTTCTGGGGGCTGCTTGCTTGGGTCCTTTCTTAGAGGGATTCCTTAATCTCCACACAGCTCAGGACAGCAAGGACTCTGCTTTCCTTGGAAAATTTCTAATTTTATCATTATTTTGTGTCTTGGAACGAGGGGAGGCTCAGCAGGAGGAAGTGATGCCATGCAGCACATCAGCTCCCAGCTCTGCTTTCATGTCCTACGAGGGAAAACTCCCTTTGCAGCTGTCTGTGGAGCAGTGATGAGGCTGTGGCAGCCCCAGTTCAGCCCTGTACTCACCTCCCATGCATAACAACTGCTCACAGGAAGTCAGGCCCCTGTTGCATGTGCAGGGGAGTGATTTTCCATGGGGTTGCATCCTGCGTCCCAAGTGCTCTGAGTCGCAAGAACTGGTTTTAATTGTATCACATGTAGATGGAATGACTTTGATGTTTCTATAGGGAGAGTGCTGACAAGAGGGGCCAAATCATCACCTGTGGAGTCTGGTGCTAAAACCTTAAAAATGAGAACCCTGAGCCACGTGGCCCAGAACACACCTGGCTCATACACAGGCAGCTGGAACTAAGGGACAGTGCAAATAACAGAAACAAACCATTAAATTTTAAAAATGGATTTCGAGAGCAGGTTTTTTTGTGTCTTAGATAGAAAACAATGGCAGCAAAAGTGCAGTCGTTTCAAGCAGCATATTTAAGTTCAGCTTCACGTTCTGTTATGTGTGGACAAGAACTTGTTTCCTGATTAAAATACTATTTGGCATAAATCATTGTCTCTCAGTCTGCTCCACGCCAGGCTGGGCAGGAGCTGCTGGGCTGGGTCACTCCTCTTTCTTGGGTGGCTCAGGGATGCTTTCAGAGAGCGGCGTGAGGCCCAGCAGGACCTTGTGTCTCTCGAAGGCTTTGGTTTGTCTGAACATTCTGTCTGTGCCGTGCAGAAAATCCAGCACTCCCAGCACTCCATAGCACTGGTTGAACCTGAGAGCCAGAGATAAACATCACTGTCAGTTACTGAGGTTACCTTGCCCTTCCTCTTTCCATTCCTTTCTGAGCCCTGATAATCTGTCCATGGGATTTCTGCCCCAGTCTCCCTGGCAGCTCTGTCCAAGCCTGGGGGAACCTTGTGCAGCTTCTCTCTGGCACCATCATTGCCCAGAAACGGTGGCACTGAGCAGCAGCTGTTTCTCCTAGGCAGCTCAGAGCTGTAGGAGCATTGGACACCCCTGTCACCATGTCCCATGTGCTCTCAGGACCTGGCTGTCCTGAGATATGGGGCAGATGTGCTTCCAGCTGGCACAGCTGTTCCACACAGAGTGTGTCACCTCTGCAGTGATCTGTGCCCTGGCATGAGGTGACTGAACTGTCCCCTGGGCTGGTTCTGCAGCAGGGGCAGACATTTCTGGGGAGTATGTCTGAATGGAGTGCCCACTGGGAGATGGGAATGTTTCTCCACTGCTCAGGTATGTATCCTTGAACAGTCTGCTGCAACTGCTCTCTCCAGCACAGGAGGCTGAGAATCTCTGTTAGGAAGGGTTAATGGTGATTGTCTGGGCAAAGTGTAATCTGATCAGTGTTACTAATCCCAGTGTATTGGACAGGGACAGACAGGCAGGCTTGTTTGCTTCACCTGTGTGACTTGCCCTTGCTCTGTCTTCAGGTCACATCAAGTGTATTCTGAATTTCTAGGAAGAACCTTGCAGAGAAGTGTCCTTAACAGGGCTGGAATCCCTTGAAATCCCTGTTTAACTGCTCTAAGAACTGGGAGCACTCAGCCTGCTCTCAGGTGAACTGGAGAGCTGCTCTGCTGGTGCAGGAGTTAGGCAAACCCACTTGACCCTCAGAGCTTCCCTGTCAGTGGTGCCAGGGCACAGGCAGGAGAGGCAGGAGAATGGGAAGCTGAGCAGTGCCCAGACATACTTGAGGTGGTGGAAGTCGTGGAACTCTGGAGATGGCAGGAGGGGCAGGTGGTAGCCACAGTGAGAAATGCTTGTTGTCACAAGAGCAATGGAGAACCATGCTGAGATTGAAACAATATGAGATCCCATGATCATCGGGCCAGTCATGACAGGCAGAGTGTTGGAGACCTGGAAATGAGAAGAAACAACCTCATTAATGGGTCCACAACAAGCAGACTCACCTCTAGGAGCTGAATTGTCACCTGGTGATCCATCACACTGGTTTTGTGCAGTGTAAAGGGAAGATCCCTCTGCAAACATCTTACTGAAGTTACATAATCATCCAAAAAGTAATAATGGAGATAAGAGAGTTCTACTACTGCAAACCACTGTCATAGCCCAAGCTCCCTAAGCCTGCAGTAGAAATTAGACATGACACCAAACCCTGGGTGAGGACAGCAAGATTCCAGTAAATCACCCTGGAGTCTGAGGTGTGAATTTCAGCTTCACCTTGGAATAATGCTGAAGCTGCTCTTGGGAAACTTCTCTGTGAAAGGGCATGGCCTGCAGACACACACACAGCAATGTGACAAACCCAGCTGCATCACTTCACTGTGTCCTGCCCCTGGCACAAATGGCTCTGGCTGCCCAGACCCAGCTGTGTTCAGCTGGGCTCCTCAATCCTTATACTGTCCCAAGATTGTCAGCTGGGGACACCCTCAGAGCTGGTGCTGCAGCCCAGGACTACTGGTAACAGGAGATAGAATTTTTAAGTGGAATCTTTTGAAGGTGGGATGTGTTTTCCTGAGAAATCTCACTTGGAGGAGTGTTGGAATAACACTCCTTGCAAACACTGATCCCAGCAACCACCACAAAAATCCTGACAGATTTCCAAGTCCACACAACCATTCAGGCTGTGTGTCCTGTCTCTTGCTGAAAGCACTGTCTGTGCTCCCAGTCCTCTTGGGGCGCATGGGAAGCCCTGTCCAGTCAGTTCCTTACCTGCTGGAGGCCCTTGGATTTGTGCTCTGAAAGCTACTGGAGTCCAGTATAAACAATTAGTGTAACCCTCCTAGAGCCAAGCTTCTTGGCACTGCAGCTCAGCTTCCTGTTCCTAAGGAAGAAGCCTCTAAGGGCATATTTGCTTCTCTTCTCTCACCATTCCATCTCACCCCATGGAAATCACACTCCACACAGCACCTGGAGGGTGACCATGGGAGAATCCACTTACTATGTGCTCTATTGGGTGAGCATAGATGGAGACCACACCGATGGGGGCTGTCCACTCGTGGTGCTTCTTGTGGATGTGCTTATACAGCACTGGGTGGTGAGCAAGCCTAGGCAGAGTAAACACAGAAAGGCAGGTTTTGAGCTCTGCAAAAAAGGACTAACATAACACAGAATTTCTGCAGGGGACTTGCTTGTGTCTCCTCTAACATGAAGACTTCAGAGCAGCTGACAATAAGAGTGTAGGACTCCTTGCTTCCTTTGCTCTCTTTGTATTGAGCCTTTATTCAAATAATGTGTCTGCTGGCTGATGTTAAACTCAGTCCAGATAAATCCCATAAATCCAAGTCCCTGAACTACTGATTTACTCAAATTTGGGAGTATTACTTAGGTGAAGACTCACTTTTATGTTTTCACTGTTTTTATGTTTTCTATTGGCAATTGTCAAAGAATCAGAATTTTCAGTTCTAGGGGTCCTTCGTAAAAAATGGCATTTACAATTTTTGGGTGCATTTGTCCTAAAGGGAAAACTACAGCATTCTGAGAGTACTGTGCTTGCTTCTGCTTCTTTTGTCTTCCTTGCTTTAGTTTTGTCTTCTAATGTTGGTGTCAGTGCTTGGAAATCGTTCAATATTGGGAGTCACACCTGATTTGTAGGTGCTGTACAAGGGAACACAGATCAGTCACTGACCCTTGAGATTTTTGCCTTTCAGGATAGTCAGCCTTGTTCTTTTCAAAGAATGCTGGGTTACAGCTTCTGTGCAAAACTGCCCGTTTTGTTTCTTCCTTAGCTTTTAAGCTGTTCCACCTTTAAAATTCTATCCATTTTTGTTTACTACAGTTACTGGCAGCACCAAGGCCTCATGTTGTGAGGGTGGATTTCAGGACCTTTAAGATTTCCCATATAAATACAAGATCGGTGGAACAGAGGGATGAGGATTATTGCTCTTGTAGGATATGAGCATAAGCTTAAAGGAGGAAAATCAAGAGTCCTGTTCCTGTGCTCAGCTCACCTGTGTGTATAATAGAAGAGAATTTCCTCTACTACAGTAAAAATGCTTAGCTCCACAAGAAACCACTGGAAGGTTGGTAATTCCTTGCTGAAGGTGTTGCCCCACCATTGCATGATGTAGAACATGGGCACAAGCATGGGAAAGGAGACAAAGAACTGATTACCCAGCGCTGTGTAGATGGCTTTCCACAGTTTCTTTTTGTCCACCTGCAAAAGAGAAGTCAGGACTTGAGGCTAAGAAAGAAGCAATGCAGTTTTAGTTGAAAGGATGAAAAGCTTTAAGATTTGTAGACAGTGAGTTTTGGGATTAGCTCTTTAACAAGGAGTCAATGCAGATCTAATCAGTAGCCTCATAACAGGAACTGCCTTCCTCCCTGCAGTGGGTATACAAGACTTGGCTTGATTCTCCTGGAATCTACCTGGGTTCCAAGAGAAAAGCGTAACAGGTTCTTCTCCCCATTCCTGGCCAGAGACTGCAGGAAGTGTTTAGCCAGCAGAAAAGGCAGAGGGAGAAGTACTTACAGGATCATTCTTGCCCAGCTGAATGCGATAGCGAGTAATGAAAGTTGGCTTTCCTGTTATATCAGCCACCAGAAGGATTCCATTGAAGCCCCAGAAAGCAAGTGCAGGCACCAATGCAGCCCCTGTGGCATGAGGAAAGGGCAGAGATGTGTGAATGAATTGGGAATTATGGTTAAATCAGAAACAAAATACACTGGCATGGCCCCCAGAGGACCTTGCTGGGACTCAGATGTGCCGAGCGTGTTTCCCCTGCCCCAGGATGCTTTAAAATGGAATATGGTAAGTTCTGACATCCAGGTAAGATTAAAGAATGGGAAGGAGGTTAGAGCAGACAAATGTCTCAGAGGTTGAAACCTGGCATAACTGAAGGTAAGAAAAGGCTTTTCTAGGTGGCTGGGAGGTCTCTGTTGCTTTTAAATCCAAGTAGGATAAGGTTGAGTTGATCTCTAGAACCTTGCAAGGTCCCTTCCAGTTCTGTTCCCCAGCTGCTAATCACAGAAAAGAGTTCTGTAAGTACTATAGCAAGAGGAGAATTCACTAATTTTACTTACATTTTTAGTAGTTAGTTCTACTGAGTCATTCAGTTCTCACAGGAGCAAAGTGTCTTCACAGAGAAGCCACTTCAGTAGCAGCAAAAAGATCAGATTTTTAATCTGCACAGGATTCTGATGGTGACCCCATCCAAAAGCAGAACAGCTGCACCACATCAGCTGTGGGTACCTTCCAAGCCAGTGCTTGTCAGTGGGAGCATTAGTGAGTTTGGGAAACTTGGCCATGTCTCCCTTTTCTATCTAACACACAGATGGTTTCTCCTGAGAAGCATTGTTAAAACTCACCAATGAGGAAGATTGTCCACTCATCTCCCTCCATATAGTCGTAGAACTCCAACCATGCTGTTTGCCAGAAATTGCCTAAAGTTATACTCTGCATAAACCTGTGGGAATAACAGTGCTTAGTTGCCCATCTGTTCATCCACTTTCCCCCCTTTCCAGAGAAAAGTTTCTCCTCAAGCTGCTTTGTCTGAACATTCTTACCAGGAGACAGAGTTTGCTAAGGCAGTGAACATGAGCAGGCCTGTGCTGAAGACGTAGGCACTGATCCTCAAGGCATGCGAGAGCTTCTCTCCCTGTGAGAGGCAACAAGAGTAAGCACGTGCTGCTGTGTCCTGCCCTGGCATTTTTGGTATTTGAAATGATGAAGGCAGTCCTGTGATGGCCTGTTTTGCTTTACACATACTCTGAAGAACACAATAACAAACCTGTTGTGGGATACTGTGTGTAATCATCCATCTGTCATGCTTACAGAGGCCTGGTGCCTGACTGATGTGGAATTTCTCTGGAATAACCAAAGGGAGAGAAAGGACCACTGATTTTTTTCCCTCTTTGTTTTCATTTGGCATGCTGCTCAGTACCTGGAGGGCTATAACTCCAGGGGCTTCTGGATAACTCAGAGCAGTGGGAAAGGAACACTGAGCAGTAAGGACTAGTACTCCATCTCAGCACCTCCCTCCCTCAGTGTTTTCTCCCCACAGCAGTCAAGAACTGCTGTGCTCAGATGACCTGGTTAACAGGAAAAAGTATATTCAAAAAGCAGTATTCAGTATATTTAAATATTTAAATATTCAAAACAAAGCTGTTTATCAAATATACAACAAAGGTATGATTAATGATCTGTCTTTTAGAGTAGTCCAAGTTGGAATTGGTTCTGGAGTACAATTAATTTGGTTTTCGTGAGTGAATATGAATTATATCTATCTGTAATGTAAATGTTTTTTAAAAATCAATGGAATAGTACAATAACCAGCTATTGTCTTCTTCATTCCTCTGTCCTTCCTGTTTTTTAACTGTGGTGCTGTGCTGCACAAACAGACTGGAGTGAAAACAGTGTGATTCATAGCTGTTGTCCTGCTCACCTGCTGTCAGAGAGGACAAACAAGAGAGGCAGCTCTGAGAAATGCCAAATGCAGGTGATTTAAGGTAATGCAATATAAAGGAATCCTCTTTACATGGCTTTTAGATTCTGTAACAGCTACAGAACATTAAATGTGGCCCAGGACTTATAAGCAGTATTTATTTGTCCCAGGACAGAACTTTGCTCATTAGCACTGAAACATTCACTATTAAAACAACCAACCACTTCCTCCTATCACCTCCTTCGTTTTTGATTTTTTTTTTTTAATTGAAAAAGCAGATAGGAAGGAAGAAACTGGCAGGACTCTTGCCCTACAGTTTGATATTTGTGAACCCCATGGGTTTATATGAGAGCAGTGCAATCAGCTGCCACTGTTATCACTGGAAGTACTGAAGTGCAAATGCCAGGCTGGCAAAAGGCTCTCCTCCAGCATCAGATAGTGCCTGCTGGATCCTGCACCAGAGATTTGCTCTCGTTGCAGTTTCATATTTCCAGTTGCATCCACATTATGCCCCATGTATGCTGATGTAAGACTTTCTTAATCTTTAGACCCTGAACCATCACTTACATATTCTTTAGAAAAAAAAAAAAAAGGTTACAAAAGCTACAGAAAGCTTTGAGCTTTTTAACACTCATATACTATAAATCCTTTTTCTCCTGGGATGAAGAGCATACCAAACACAAATTCTGTCTTACAAGTGTCAAAATTTCCAGTTATTCCAAACAGGGTTTCAGCTGTTTTAACATCCTTCAGCTCAAGAGCTTCAAACCTTAGTAACTCCTAATACTCACAGACACTGCATGTCCTGCTTTGAGACAGGACAGAGAGGAGCTAAAGTTCAGCACTAGAGCTATTTTAACAGCCCTTTGGCTAGAAACTGTCTCGTTTTGAGGCTGTGTTTTTATTGCATGTGATGAAATGATTACATGAATCCCACACAATATAATTACATGAGATGTAGAAGTAGAGAAGTTTACATAGAAGAAAAAAACTTGTTCATCAAGTCCAAGTGCTTAATACCCTGTTTCTCCTCATGCCAACAGCTACAGCACAGTAGTTTCCAAACTAATTCATGGATTGCTTGAATTCTTGCTCTTAAAGTGCTTGTAGAAGTTGGCAAATTCCTTAAGTGCAGAACAGGGTTGCTGCTGGCCAGGTAAAGAGACTGGGGCACATCAGCTGGGAATAAGAGTTTAGCAGGACCACACTGAGGACCAGGCCCAGTGAGGTGGCACAGCTCCTGGTTATGGGGGACTGTGGTGAGTTCTTGCCACGCAAGCAAAGATAACAGGTCCTCCCCTACTTGCTGCTGTAGCTGCAGCCCACTGGAAGGGAAAAATGCTGGGGAAGTGTTGCTTTAGTGGTAAGAGATGAGCTCCTAATTATGCTAAAATGTTGGGAATGAGGATGTGTCTGTCACTTCTCTTAGAAGGTGATTCAGCACATTCAGCCTTCCAAAGTGCCTGGATGACGCTTGAGCCTTTACCTGCTTCTGCAGCTCAGCAGTGGAGGAATATCCAGGATCTGTTTCCATCTGAAATAAAAGGGGATCTAAGTAAGTGAACCTTGTTCAGCTGGAGAGTGGCAGAATATGGTGCTGACAACAGCAAATCCCCTCCACTTGCAGTTCAGAGATGAAAGTGTAAAATATTTACTCTCTGTGCCATGTCCATCCTTCGTGTGTTGGCCATCAAGCAAAGCTGAGTTCTTGAGAAGAAAAATGCCCTTACTTCCTGAGGAGTTAGTAGTGTCCCAGAAGATTAACAGGGATAACAAAGAAAAATGGGAGAAGAGCCAAAACCAAAGCTTTTGATTGTGTCACTGGTGTGTTGTGGTAAGGCTTCCTCCCTTGATCTGGCTCAGGAATACACTGCAGCACCCAGTAGCTACTCCAGCCCTTCCCAGGCTGTAAGGAAATGATAATGTGGGACATGTTCTTCCATAATGACAACATGCAATTAAACAAACAGGTATGAAAACAAAGTGAGTTTGTGCCACAGGGAATTAACACAATGGAGCCCCACAGCCTTCACTCAAACTCTGAGTTACAGCTTAAGAACACAATAAGTAGGAAAATCATCTTTGCTTCAAGTCCTGCTATGGTCACTTAGAGGGTTAAAGTCCTAAATAGGCACATGGCCATCTCATAATAAATCTCCCTGTGTTTAGCTGTGGCTTAACCATTTGTTGATGGTTTTTTTTAAATAAATTAAAAAGTAAATCAAACCCAAGGTCTGAGTAGCTGCTGGGGCTTCACTGCTGGCCGTGGCCATGAAGAGTTCTGCATTTCAGGCCATGTTCTGGCTGTCCTAGGGGTTACTGCATAGCTGTTTTTATATTTCTGCAGTTTTATCATCAAATATAATTAGCAAAAGTTAACAAAACATTCCTTAATGTTTTCTTGGTTTCACATGCTCTTTAAGAACAAACACACAGCTTCTAATAATATGACAGCCAGATTACTGAGGATTGCAGAATTCAATCCATTTTGCCCTTCCTACTCAGCAGAATATTCAAGCACAGGCAAAGTGTTACCTAAAGTACAAAGACAAGCACAGAGAAGGTTCAAAGGTCCCTGTCTAGGGTACAAACAGTTGGAAAATTACTCATTAGGAAGATGATATTTATTACCTTGATGGTAGAGGGAAGCCTCTTGGGATTACTCTTCTTGTAGTGTTTCAGAAAGGAGGAACAGACTGTCAAAAAGAAATCCTGTATTAGTCAGGAGGTTTAGATTTAAAATTATAGCCTTCTGGGTATGTTCTTACAAATACCACTCTGTTTATTTACAGGTGTTCCCAGCTCTGTTACATTTCATATTAGTATGCAGGTCAAAGGGCACAAGACAGAAAAATTAGAGACCTTCTTCCTGCTTACTCACAGACATGAAAGAGCAAGGCCAGCCCACACTTTAGTGGAAGAAACTAATGTTTGATGCTTCTGAGAAGGAAAAAAGAAAAATAAGGCAAAAAGGGACTTGCAACTTGGAACCCTGAGGCCAACTCCAAACTCTGTATTTCAACACTAGGGTTGGATGTACTCCTATGGGAAATGCTACGTTTTGGTAGCAGTCTTAAAAAAGAAACCAAATCCAAGTTCACTTTGTCTGCCTTGGCCAAAAAAGGTAGCCTGAGTGGTGCCCTAAGGTGCTATTGCTTAAAATGAGGATGTGTTGGGGAACCTGCAGTGTCCCAGGGCTTCTTGTCCTTCCCCAGACACAGAGCTCCTCACTACTGTACTTTGTGAGCTACCACAGCCCATCTGTGGGATTTGCTTTTCCTCTCATTTATTGTTTGCCAGCCACATCTTTATTGATAAAATACAGTTGAACTCTAATATATCTGATGAATACCCATAAGAAACAACCAAAAATAACCTGCTAGCCTGAAGAGAACAGCATAAATAACATGCCACAGGCCAAATTTAAATGGATCTTATCTTAATTTTTAAAAGACCTTCTAATCACATCCATTATGTAACACCCACTACAGGCTCATCTTGTCACACAAGTCCTCTCAGAGCAGGTGTGCCCACTGCCTCCAAGAAAACACTACTAAAGCTTGAAATATGTCAGGCTTGAATAATCCATTCCTTTGAGGCTTTGCTCTATTCCAGCTTTCTTAACAGGTTGTTCAAAGCCTTGGACAGTTGAGTGTCTGCACAGAGGGAGATTTCACAGCTTCTCTGGGAAATCAGTTCCAGCACTTGACAACCTTCACTGAAATTTTTTCCCACTTGGAATTTTTTTGGTTATAACTCCTATTATTTGCTCTTAGGCTGTGCACATCCCTATCTTTACAACCACCCAGCAGGGAGCTGAAAAGAGCAATATCCAATTATTCTGCTGGGACAGTAAAGTAAATAGTGCTGGCCATAGTTTTCTGTGGTTAAAGAGATTATTCTGCTCTGATGACTTTGTAGCAGACAACATTAGATTAGGAGAGGCAGATGTGAAAGGGGAACCTCACTGAGCTAGAAGGCTGATGCTCCAGAGGTTCCTCCATCCAGCAGTGCTGACTCAAACCTGCTGACCCTTTGCATGTGAAGAGCTCCAGAGCAGAGCACAGGAAAAAATGTGACTCTGCTTTGAGTTTTTAGAAGGAGAAGGAGCTATTACTTGATTAAGTCACATATTCTGTGCATTTAGGAAAGACTTAAAATTACAATCACATTTCTAGTACTCTTTTAAAATAATCAATTTATGACAGAAGGCTGGCTTGGGCAAAGATTTCCAGTTCAAAGCAAAGCTGCCACGTCTGCTTACCCTCTGTTTCAGAATACTGCCTTTATAAAGCCACTTTTCAGGATAAAATTTTACATTATTTACCTTAAACACAGAAAAATTTGCATAGAGTAGGTTTTCCCCAACATCTCATTACCTACTCCTTTTTTTATTGTGTAATGTCTCTCCTGATTCAGAATACACCAAATACATTAAAAAACCATTCATGTAACCATGGCTGTTTCAGCAAACAAAAAAGCCATTCAGCTGCTTGGCACTGCTCTCATGTTGGCATATTTTACAGCCCCAAATCAACCACTGAAGCTCTCAGCTGTCTGCAGCTATTTCCAAATATCAGCTAGAACTAGTACTGCTTTAAAAAGTTCCTTTCCAGTTATTTTGAATTAGCTGACACAAAATTTGAGCCAAAACAAATTCTCAACCTTAGAGTAGAAGTAATTGGTTTTCCAATCAGTCTCTTGACATTAAAGGGGAAGCACACACTAATTAAACAATAATTCTAACACATTTTTTATATTATTATTTCCATGTATAACTTAATTTGCCCAGCAACTGTTCATTAAATCACAGATCTTGTTTCCACTGAATTTTCCATTTCTGGTACTGAAAAAAAGCTATTTTGTCTAAGTCATGTTTTAAAATGCTCAGTATAATCTGAGTATAATCTGAAAAAAATCTTGCTGGTTTTTTACTTTTTTTAACATGTGAATTATTATTTATGCCCCATGCCTGCTGTTCTCTTGTATTTCTGGTGCCCAGACAGCCCTAAGTTGAGGCAGCACAGGTGCCCTTTCCCTGTACTGCACCACAGAAGAAGGCAGAAGTATGCACTGCATCCACCAGGCACAGAACTGCACGGCAGGTGCAGCTCAGAGCAGCTCCATCTGCTGTGATGGACTGGCTTCCCACCCCAGCTCCTTGGGATTCCTCTTGCCTTCACTGCCTGGAGCTTCTGGTGTGGATCTTACTTCACTGAAATCAACTTTTTATACAGCACAGACAGTGGAAAACCGCTCCTGGCAGAACAAAGGCTGTGACTATCCATGAAAATACAGAACATACAGAACAAAAAACACAGGACCACTTACCTTGTCACCTGAGCAGTTGCATATCAGCCACTCTGTGGGACAGACACAGGAGCAGACGTGGTGTTTGATGTCCTACCAAGCTCTGTATTACGAGGAACCCCGTTCCTAGAAAAGCTGACAATGGACTTCACACAGACACAACGCTGCCTTTTAATGACTCCCTCAAAGTCTCTATCATATCTTTTCAAGCTACTACACCCTTGAACTCTGGC
>JANPWX010000095.1:1817475-1842648 GCA_024734555.1 Trochalopteron elliotii
TTTACATAAATAACTGGACTGTTGATTGTGCATCTGTTCTTATATTGTGAACAGATGCTCTAGGTTTCATTCAGCATGCTTATAGAAAGTGATAAAGCAAGAAAGAACCTGGTGCAAACTTTAAATGGGTTATTTGGAGGTGAAAATGGAAGTGGGACTGAGTCCTATAGAGCATTTATTCACATGTCACTCTTCCTTCACTTAAAGCATTATTTTTTATCTCTTTAATGCAGCACACTGATAAGATTGTTCAGCTTGTGATCCTACACTGTCATTGGAGTTCAGCATCAGCTGCCTTTTTTCTGTTCCCTGCAAGATGCCAGCAGCCCTTGCAGAGGACAGCCAGGTTATCTGTGAAGTATGGGCCAACAACCTGGAGGAAGAGATGAGGAAAATTCGGGAGATTGTTCTGAGTTACAGCTACATTGCCATGGTAAATCTTTTATACTTGACCTAATTCTCTTAGTCAAGGGAGTTTTTTGGGTTTTTTGGACTAAGTTGATTCTTGAGTGAGAAATGATTTCTCCCCACTCCCAATGAAACTAAACTAGAAGTGGTGAAAAAATAAAAGCTGTTCAGTAGCTTTCCAGAATTTAATAGAAGCAGCGCTGAGTATGGATTGATTTAAAGAAGGGGAAGAGGGAGACCACCTTAAAAAACATGAATTTATTTAATATTTAGCTAGTCATAGTGTATTCGTTTCTGCAACAGGAAAATGAAACAAGTCACAATTGGGTTTAAATCCTTATTTTTCCATCAGTGTGTTTGTCCTTTGAATGTTTTTCTCCATTTGATTATAGAAGATGCCATGGGACTGGAGGTCAAAAGGCCTGCAAGTGACTGCTGGCCAGCTGGGCTGCCTCCTTTCTAATGAGGGCAGATGTTGATTCTTAGGGAAGAAAGATATTCTGGCTGTAGATAAGACAGTGTGTTCAGAAAGCTTTGTTTATGGAGAGCCAGATGGGAGGATTCCTCCCAGGTGGGAGGAATTTCCTCCTGCTCTTACAAGTCTGTATCTGCTTGGCAGCACCCCAGTGTGTTAGATCAAGAACTGGTTTTAGCTGTGATCCTGTAAGTTCTGCCAGCTTTGCTTAGGAGCACTGAACCTCAAGATATGAAACGTCCTCATTAAAACTGTGGCAAAAGACAGGTGCCTCTGCAGAGTGTGTGGGATTTCTGTGTCAAATTCAGCTGTGGAAGTGAATATGATTATTTTGTTAACATTTGTCAATGCGAAATGAACTTTTTGCTTCTTTTTAGTCTCACTGAAAGTGTTCTTAGGGTCTGTTTTAATGACTGTGCTGTAAGAGCAGACAGATAAACCTCTTGGGCAAGGGAGAGATTGTGCCAGGTGCACAGCACTGGGTTTGTTGTGGAAGATTTTGTGTCTAGTCAGTAGAAGCTCAGTGAGCCAATCTGAGGGTAACAACAGTGTGGCAGTTCGGTGTTCAGCAAAGACAGCACACAGTCACTGGCTAAGTAAGAGGTTTTCCATCTAAGGGATGGGTTTTCCATCTAAGGGATGGGTTTTCCATCTAAGGGATGGGTTTTCCATCTAAGGGATGGGTTTTCCATCTAAGGGATGGGTTTTCATCTAATAGCAGCTGCTGTTGTTGAGGTGTGTTTTGACTGACGGTAGTTTTTGTTCATGTAGGCACTGACTGTTGCTCAGAAGCAGTGGAGGTTTTCACTGTCTGGACTCTCCTGACAGAGTAATAACGACTCCTATAGAATCCCTGGTGAAACTGAGTTTCCTTCTCCCCAGGACACGGAGTTCCCCGGGGTCGTTGTCCGGCCGATCGGGGAGTTCCGCAGCTCCATCGATTATCAGTACCAGCTCCTCCGCTGTAACGTCGACCTGCTCAAGATCATCCAGCTGGGCCTGACCTTCACCAATGAGAAGGGGGAATATCCTTCTGGCATCAACACCTGGCAGTTCAACTTCAAATTCAACCTTACGTGAGTTCTTTGGGTTTGGCAATAATTTCCTGTTCCCTTCTGCTGGAGTGATGCTTTCCTTTGGCAAATAGCAGTGTGCATGTGGTCATCATTGCTAGTTCTGAGCAGTAAGGATTTAGATTCTGGTACAGATTATGTGGGAACCTGTTTTGGAGTTAACAGTGTATCTGGAGGTCAAAGCCATGCTAAAATTCTATCCTTACTACCTTTCTCTTGGTAATTTTGTGTGCCTTTTTTTTCTGGAACAATGTTTAAAACTTCATATATATATATATGTATGTATGTATGTATGTATGTATGTATGTATGTATGTATATAGGTATGTATGTATGTATATAGGTATATATATCTATGTATATGTAAAACTCCATCTCTTTCTGCTAAAGATAAAGGGATGTGCTGGTCTCATCAAAAAGAAAAAGACCTCTTTACAGATCCATGCTTAAGTATAAGCTGGGATCTAAAAATGTGTTGGTGTAATCATCACATCTGTTCAGGAAAATGAATCTTGTTAAATGGAGCGTGGCAGTTCTTGTCTCCTCCATACTGTAATATTCTGGGTTGCAGCTGAAACAAGTTTCATTATCCCTTCCCCTGTAATTATAAAGATAAACTCAGCATAATTACTACCACTAGAGCTGTCTGGAAATAAAGAAAGGGTTTATCTGGCAAAACCATATATGTAGAGGAAATCAATCTATTTTTATGAAACTGTCATTGAAAAGCATTACAAAAACTTGTAGCTACTATGTGCTGATCATCCAGTTCCTGACCCCAAAAGTTGCACTGTTTACTCCACAAATTTGTGAGCCTCTTACAAGTATTGAAATCAGAGTGAAGTGGCTTTTGCTGTGTAATCACTTCATTTAAATGAGTTATCATATTGATAGAACTTGTCTCTGTGTGTTTCCTCCCTCTCAAATGACACAAACCAGTAAAGAAGTCACGTTCCTGCTCAGCTCTCCACCCAGCACATCATTCTTGTCCTCCTTCCTCAGTCAAGGATGATGCAATTCTGTTAACTCCTAGAGTTGGAAGTGGAGGTGCTGATAAGGTGGTACATGCTGTGGAGTGAAAAGGAAAAATGTAGACAGGAATGATGGTCAGTGCTTTAGAGTTGCACATCTTCCTGTTTGGGAGAACTCCCCTTTCCTCTGGGCCCTCATCTGTGGTGCTTCCCTTCATCTTGCACAAGGGACGTTGTTCAGAACTGTCAGTTTCAGTCCTGTGGAGGTGGAATCTTTGGAATTTGCACTAGCAATGGAAGTGTTAGCTAGTTTTGATCACAGAACAGCTTGTTACAGATGTAGGAGGCTGCAGTAGTGGTATTGAAACTGAGTCAGTTTGAATTTTCTAGAGAGACAAATTGGAACCCAGAAGTATCCTACTGGTTAGTCCAATTCTTGACATAGTATGGGGAGAATTTTTGTAAAACGAGCTTGTCTTGGCAGCACCCTGAGTGCAAGCCTGCTTTTTTTTTTTCCTTCAGGGAAGACATGTACTCTCAGGACTCCATAGACCTCCTTGCCAGCTCTGGGCTGCAGTTCCAGAAGCATGAAGAAGAAGGGATTGATACCCTGCATTTTGCTGAGTTGCTGATGACATCTGGGGTTGTCCTCAGTGACAGTGTGAAATGGCTGTCCTTCCACAGGTGGGTCCAGGCTGCTCACTGACCCTGTTAAATCTCTTCTTAATTCTCTGCATTTTCCATGGAGATTGACAGATTTTAAGGAGAAAAATTAGCAGTCCCACACTTCTTAAAATAAGCTTCAAGATGGGAAGGCCAAGTTTTTAGAAGTAAGGCCACTTCACGGTGAGACTTTCTACTTGTGAATCCTTTTGCTGTTACAGTCTCCTTCTCGTGAAGAAGCTGCTAACAAGTTGAAATATGATTTCTACACTTGGTTAATGCATTGTAAAGTAAGGGTTTTGTTTCTTCTTCCTTACAAAGTTGATGGTGCTCTGAACTTCCACCTGCGTGGTTAAGACATCTTTCTTACAGCATTTCAACCAACTTGATTAGGAAGCCACTGGTCCAACATGGTATCACAAATTAAAGAACTTGCCACGACCTCCTTCTCCCTCAACAAATACTTGCAGGGTTTCCTGCTTTTCTGTATTGCCCTTAGCTGCAGAAATGTGCAGAGTTGGGAAGGAATGTGTATTCTTCCCAATGGCTTAGGTGTTCCACAGAAGGCTGGTGAAGGCACTTGGGGAGCATCCCAAAGTCCTGCATTGACATAGAAAATCAGGATGAGTTCTGGCTGAGATCTAGAGTTTTATGAATGTCAGAAAAATGTTAAAGCTTGAAAGGCACAGGAAGTAAAATTCTATTGAAAAAGGAGGTACTAGTGTCTTGAGTTTTAGGTACTGCCTGCTTACCTGGTTTCTCCGTGATTTTCTTTTCAGTGGTTATGACTTTGGCTACATGGTGAAGTTGTTGACAGATTCCAGGTTACCAGAAGAGGAACATGAATTTTTCCATATCTTAAACCTTTTCTTCCCATCTATCTATGATGTGAAGTACTTAATGAAGAGCTGCAAAAACCTCAAGGTACTTTTATCTCCCCAGAAAGCAGATGATGGGCATCAACACTGTACATGCACAGGAATACAAGTGGCAGAACTGCTGCATATGTTGTCTTAAAAAAGGAATGTGTATAAAAGTCAGTAGTGACACAGAAGCACCTGAGACACCGTTTGTGTCTGATGAATACTGCCCTCCCCAGTTGCAGGCTTAGCAGTGTGTTTATTATAAAGGGGACATTGCCACAGCCTTCTGGTTTGTTTTGGAGGCTAATTATAATTTAGCATATTTATGTTTCCAATGCAAGGGTATTTCTTTCACATGAAATACTCCGTGACTTGATTAACTGGTAAGAGGGTTGAAAATAATTTATCTACTGAATCACTGGGAGGGAAAGACTCAGCATGTGCAACCTATGAATATACCCACAGTTATCTCAAGTATCTGCAACAGGAAAAGAAGGCACCTAAATTTGAGAAGAGTTATTTGTGCACTCTTCAACACCATTTCCAACTGTGTTTCACTCACAGCTGGAGTGCATACTGCTGGGATCTGCATTGGTTCATCATACCCTGTTTGCCCTCATGTTTTGGAGAAATGTGGCAGTTTTGGCAAGAGATGGATCTTCCAAAATAAAATCTCTTCTGTTCTCTTTGCAGGGTGGCCTTCAGGAAGTGGCAGATCAGCTGGATTTGCAGCGAATTGGACGACAACACCAGGCAGGATCAGACTCTCTTCTCACAGGAATGGCATTTTTCAGAATGAAAGAGGTACTGCAGTGTTCTTCCTTCTCTACTTCCTGTCCATAAGTGTCAACATGTACAACGTGTTGGTTGTTTTGCTTTGGGATTTTTGAGCCTTGTGGCCATCACACTTCAAACTGTCAGGAATAGGAATTGCTGATATTGGCACAGACTTGTTCTGTTGACTTGCCTTTCATGTGCTTATTTTAATTTGTACACTCCATCTTGGAGGTGGCTAATTCAAATGAGCTGTTAATTAACATGGGATGATTTCTGATTTAGAGGCACAATTAAACAGTACCTGTTTCTCTTGTTTTTATTTTTTAATCTGCAGTTATTTTTTGAGGATACAATTGATGATGCAAAGTATTGCGGACGACTGTACGGCCTTGGCACAGGAATGGCTCAGAAACAAAACGAAGACGTGGACTCAGCCCAAGAGAAAATGAGCATTTTGGCCATTATCAACAACATGCAGCCGTGATGAGCGGTGCCCCTCAGCAGAACATGTTTACCATATTGGCAGCTGCTATCCTCAACCATTTTCCCCTAAACAGTGTCTCAAACAAAAAGCATCTCCAGTACACAGGCTGCACCAAGCCTTGCAGTTTTGCTGAAGAACTGCATTTTCCTTTGAAACCCAGAAGAGTTGACTGAATTCCTAATGCCAGCATTTGTGGTTTGCCATATTTTTAATACCAAGGGCAAAGGACAGAATCTACTGTGTATACCTCTGTTTTTTTCCTCTTTATACTGTAAAGAATCTGCAAGGAAGATTTACCAGTAGAATACTGGGTAGAGCTAAGGGTTGGGAAATGCAGTGAAAATGGACACAGACACGCACGCAAATTTGCAATTTGTGTTTTATAAAGCTTATTTTAAAACTTCTGCATGTTGTGAGGGTGACAGCTTCACCTCATGTGTTGCTTATTTTATCTCTGTCTGTGGAAATTGCTCCCTTTGATCACTGCAGAGGTGTGGGAATGGATGACATTAAAAATGATCCTTGCAGCTAAAAATATTCAGAGATTTGCTTTAACAACAGAGGGAATGGAGATTAATGGAGCTGATTTGATCAGCACTCCTTAGTTTCTAATTCTCTTTGCTACTGCTTTGACCCATACTAAGCCTCAGCTTTCTTCTTACGGGTATTAAGGAACTGTTCTGGAAATTCAGAGGCCCAAAAGTTCACCTTTGACAGGGGATTGGACCAATACTCTTGACTTCAGTTTTCATCTTAAACCTACCAATTTTGTTGTTCTTCTGCAACACAACTAGATCAGCATGGACAAATACTTGTTCCTCTTCTCCCCCCTGCTTCTCCGGCCCCTAATTTTACAATATGCTTAAGAGCTAAAGCAGAGTTTCTGATTTTTTTCCTGAGTTTCTGCTTTTTTTTTCATTATAAACACCTGGGAAGTAGTTAAAGAGGATGAAGAACTTGGGATTCTGACTTTGAAACACATTCTGTAGTATTTTTTTTCAACAGCTCTGTAATGACATTTCTTAAAAGAACAAACCCTTTTGGACATGTCAAACTTAAACATTTTTAAGACTTTGGCATTTTGAACAAGCTTAATCCAATATTAAAGAGTTGAGGTTTAGAGCTGGTATTTGAAATGTTTGTAAAGACTAGTTTTTATTTTTTGTAAAATAAATTTTTTTAAACCAGGCTTTGTTTTGGATTTTCCATCAAGCACTAGAATTTTCACAGTTGAGGCTTTGGAATCTGAATTTAGGAGATACATGCCTGAAGATCCTCTTTGTTTCCTTTACACCATTTATGATGTGCTCCTGAGGTAGCTCTTAGTAAAATGTCTTGAGCTTAATGTACAGTAGCTGAGGAAAGCTGAGCTGAAGAGTTCTGGCAAAGTTTATTCTCTCCCTGCTGCTCTCTCAGCACAGCCAAATGTCTGGTGCAGAATTCCTGCACTGCAGCATGGCCACTTAAAGGAACAAACTTGTGTGTGAAGTTTTCTGCTCCTCCCAAAGTCCAGTGGTTGCTGCTGTAAGTGCAGGAAGGCACTTTGGTTAAGCACTGGCTCCCCCGCCTGGTTTTTGGGTGCTTTGTACAGAATTTAGCAAATTCCAATCGGTGGCAACACTTCACTGACTAAACACATCTACAGCAGGATCTTGATTCAGTCTAACCTCTGGTTTTCACCTGCTGCTCTTGAAGTTGTTCTGAGGCTTTACTCAGCTTGAAGCAGGAAGTCTGTCAGGATGAAGTTTGCATTTTGGCTGGAAGAATCTGGAACAGCTTTTGATCTAAAAAATCCATCACTCCTCTTTAATTCATAAATAATAATCTTTACTGTACTTGAAACTATCTAAATTCATGAAACTTTCTAAATTCATTCACACTTTCCCCCATCAGCTTTTTTTGCTGCATTTAAAACCTTGTTTCTAAAACCAACTAAGACAGGTGCTGTGTTCACTAAGGCTGATGCACCCTTGTGCTCTTCATAGAAGTTACTTTTTCTAACAAGACAGACAAAGCCTTAAAGTAATCTGTAAGACTGGTCAAAATACTGCATGTTCAAGACTGCAAAATCCAGGATTGGTTTTGGCACTTTCTAGAGAACTTACTTTTATACATCAAATTAAACATCAATTCATCGTGGTAGAAGACTTTATTTAAAGGAAAGAAAATAAACTCACAATGCTTTTAAGAACAATACTGGCCTAAGGGTCAGTTTGCTTACAGAAACCATTGATTTTCCTGAGGGCAGCTACTCTTCCTCCTCTGCTGAAAGACTACACAGCTGCTCAAAACTTTCTCTTGCATGTAAACAGCAAGAGCTTTCATTAACATAATGTCCAACAAATAAAAAACTATACAAAAATCCATTATAACAGTTCAAGCCCTCACTCTACTGTCTTTGGGTTTTCTAACAGTCTCCTTAAATAAGTATCAGTGGATGAGCACAAGTGGATGTGTATAAACCTGACATTCTGTATCAGTAACAGCCACAGCCATCAAAAGAAGCCTTCACTTGAAGAAAGAGCAGCCTTAGTGTTAAGTAGCTGGAGGCAGCTCAAGGGATGTCATGTCAAGAGGCTCCTGGCAGCCTTTTTGTAAACACCAGCACTGCCGTGTTTCCTGAGCAGAGCCAGAGCCTCTCCCTGCAGCTCAGGAGGACACTGGGATCCAAGGTGAAGGAGCACAAGGCAGCACTCCAGCACGTCAGGGAAGGGGAAGACCTGCAAAAAAAGGAACATGAGGTGATTCTACAGTTTATATTACAGTTGTTCAGCATAATTAAAGACAACTGCTTTGTAGCATTCTCAGAGCAGCCAACCAGGAGTCAGATGTATTTTCTCTTCACATTTATCCAGGTTTGTCCCCTCTTGCCCAATCACCATGGTTACATGTTTTCAAATGTGTGATTTGTACTTTCTACAGTTCCTAAATTATTAAGGCCATTTTATAGCTTAAATTTTTGATTTTATGGTTTATAATTTTTTTTCAGACATAAGCAGGAAGGGATTTCTCTTAAAATGCATGAGATGATCCATGCAGAATATCTCATTGAGTTCTCCCATACAGGAGCTTTAGCTATGCTTTCCAACTGCATGGGGAAAATTATACTTGAAAGAAAAATACCACCCTGCTGCCATGTGTCAGTTCTCTCAAAACTGCCACCGGGTCACAAGGAACATCACTGTATGAAAGGGATTCTGTGATGAAGCTGCCCTTACAGAATGACTTTTTTCAGAACTGCAATGGCTCTTCTGAAAACTTACCTTTAAATTGTCTGGGAATTCAGCTAATTTCTGCTTTGCTTTCAGAAGCTGCTTTGTGAGCTCAGGGAGTGTAACTGGTTGCTTTGCTTCATCTTTGCTGTCAAGAGAAGAGCAGTGTCATAACTGTTTTGTTAGGAGACTCTGTAGCCTCCCTCCTGGAGGAGGACAGGAGAAAACTGGCTGAGTGTTTTATGCTCTAGCTCATTCTTGCCAAAGTCCCAAACCAATGTTCAGCAAAGAAACAGAACTCTTAGATCATGCTTAGCCTTTTCATTATCCTCCCTTTTTCAAGCTGCCCTGTTTATTTACTGTAACAACACCTCATGCATCACAAAACTATTCAGCTGCACTGAGTGGTTCAGCCCAGGGGAAATGCAAGATTTCTGAGCTGATATTCAAGTGTTCCTGGGTGATGGGCAGGAGATTAGAGGCAGTCTAGGCAAAACAAGAAATTTGCTGCACAAACACACCAAAAAGCAACACTTTTCAATCCATTCATTCATGTGCTGAATCTTACCAATTCATCTGGTCACTGTGAGAGCATGGTTTGTCTGATTCAGTCTCTGAACTCTGTTCCAGGTTGCTTCCCTGGGTGTTTCCATTTGTGTTCTCCTGGAGGTTGTTCCTCTGCTGCTGATGCTGGCGGATCATTTCTGCTAAAGTCTCCTGGACCTCAGCTATGTCTCTCTGGGTGTTCTGCAAGGCAGCCATCTCTTCTGAAAGGAGCACTTGGCAACTCTTCAGCTGTGACTGTCTGTCTACCAAACCAACTGAATCAGTTCTTGAGTCACTCTGTGTCTCACACTGAGGAACTTCGGCTGCACTGCAGAGGTTTTCACCCATCTCAGCTGCAGTTTGAACAGTTTCCTCAGGAGATGGGTCATCTGAAATGCAGCTCTTCTCAAGAGCTGTCTGCCCACTGGGACATGGCACAGGAGCCAACACAGCCTCCTGCAGACCAAGGGAGTCTTTGGGAGGGTTCCACCACAGGTCATAGAGCAGTCTGTAAGCCACAAAGCCCTCCAGACTCCTGCAGGCATCCATGCTCTGAGAGTTTGTGCTGTCCAGTTTGTCTCTCAGGTCATCACAGCCTAATAATGAAAAAAGGATTACAAATAGTTCACAGAACTTTCCAAAGATAATGAGCAGATCTGGTAAATGAACCAGGAAAACCTGGAAATCCAGATCAGGGATTTGCTCAGATGCTGGCAGAGAAGTACATGAACTATCAAAGCAAAACATCTTTGGCATCTTTGTGAACACAATACTCTGTTCTAGCTAAAATATTCTCATCAGCTACAGCAAATTGCTTTGGTCCCAAGCTGCAAAACACAAGAGTCACATAATCAAGAGCCACAAACTAAAAGCAGTGCATACTCTAAAGAGAATGGAGGACAAGCTGGACTATGTGTTGCTATGAAATGAACTCAGCATTCTAATGTCCCCCCTCTCCCTCACAGGAGAGAATTCACTCAAGTTTCCTACATCACTCACACCAGGTGACACAGCTGAGCTTCCTTCCACAGTCAGGAATTTTCATCACCCACTGGCCTTAGCACTAGCCAAATTCCACAAGTTTCCATAGATATGGCTGTGTCTTGCTGCTTCCAAACATTATTTAGTCTAGGAACATGAATGGACACAGCTGTGCTGGCAGGAAAGAGCCCTGTCAGTGCCAGGATAGAGACACAAGGAGAGACTTACCCTTAGGAAGGATGATACTGCAAATCTCCTGCAGCAGAGTGAAATTCCCAGCATCAAAACTGCGGGTCACAGCCCCAAGAATACTTTTCACTGCCTCATCCCACATCCCCAAGTGACAGCTCAGGGCTGCGAGGGCCAGGTCATGGGAGACGTGGAAAAGCACCTACAGGAAGCACCAGAGAGCACAGTTAATAGTCTTACTGCAAAGTGGGAGCTTATGACAACTGTGGAAGAGCCCAGAAGCACATGACTTGACCAAAAGCAATTTTAGGGACAATGCAATTTACACAGTCTCCTTCATGCAGGAGACAGAGCATTTCTACATCACTTGGAGGTGTTAAATCAGCCACTGTGCTTGCCTGTGTCTTAGTGAACAGATGAGAAGTGGGAGCAGTGACTGACTGTGGTCACACAGAGCTGCAGGAGCACCAGTCTATGGCCAGAGCTTGCAAACTATTTGACAAGCAGCCCTACCTCCCCTAACCAACCAATACAAAGCTCTGAATCAGTGCTGAGACCACCCAGCTCTGTCAATCACTCCCAGCCAGCACAGCTCAGTGACCTCAGTGCTGACCCCCAACACCCCATGGCAGTTCTCACCCTGCACAGAAACAAATGCAGAAACAAACTGATGGCTACACAAAGCTGTCCCAGCTGCTGATCATCTCTCTCCCAGACTAAAACCCCATCCTGCAGCAGGGTGCAGACATCAGTTCCCTGGGAATGGCTGCTGGAACACCTCATAGTGGCTGGGTTTACTGCCTATACACCCAAGTTAGGATTTGTGCCTGCACAGACCAAAATCCATGTACCTGCTTTGGGTGTGTGTTGCTGGTTGAAGGAGGATGCTCAATCCTGTGAAGCTGCTCCTGTGCACACGTGGCTTGTTCAGTGGTGTCCATGCCCAGCACATTCTGCCACACTTCTGTCACCATGTCAAAAAATGAGGCCTCTCTGTTCAGCTCCCAGCTGTGGTAACAGGGGGGCACGGGGCTCTTTCTCTCACAGGGGTTTCTTTCACTAAGGCACCTGCAGAGCACTTCATTCAGGCAGAAAACAAGTCTTTGTCCCTTTAACAAGGAGGAAAAAAAAAAAAAAAAAAGAACTGAGCTGTTGCAACAAGAAAAACAATCCCTTGCTGACCACATCAGGGTAGAGTGACTTAAGAACATCATGCCTGGTAGCAGCTTCTTGGTGACAGAGCCTAAGGGAAGTCAGAAGGAAACCTCAGAGCAAGGCAAGGTAGCCACCTGAGTCTCAGTTCACAAAAAGACATTTCAAATTTAATCCTCCAGTTGGCTCATTTGTTCTTTTAATGTGACCAGCAAATGCTTCACTTCTTTCTTCTCATGATCAGTCTTACACACTTGAAAAAAGAATCCCACTTTTCTTTACAACTTCTCATAACAACAAGCACAAAGTCTACATGCCTTCCCCACCATGACCATTCCATAGGGACATTCCAAAATACTCCTATAAAAATATTCTGAGGCAAAACCAGTCCAAAGGACCACTTGTAGACTATTAACATATGGGAAGTGGTGCCAAGTTATGTCAATCTGAAGAGACACAAAACTGAAGAAGGTGGAAAGGAAAGGACCAGACTCACAAATAAAGTTTTATGCTGCTGAAGGACCTCCTGAGCTCCCACCCAGTTCCTGGATAACAGCAGGTCTTGGGCACATCTCAAAGACAGAGCTGCTGACAACTCCTCCTCCCCAGATATCAGAGCAAGCTCAGCAGCAGTTTTAAGAGATGTCACATCCCCCTTTTTGGACAACACTTTAACCGCATCATAGGGCGAGGAAGCTCCCAAATAACTGAAAAAGATAAAAGCAAAACAAGTTGATCAGTACTAAAATAGTTTTTAAATTGTATTGCAACACAGTAGCACAAATGAAGATGACCCTGAATTTCCCACAGGTTCTCAGAGCTCTCATGACTTTTTTCTTATCAAAGTTTACCACAGACATGTGGTGAACAATTTGATGCAAAGCCACAAAGGGGAAGTCACATAGCCTTAAAATCAGCACTGACATCTCTGGTGGTCTGCATACCACACATGGCTTGCATGAGCAATAAAACAAAATAGATTCTGGAGACAGAGGTTATATGCAGCTGTTTGTCCCTACTGCATTTCTCTGGGTTTCATGCAAATCCTTTCCCAAGTGTGACACCCATCAGCATCAAGCAGAGGACACTACCCCAAGCCCTAATATTTCAAGGACTATTAATAATTAGGTTAGTCACAAAGGTAAAACACTCCAGTTGGAGCAGGATAACCCAATGACCAGGATATTAGCTAAGGCTTCAAGAAACTCAAGATGAACTGCTGCACTGCACGTTTCCAGTGGAAAGGCTGGAAATCTCACACAGTCCTATTGTGGACAACCTAATCTTAGTCTTTCTAGACTAGTTTTCAGAAACTGCCAGTAATGTCTGTGGAAAGAGATGGCTCTACTGTAATATGGCATTTGGACTTTCTGCTCTGAACTGCTCTCTGGAGCTTCTTTTCCCACCGACATTAGAGGAAATTTAGTGAGATCAGGCTCAGAAAGCACCTTAGACAACCGATGACCAGAGCAGTTAACAGATTACAACTGACACCAAACCAAGAAGCTTCCTTGTTGAGGCATGGAACCAATTCTGTCTTTTCCCCAGCAACACTCACCATTTGGCAGCCATGGAATAATGACCATCTTTCTCCAGCAGAGCTGCCCAGCTGGTGTAGAGATCCTTCAGAATTGGATCTTCTGGACGCAGCCTGGCCTTAGCCATTACAATTGCTTCCCTAATGCACACAAGGGAAACCAGACAGAAAAGTTAATCTGTGTGCAAAGAGTGAACCAAAATGCTCAATCTGCCTCACAAAAAAACCCAAGATGAAGTGCTAAACATAAATATACAGCAACCTGTAAAAATTGTTCACTTTCAGGAGCTCGATAGCCTCGTAGACTTTATGGATGGACAGGAGATGGGAGGCAGCCTTCACATATTGCTCCTGAAAACACAGCTGCTTGGCAAAGGCTTCCACTGTCCAAACCCAGGCCTGGTATCCAACTGCAAAGGAGAAAGCAACACCATTGGAGGCAGTTTTATAACTGGAAGAATTCCTGTGCTATACCATCACTGGTTTCTTCAATATGTACCTCTTCTCTGCCCCAGGTGAGTTTGTATTTCTTAACCATGCTAACACAAGCCAATGAAGTGGGGCAAAACTAGGACTTAAACATGACTGCAGGACTTCACTGCCAGCAAAACAACTTAAAAGCATATTTAAACCAGCAGCAAGCTGTAAGGAGTGCTAATCATATTACAAAAGAACTAATTTCTGAGTTTCTGTCCAGAGCCACCAGAATGAGGGGACCCTTGGCAGCCAATCCCACCAGTTTATGTGATGCAAGAACAAACGTACCCATGGGTGACATGGCCACGAGCTGGTCTGTCAGCTCCCCCCTCTCAGCAGCTGCCTGGAGGACACCCTTCATGTCTCCTTTCCACAGCATGAGCTGCTGGAAGAGCTCTGCATGCCCATTCTCCAAGTGGTGCTTTCCTGTTGGAAGCAAACACAACTCCCATCAGCATGAGTGCAACAGCATCATAGTAAAATAGCTTTGCAAAAGAGAAATCATTCAAGCTTAACATAAGGCAGATTTGCATCCGAAAGATGTAGAAACTATCTGGGAAAAAGATGTATGCTCTTCTCACACAGAGCTGCATTCTTAATCTGAGACTGCAATCCACAATAAGGAAAACTCAAGCATTTTTCCCAATTTGTTTTCTATTTGAATATAACAGTTAGAGTGGACATATTCTTTATGCCACTTACCTTCCATATCAATCATCTTGTGCAGAGAATCCCTGTCTGTGAACAGCCCCAAGTGGATGCAATCCTTGAGGTCAGGGGACATATCTTCATTATTATCTAAACCAGATAAGAAGAATGAATATTTAGGATTTAACACAGAACTGGGAACTGGAATGTGCCAAGTCACTGTACCACTCAAGTGTTGGCAAACACTTCTGTCTTCTACTTTCTTTCCTGTACAGCAGATTTAATAATTTGCTGATCAACACTCAGATCTAAGTTTAATATCACACCAAGTAGCAATCTTTGATAAATGTGAGAATTTTAAAAAATAATGTCCTGTGGTTGAAGGCAAGTCCCTGAACACTTGATTTTGTGTACTTGAGAGCAGCTACCCTCTAAGTATTTTAAATTTTATACTGATACCTTTAGTTTTCAGACACGCAGCCAGCCTCAAGCAGTCCTGATGCAATTCTTCTTTTGACCTGTGATCCATTAATGTGCTGAAGGGCAGAATAGAACGAGGCTTCCTCTTCCTCAGAGAGGCATCAGGAGCTGAAAAATCAGACACATTTGAGTCACTGCTGCTGCAGTTAAATTGAGGGGTTCTGCTGTATTTCAAAAGCACCTTTTTCTTTCTCTGGCACTTATTTGGTGTCACATTAGGAAGGGAATCTGCAGCTAAACAAGGCTAGCATGAGGAACTCTGCCTTGATACAGACTGTTAAAAATCCTTAACACATACTAACCTGGTTTCTCTTTAGGTGGATCCTTTTTCACAGGAGCAGCTTTCTGGGTCACAAAAGGCATTGGCAAGCTGAATGCAGAATAATCACATGCAGATGAAGATGTATCCCTGGACACTGTGGAGTCAAGTGATTTAAAAAAAGGGAAAGCAATGAATGGAAATGCACACAGAATAATTCACATATTCGCATTTTGTTACGTTAATTTCAAAATAGACAGAAACCAAGCTTTGCTTTGTCATAGAACTTAACAGCTTTTTAGGGAAGGGAAATATCAAGAAAACAGAGAACTGTCAGAAGGCTAAATGAGATGTCAAGAGACACTAATGAAGATCCATCAGTATTGTAAGATTTTTCAATGCTGATCAAAAAAGACATAGTTTCATGCCAAACACAGTAACTCTGCTCATGAGGCCAGAATCTTGTTATCTAAAGGCAGTTAGTCCTAAACTAGTTTAGAAAATTATAAAATGCATTCCAGAGCCCTTTTCTTTCAAGAGGACAATTTCAATAAAACCATACAATGAGAAAATCTGCATGAAAATTAAACTTGGTGATGCTCTGAGGGCTAAACAGTCTGGGAAATACTGAACTAAGATGATTTGATTATTACCAGTCACAGAGACTTTATCAGCCAACTCTGCCTCCTGAGCTTCTTTTTCTCCTTCATGGTCTGACACTCCATTTTCCTCCAGCAGCATTTCCTTCATGCTGTCATCTCCATTCACGGCATCATTTGCATCCTGCTTGCCTGAGCTCTTGCCTACAGGCTTTTTCTTCTTCTTGGCTTTGACTTTTGGCTGTATACTTCTTTTCTTCTCCAATTCTATACTCTTTTTGCCTGTAAAAGGTGCAAATTTTAATGTTTTAACTGCCTGTATCTCAGGACCAACATTTAGTTTCCAAATAAGGACACTCAATTTAAACCCAGACACAGTTTATTCCTGAAGAGGAAGAGGCAGTTTTGGAATTCAGGACAAGAACTTGCATCATTTCAACACGGCAACTCTCCATTTCTCAGCTCCAACATCACCTCCAGGAAAGATCTTCTGTTTGAATACACTCACCCTGAGGAGGCCGTGTGTGCTCCTGCTTGGAGATGTGCCATTTGTGAACAGAAAAATCATCTGCTCCTGTGTAAACACAATCTGACTCCACTGGTGACCACTGCACACTCAGCAGGCGGCCCTGGTGCCCTCGGTAGTTGCAGAGTGGCTCCTCCTTCATCACATCCCACACCTTGGCAGCAAGAAAGAAACCCAGTTACTCAGAAAGTCACTGCTTCACCTAACACCCTGTATTTTCTCATGACTTGCACAGGTAGGAACTTCTCTTTTGGGATTTTGCAGGGGTATTTCAAACACCAACATGCAAATGGAGAAAATGCAGGGCTTCCTTTGTTTGCATTGATACAGCTGCACAACATCTTTCTTTGCTAAGGATCCAAAAATGCTAAAATGAAAACTTTCTAGACTTACAAATCAATTCACAAATCACAACATAATCTGCATGTCAGGTATCCAGAACCAGCAGATGGTTACCAAAGGTAAACTTGCAGTACTTCTGTAGTTTATCTCACAAAAAAAAAGTTTTGCTCTTTTATCAGCTGTGGAATGGATGATTTGAAACACAATTCTGAGGTGCTTTGGACAATACCTGTGCAGTGCCATCATAGCAAGCAGACACCAATCTTCCCTCGTGGTGGGGGCTCCAAGAAAGACTTGTGATTTTAGCTGTGTGCCCAGCCAGAGTTCGAAAAGGCTCTGTTATCGTCACAGGATTTTCTGAAGAGTTCTCTGAAAGAAAGAAGAAAAATTTTTAAGAATGGGCAAAAAGATAAAACAGAAATAAACCAAAAAAAAAGATGCCAAGATTTGGAATATAATCTGCAGACTGTTACCTACAACGTTCTTCAGGTTATGCACATAAATGGTGGCATTGATGGAGCCTGAGGCTATCAAGTAGCTCAGCTCTGGCTGGGTCCCGTGCTCATGGTGCCAACGAATGGCATTGATCAGTTTGTGATGCTGCTGGACAGTGCAGAGCAGCTTCAAGTTTGGTGCCTGAAATATTTCAATTGAGCTGAAATGTAAGAACAACAGTGTAAGAATTTCAGCAGCTGGTGAAAATGGGAACTTTTTAGTTATCTTGCATGAGCAGAATTGGAGGACGTGAATTAGAGTTTGTGCTTTCTGGATTCAACTCAAGCCCTGGTTCCACTGATCAGCAAAAGTGCATTTCAACCATGAGTGGATCCTTGAAACAGAATTTAATGTGACAATGAGGATCCTCCATGCCAAGAGCAGTTACAACAAATAACAGCAGGGAATGCTGTATTATCATGATTCAGCAGGGAAAGAATGGAGACAAACCAGGGCAACAAAAAATACTTTTGCTTCACCACAGTGACTGGAGTCAAGATCAGCATAGACACCACCTTAAGCCACAAGTGGGACATACCCATCCTCATTGCCAAGAGCCAGGAGTTTCCCATCTGGTTTCCAGCTAATCTCTGTACGTGCAGGCAGCTTGTGCTGCAGAAAGAAGACACAATTATTACCAAAAACTCTCAAATCTCTCTCACATACACTCAACAGTGCAAGGCTGGCAACTGGACAGAGCTGCAATTAGTCTGCAAAATGAGAAGTCATAAAAGTGCCCATTGCTTTTGTAGCAGTGGCATAAACCTGAGCAATTAAGACTGAAATAACTGATGCAAGAACCAAGGATTGTTTTTTATTGTTGTTTATTCTGAACAGTCTGGATTCCAGTAGAAACTTGATGTTTCATATCCTTACACTCCTTGGAAAGCACCAGACATTGAAAGTAAGTTCTTTCACACTTCAAGAGAAACCAAAGTTTACTTTTAATTATCCCTATTCATTTGAATTCAGACAAAAGTTATCTACAATTTACAATTTAAATGCCTAAATATGATCATTTCAATGCCTCTGACATTACTCTCTTAACCCTCCAAGAGTCTTACTCAAGGAAGAAGCCAAAACCCAGCTGATAGAAATCAATACCCTTGCACTGACTCCAGCTGACTTAAAAGAACTGGAGATCCAACCCACTTCACTTATTTGATACTTTTAACTAAGAAATGGCTGATCTCACTTGAGAAGATACTCAGTGATCACCAACCACTCTGCACTGGGTGCAGTACAAATGGAAACAGCCTCCTGCAAAATCATGATTGTTTTTAATAAAAGATTTTTTTTAAAAAGTTCATGGTTGAAGCAAGGGAGCTAAAGGAATTGAGGGAAATAACCCATGCATGCCCACCATGTGGTCTAAGTCAGGATATGATCCAGGATATCACTTCAAGTGCTTCAAAACTGGAAATCTCCCACTACTTTAAACAGCCACACACAGAGTTTAAACCCAAACTCTATCCCCCATTTACTTTTACCAAGTAAATCACAGAGTAGAAAATTAAGCAACTGATGCCAGAAAAAGATGTGCCGTGTTAACACCAGGAGAAAAAAACCACCAACAACCCTCTTCAGACACAAATATATAAACTCTTTAAATAGTTTGAGTCAATTAGTGTTAAACGAACTAAAGTTCATCTGTGGAGCCTGAGGTGTTCAAGTTTTTTGTTACAAATACATCAAAAAGGCCAAATCAGAAACTTACAACTACAAGGTCATGGAAACTCTGGTGTGGTTATTATGAACCCATAAAACCCCCTCAAATTCATACTCACTTTGATTGAATTGGTGTCTCTGATGACTTTGTTGATGTCATTTGCTTCTCCATTCAGCTTCCAGGGATTGTGTTGAAAAACAATTCCTTCTCCAGCACAACTATATAAAGTTACAGAGGGCTGTTCACTTTCTTCTCCTATCCAAAAGAGAAAGAGTTAATTACACTCAGTTCTTCATCAGTCTTCACAGAACTCATCTCTCCCACCATAAATCAAAGCATTATTTCAAAAAGCAATATACATCCTTCAATGCCAGTGGTCCAGCAACAGGAAATTCTCACAGTACAACCCCCTAAAGAGAGCTCTCATTTCTACCAACAGATCCCTCACAGCACAATCACTGCAAACAGTAAAATTCCCTTTAAATTTTGGTCCTTGAAAGAAAGAAATCCAAGTTGTGTAAGAAGGGCTCAAGTTCAAATGGCAGAAACTCTGTAAACTGTATTTGATGCAATTGCTGCAGGAAGCCTGTGAAGTTCCTGGTCTGTAACACCCTGGGGCAAGCCCAGAGGTGTCTGGGGCACTACTCAAACCTATTTCCTGAAGGTATCAGAAGAGTCTGTACCCTTGCAAAACTGTTAACAGCTCCTCAAGCAGAACACACTCTCTCAGCTGCTCCAAAAGATTGCCACCAAACAAATGGGGCTCCTTCTCCTAAGAAGGGAGGGAAGAGCAGCTTCATGGCATCTGTGTGCTCTGCATGGACATTCTGCTTTGTCACAAGGTGTGGGAAGACTCACCAGAAACCAGAGGAGGAGTTGGAGGACCCCAGGCTAATGTGTACACGGTCTTCTTGTGGTAAGTGCTGGAGATCTGAGGTGGCTTATTCTTAGCACTGGGCAGGAAGATAAGGGGCAGTCAGATTTCAGCAAATGGAAATTAAAAGAAGACGAAATCAAAGCAACATACTTGAGACACCAGGTGCTTTAACATTCTAAAGCCATGGCTCAACCAAGTTTTCTGTAACATCTGCTGCAGGACACTATTAAAATTCTAACAAAATTGTCCTGGTGACCTTCCCCTCCTCATTGCTCCTCCTTCCCTGAAAATGCCTTTCTGGGTAAAGTCTTCCTGAGCTGATGTCCTCCCACAGGTGATCTCTGGTCATGCCCTTTTACATTTACCTTAAAGCAAGTTCACCTTAGAGGCTCACACACATAATGCACAGATGAAAACTGTGCACTGATGCACTGAAAATTCCAACTGTTTGACTAATTTTAATTTAATCTCACTCATCTAACAGCAAAAGTATCCCTCAGGAAAGACCACACCACCAGGATCTGACACTAATGAATATGAAAGCTACATTTTTACCTGCTGGACAAGGTGTCAAATATGCCAACTTTTCCATCATCTGTTCCAAAAGCCAAGGAGCCTTCCTTAGTGGGATGCCAGGATAACTGCAAGGAAAATATAAAAAGACACAAAATGACCTAAGTTACAGAGATTTTATTGCTAAATAATAAACAAAAGGAAAATGCTGAAATTGATGAGCAAGGATCTTATACCCCCCCCTTCCAACCACTTGATTTGATCACTCTGCTCTGAGTATCAAAGGCTTTCCTCTTCCAGTTATGATGGGATAAGATGCAAGGGACTAAAATCATTAAAATGCTTTTTGATAGCTGCATTACAAACCAGAAATAGCTGCCAGCTATTTTACCAGGCAGTAGCTCTTGACCAACCAGTGGTTAAACCCCATCTGAAGACACCTGTCTTGGTTGTATTGGTTTTTTGTATCTGTCAAACTTCCCAGCAGAGCAAGGGCAACCATGGATGAAGCAAGGAAGAATCATGAAGGATAGAAGTGGAACAAGTAACATAAAAGCCAGCTGGACTTCAGCTTATTTCCACTAGATGTAAATGCAACCTTCTAGGGTTTAAGTAGGTCTAAAAACTTGTTGCCAGATTTTATACACAAAGAATTGAGTGTAAAATTAACAACTTGGCTTTATCTCATTTTAGCTGGGACAAACCTTCAGAGTGAAAGAGAGAAAAAAACATACTCGAAAGAAAAAGGAATGAAAAGAAGGGAGAAGGGAAAAAAAAAAGGAATCCAAAGCCCACTTACTGCTGTAACCTTGGACTTTATGCTTTGCCAGAAGGTTTTAACATCATACACGTTGTTGATGGACAAAGTGTTCCACACTCGGATCATGCTGTCCCCCACCCCGATGGCCAGGCAGCCTGTGTCCACAGGGGAGAAGGCAAGGCTGTAGACAAACCCTCCAAGGGAAGGCATGGTCCAGCTGCAGTCCAGAGTTGACAGATCCCAGCATTTCACCTGGAGAATATTTAAGGAACAAGGACTGGTTAAATAGAGAGTGACTGACAGGACAAGAGAAAAACAAAGCAGAAGTGAAATGAAGAATCAAAGGGTGAAATTCAAGGTTTGACAGGATGTGATCTGCACCCAGAGGATTCCATGTCACAGACAGGGCTGCAGTAGCTGCAAGACTGGAATGGACATAATGAACATAATGAATATATTTTATTCAGTTTCTCTTCCAATTTCAAAACAGGGAACACTCTGCTGCCTGTAAAAGGCCAAGGATTGAAAAGAAAACCCGATTAAAAAATAGATGCACTACTTTGTACAATTAAATGATTTTAAGAAGGAAACCCAGGCCTTTTAGAAGTGAAATACAGAGGGAAAGAAGGAGAAAACACCTTTCATTAAATGTTTACTATTCAAGTCCAAAATGTCATAACCATTCACTCCACCATGGTAAGAGGTTGAGCTTATAAATTAACAGAAACATACACAGCCTGTGCTCAGAACAAATGTTAGGAAGTGATGTTATAAAATGCTAAAATAAACCCACTTCAAGAGAAAAACTGTGGCCCTAAAAAGTTAAGTTTCACTCAGTCAAACTGTATTGTAGAGGCATTCCCATGCTAATTTTTAAATGGTTCTTACGTCTCTGTCCATTGAAATGGAAAAAAGGAGCTCTCTGTCTTGGTGCTTCACAGAACTGAGATTGAACACAATTCGGGAGTGGTTTTGTCCTTCTGAAGACCCCAGAAGAGTCCACTTGCGTTTGCCAGGCTGGGTCAAATTCCAAAGGAGCAGTTCTCCTCTGCAAAATTGATATTTATTTAAATTTTTCACTTCAGAAGAAGAGAGGGTCTATACAGAATATATCAAATATCCTGCAAGTCAGGAGTAACAGAGCTCTGCAGACATCCAATGACTGTACAAAGCTACACACACAAACACCACCTGACAACTGACCTTTTTTCCCAGCAGGTGGGCAAAACCACAATTAGTGCTATTAGCAGTCAACATCCAGTGTCACTAGATGGACACAAAAGAACCACACTCACATGGTCACGTTGTGAGAGTGAAAAGAGGGAAGTTCATTTGGGATTTTGACTTCTATAGTTTTTGGAGTTTGATCAGGGACTGGGGGATGAGGTTGACACCTCTCTGACCCCACTGGGTCAAACAGAAGTCCATCAGTTTATCCTTCCCCCAGGAAGGAACACACAGTTTTCAAAACATCACTTTTTGTTGACGTTACAATGCCTGAGAACTCCAGAAGTACAAAAATGTAAAACATCAGAAGGCTGAACAAATCAGGGTGACAATCCAGTTAAGATTATGGGGCAAACTATGGGACAAATAATAATTTCCTCAATGCCTGAACTCTACAGCTTGGCCTGTTTTCTCCTGTTACACCAGAAAGGAAGGAAGATGGGGGTGTCTTCTCTACTCAGCACTTTTTTTCAGCAGGAACAAATGAATGTGCAGCTGCTGCAGAGTGTCCCACTCACCCAAAGGCACTGGAGACAATCTCAGAGGCTCGGCCAGCAGGCCAGAGCACCGTCAGCCAGATCCTCTCCTTCACCGCCGGGTCCACGGCCCCGCCTCTCCTCTTGGTGGGCGGCAGCTTCAGGGTCATCACACCTGCACAACCAGGGCAGCACTGACCTCACACAGGCAAATTCTCAAACACACAGAGCAATCTGCAGCTGTAGCTACATTCCCCATGCTTTTAGCACTCAAAGGATGCAGTTCAAGAGTTATTCCACGCCTTGTTACTGTTTATCTCTTACTTACTCCTGCCTCTGGTACAGCTCCATATTCGTAGAGTTTGGTCCTTGCTGCCAGAGGCCAGGTAACAACCTTTCTTTGTGGCTGTGTCCTGTGTCATCTCCCCATTTGGAACCTTGGTGTCTTCTGAAGGAGCTGCTGAACACCATTGAAGTCACATTATTATGCTTTAAAATACAAAGCCTCATAAAAATGGGCTGAAAATTATATTAAAATATATTTTATTGAACTTGTCAGTTGCTTAGCTAGTTACTAACCTTCTGTAAAAAGATTCAGTCCTCCAAAAGGACATTTACATGAACTAAAAATTACTCCACAAACTGTTAATCATGTCTACATACCCTCATCCTGCCAAGCAGGTAACCTTTCCTCCCCTGGCACAGGGCACCAGGCCAGACAATGGATTTCATCCTCGTGGCCTCTCAGCCTGTGCACAACTTCTCTCTTCCTGCTGATATCAATTATCACCACCATGCCATCCTTGTAGCTGAAAGCAGAGATTTAAATTAATGAAGAGATTCTTGGATGCTTGAGGAATAATATCCAAGGTGATTTACAGGCTCTTTCCAGGGTCACTATCACCCTATTACAGAGAAGCCAGCCTGGACCATTACACTTTTACAGATTTCTTTGCCTTTGCAAAATCTAAAAGTTTTACTTTACCAAATCTAAAAGTTATTTCTAATTTGTTTTACTCCAAAACTTAAATAACAGCCACCAAGACCTCTTAAAATTTAACTTCCAGCCATGCAGCAAAACTTCACAATTAAATTCTTGCAGAAGAAGAGTGAAAAACAAAACATAAGGAATATTAACTAACGAGCATTTACCCAATG
Organism: Trochalopteron elliotii; assembly: GCA_024734555.1. Classification (NCBI taxonomy): domain Eukaryota; kingdom Metazoa; phylum Chordata; class Aves; order Passeriformes; family Leiothrichidae; genus Trochalopteron; species Trochalopteron elliotii. The sequence goes on from JANPWX010000095.1 coordinate 1,841,312, forward strand.
GCCACCAGGTTTTCATGATGAGGAGAACAGGTGAGGCAGAAAACTGTCCTGGGCTCTGGGAAGAACTGCTGACTGTCACTCCTGTTGTGCCAGTAACAAACAATGACACCTTTCTCATCACCAGACACAATCAGATCTTTCACAAGGGGTGACCAGTGCAGAGCTGAGATGGGGTTCTGAAGAAAGAGCATTAGAAACGTTTAAAGCTGATTTACTGCCACCTAACACAGAAAAACTGGCAGGAAATAATCTGTGAGCACTGCCCAGCATCAGTCTGGTTTGCCCCTGAGTGTCTCAGTTCTTTCAGGCTTTAGAGGATGGGTGTAATTGCTGATGGGGACTCCTGAGCTGCAGCAACTCTTCAAATCACAGAATCACAGCATGTGTAGGTTGGAAAAGACCTTCAAGATCATCGAGTCCAATCCAGCCCTGACACCTCAACTAGATCATGGCATCAAGTGCCACATCCAGTCTCTTTTTAAACACATCCAGGGATGGTGACTCCACCACCTCCCCGGGCAGACCATTCCAATACTTTATCACTCTTTATGTGAAAATCTTTTTCCTAATATCTGACCTATATTTCCCTTGACACAGCCTGAGACTGGGTCCTCTCGTTCTGTCAGCTGCTGCCTGGAGAAAGAGACCAACCCCCAGCTGTCTATAACCATCTTTCAGGGAACTGTAGAGAGTGATAAGGTCACCTCTGAGTCTCCTTTTCTCCAGGCTAAACAACCCCAGCTCCCTCAGACGTTCTTCATATGCCTTGCTTTCCAATACAAAATACACATTTAGTCTGTCCTGTGGGCCACAGCAACTTGCTGAGATCATTTTAGGCGAGCTGGGTTAGGCGGCAGTGAGCCCAAACCACGAGCACGCTGCTTCACTGCGGCTCTGACGGCAACCAGCAGCTAATTACAGCTGCTAATTACAGCCCGGAACAGCGCTGCGGGCTAAGAACAAAGAGCCGCGCAACGGGATTTTAACTCCGCCGCGTTTGAAATTCACTTTTGGGCAAAGCAGCCCCACCGTGCTTTGTGTGCCAGCCCTGAAACACCGCACCCACCCTTGAGTGCCTGTGCCCGTGTCCCGCGGTCCCACCTGGTGCAGGCTGTACTCCAGCACCGCCGACAGGCTCCCGCTGTCCCAGACTTTGATGCTCCCGTCGTCCGAGCTGCTGGCGCAGAGGCCGCTCTGCCCGGGGCAGTGGCAGAAGGCGAAACCGGAGATCCTGTCCGTGTGCCCGATCAGCTCCCCTGCCGCCACAGCGAGAAATGGGCACGGGGCACCCGGACCCCTCCCAAACCCCCCGCGTCCCAAAACCTCCCCCGCGCCCC
>JANPWX010000095.1:1842748-2000873 GCA_024734555.1 Trochalopteron elliotii
ATCCTGGCCGTGTGCCCGATCAGCTCCCCTCCCCGCGTCCCAAGACCTCCCCCGCGCCCCAAAACCTCCCCCGCGCCCCACGTGCCCTCCCTGCGCTCCCGGTGCCGAGGAGGCCCCGCAGTCCCCCCGGTACAATGCGGGGGACCGGAGAAGGTTGTGACGGTACCGTAAAACGCGGGCGCGGCGCCGGCGACATCCAGCAGGCAGACGCGGTGCCTCGCCGCGAAGCCGAAGAGGCGGCCGTCGCTGCTGGCGTCGCTGCAGCGGCTGCTGTACCAGTTGGGGGAGGCGGGCAAGGCCCGCACGGCCATCTCCGTTCCCGCCGCCATCGCCCCCGCTCCCCCCGCCACCCCCCCCATCCCCCCGGCGCTGCCGCCGCGCGCCGCGCACGCCGCCGCAAAATGTCGCAAACCGCGCCCCTGCCCGTGAGCCCGCCCAGAGCGCTGCCGCAAAGCGGGGCCGGGAAGATGGCGGCGCGCTGGGCGATGGGCGCGGGTGAGGCTGAGGGGACGCGGCGCTGCTTTGGGAGGGTCGACTTGAGGGGAGGCCGGCGGGTTGATTGGAGGGATGGAGGAGCTCTCGTACGGGGAAAGACTGGGAGAATTGGGGTTGTCCAGCTTGGAGAAGAGAGGCGGGACCAAGTTGCAGCCTTCCAGTGTCTGAAGGGAGCGTCCAGGAATGATGGAGTGACAGGATAAGGGGGCTGGCTTCAAACTGGCAGCGAGTAGGTTTAGATTAGATATTATGAAAAATGCTTCCCTGTGAGGGTGCTGAGGCCCTGGCACAGGCTGCCCAGGGAAGCTGTGGCTGCCCCATCCCTGGAAGTGTTCAAGGCCAGGTTGGACAGGGCTTGGAGCACCCTGGGACAGTGGAAGGTGTCCCTGCCCATGGCGAGGGGTAGGACTGCATGGGCTTTAAAGTTTCTTCTAACTCAAACCATTATGACTCTGTTCATGCCTCGTTCACTTTCCCTTCAGGTGCTGCCTGGGCTCGGGGTCTCCTCAGCTGGGCACGGCCAGAGAGGTGAGTCTGCCTCTCTCCCCTGTGCCCTGGGACAGGCATTGCCCTGCTTGGGAACCTGGGCTGAGTCTGGGATTGCCTGGCTTGGCCATTTCACCCAGCCCTGGAGCTGTGGGGAGCACAGCTCTGTGTTCACAGGGGTCACTCTCTGCCCCCGTGGTGTCCTTCTGTGTGTTCAGAGCTTGTGCCATGATGGAGGTGTCTCTCTCCTCACTTCTTTCTGTTGGACATCCCTATTTTTTCTGGCTTCATCGTTCAGGTCACAGTAATGTGGTTTCTGTGCTGTCCCACCCACTGCTTTCCTCAACTGCTGCAGTTTCCCCTCATTCTGGAGGAGTGCCATTGTTCTGCTGTGGGAGCACTGGTACTGCTGCCTCCCTGCAAATACCTGAATAAATACTCCATGACATGGAAATAGGGTGTATTATGCTAATCTCTGCTTATAGGATGTGAGCAGTGGTGTCCAATGCCCCTTTGAAACTGACCAGCATGCTCTGTTTGCCTGGCATTTTTAAGGTGCTTTCCATGGGTTGCCGCACACACAAAGACATTCAAAGCTCAGTAAAACTCACAGTATTTGGTCTTGAACTCACCTGTTTCTTGCAGTCAGGGAGTGGCTGCCCACTGCTGCTTTATCCAGGCAGCAGGGGGCAAAATGCAGCTTGGTTTTTCAGAATCTTGAGGTGAACAAACTGCCTGAAAACTGATTTTATTGCTATCAGCTGTCTGGCTTTTGTGTTGACTGGATTGTGTCTTGGAAGTAGTTTAGAAAACCTCTCCTTTCAAATTTCATGATGTTTGTAAGCCTCTGAGATACTCAGCCCCTTGAAAAAACAGAAATTTTCACTGCTAAATATGTTGTTGGTAAAGGTGAAATAAGTGTGGCAAGTACCTTGGGAAAGGTACAAATGGTTTGTGAGTCCTGAACTCCACAAGAACATCAGAACAGAGGGGACTGTGACTTGGGGTGACAATCTGAGGACACTTAATGTGGAATGTCATTCCAATATTCCTGGTTTGCTTTAAGAAGCTTGAGTCTCCTTGCTGAATTAAAAAGCCCTTTCAGCATAAACTATACAGGACTTTCATAGTTTGGGTTTTTTTGAGTACACAAAGGTGCCAGTTCTCTTTTTCAAGACAGCAACTTCACAGTTTTCCAGATAAACTGGGCAGGGAGAAAGAACTCTTGTGTTCAGCAGCTGAGGCTGTGGTCTTGTCTTGCAGGTGGCTGGAATCTGGTAGCCTTTTTCCTCTGTCCTGCATCCACACAAGCACATCCCTACAGAAGATTGGGAAGTGGGAGAAGAAGAACAGGATTGTTTACCCTCCCCAGCTGCCCGGGGAGCCTCGCAGACCAGCTGTAAGGATGTACCTGTCAATGTCCCTACCTGAGAATGTTCAGCAATTTCTGAACAGATTGTCACTGTCTGCACAGGGTGACTGCACAAGGCATAGTTTGACAGCTTATTTGCTTGTTATTTAAAGTTTTATTTAGTTTGGCTGTGTTGTAGAAGTTACTATCACTTGGAACGTTTTCCATGTCTAAATTATATTGGATCCTTGAGTTAATTGGAGCTGATCACCTACTCAGAGTGTGGTTCAAGCTGTAAGGGGCCCATCCTCTGTGGAAGTTTCTGAACTACAAGGAGGTAGAAATTGTACTGTCAAAAACTGATGTTCTGGAGTTCCATTGTTGTCATTTTTTTTCATTAGGAATTGATGTGTTGTGGCTTCTGTTAGACACACTGCTTAGCAAATTAAAAGTATTTACATCTCAAAAGAAATGGGTTTTTTAGGCATGTGTTGTGTGGGCCATGAGCATTTATTGATTGCTCCTGTGAACATTGTGGCCTAGGACAGAAATCCCTGCTGTGGATGCTGTGGACTGTGCTGACTGATGCAGAGTGTGTGAAAATGCAGTTATTGACAGACTTGTTTATTAAGTCAATAATCCTGTTTATCAAGAGTGCCATCTTATTTCAAATTTGTATTGATGTTAGATTCTACAAGCTGTTGCTGGTCCCTGTTAGCAATAATGTTAAATGGGTCTGTGGGGGCAGCTCTTTGTGCCAATCAAACTTGAAACCCTCTTCACTTCTGAAGGGCTAATTAAGTTGATTCTGGTAATATTGTTTACTTGCTCTCCCAGTAAGTTGAATTGACAGCAGGATAATATTTTTAAGGCTGAATGAGCATATCAATCTTTGCTTCTCAAGGGAGGAGAAAGAGAGGAAAACCTTCTGATAAACTTTCTGGTTATCCATTGCAGGGACTTCTGCTTATAAACTAAGTGTCACAAGATTGTATTAAAATTTTCTATGTGCCAGCAACTTTTTCTAGTGCTTTCAGTTTCAAATATCAAAGCTATGCCTGATAGGCTGTTCTCATGGTAGGCAGGGCCATTCTTATTTTATTCCTCATTAGGACATAGACTGTGGAGCAGACATGGATGCTCCATTCCTGTTTTCACAGCAAAATCACTCATCCTTTAACTTTTTTTTTTGCCCCTAGGAAATATATCACTGTCGGAGGGAAATAAAATACAGCAAAGATAAGATGTGGTATCTGGCAAAGCTGGTAAGCAAAGAGTACTTTGTATTGTGCCTGAGAGAATGCAAAATTTAATTGCTGTATTTGTCTTAACAGCCTCATTGAATCACAGTTTAATCAGCATCTTTCCAGCAGAGTCCTGGGGATGAGCATGGATCTGGCCAGGGAATGGGAATGGCTGTTTGTAGTTTGGCTTAGCTGTAAGGTATTATATTGAAGAAATGGTAATTAAGGAAATGGCAGTATTTTTGTTTTCATAATAGCTTATAATTTAAGTAATGCCTTCTGAATAAGAGGAAGGAAATATTTGTGAATGCAGAAGTTAATTTTAACACTTTGATTGCAGATAAAAGGAATGTCCATTGATCAGGCGCTCGCTCAGTTGGAATTCAGTGACAAAAAGGGAGCAAAGGTGATCAAAGAGGTAAATACCAGTATTCTTTAACACTCCTGGCTTCCAGAAAACTTCAAAATCAATACCTGTCACCAGAAGCTTGGAGGTGTTTCTACTTCTGTGGGTTTTTGTGTTTCAAGTAAGCCTGTTGGGAGCACATTCTAACAACAAATTTTTGTTGCAATCATGTAATGCTGTGACTTATGAATATGTTGGGGTCACTTGTGCTGGCTGTTCTGATTTGTCATGGTGATAAATTCCATGTGGGTGTCCTCTAGCAGTGCTTGGTGTTAAGTTCCTGGTAAAAGGTGCAGAATCCTGGTCACTGGTGGCTGCTACATCTGTGTGCTTTGGTTCTTAAGCTGTAAGAGATGAAGGATATTATTAAGGAGAGGACTGAGTTCTGTAAAGGCACAAAAGCTCTGAACACACTGTAGTAGTTTGGATTCTTAAATTACTCATTTTCTTGGCTGAAGCGTTGATTTCTGATATAATTATGGCAAAGAAATGTCCTGCATTAGCTGAAAATATTGAATGGACCAAGTTCATTTTGCCCACCTTGAAATTCATTTCTAGTCAGGTGTCTAATTACACAAAGGTCCGTGGATGGAAGGCTGACAAATGCTGCTGGAGACCATCTTTTCCACTTCCTTTCCTCCCCAAAAATGTAATAAAATCATCCTGAGGCTTTTTCATGCTATGCAAGGAACATCCTTATGTAAAAGATGCTTGTCTTTTAACAGTTTTTATCTCTATAAAATACTTTTTCTATAACTGACTTAAACTTGCAATTTCTTTCATGTTATCTAGAGATAAGAAATAGCATTGCTTAAATTCTTCCTCAGTATTTCCATTTCTTTTCCTTTTGTTACAGGTTCTGTTAGAAGCACAGGAAATGGCTGTAAGAAACCACAATGTGGAATTCAAATCAAATTTACACATAGGTACATTTTTGTAATTTAGTGCTTTAGAAAAATGTCATCTGTTCTATCCTACCCTATGAAAATGCATTACATTTAATAAGATTGTGATGCTTGAAATCACCAGAAGTGAATTGAGGACAGTTTCTGCTAAACTTAACTTCACCAAACATGAAAGGCACATGTTTGCAGCATTTTTAAGATGGATGTATCAATCTGAGAGTGGAATTTCTGCTCCCTGTTGAGCAGAAAGTCCTGAAGAGGAAGGTGTGTGACACAAATATGAAAGATTGGACAAGAAGCAGCAAATGGTTTCTAGTTTTTAATGTTGCCAGTCAGAGATGCTGGAAACTTTGTCTGTGGCTGGTACAACTTGATTTACAGGATCAAAGTTAAACTTCCATCAGACATAGTATAAAAGTAAATGAGTAATGACAGTAAACTTCTTAATAAAAAGACTTGTCTGTAGATGATATGCAGGATAAGCTTGTAATGATTAAAGTGCTTTTTAACCTAGAAAAATGTTAAGAGAAATGTTTACTCTTAGGTGTTTTGGGGCCCAAAGAAAAAATTCTCATTTTGTCTAATAGGGGATAAATTTTACTAAACTGACCTCATAAGCTTAAAGTCACCTGGACTGTAGAAGAGATTTGATTAGAATTCTTTGGAGCCTTCCAGGCCTCTGCCACAAGAAGGCTCAGCTGTAGTGCAGGACTGGATGTGCAGATAATGAAAATACCTGTGATGAATGCAATAAAGGGAGAAAGGAGGGAAAATGAAGTCTGTAAGACTTCACAGGAATTCATGAGACAAACTACTGCAAGGCAGTGAAACGAATACCACCTTCAGAAGAGCTGTATAATCTAGTAAGTGCTCAGTGTGATTTGTCCTTCACCACATATTTATCTTCACGTGCCTGCTTTCTAAATTCACATTTTTTGGTGCTCCTGAGGGGTGTTAATGCAGCTCACGGGCTCCTCTGTAGCAGTGATCTGCTACATGTAACAGAAGAAAGATGGAGGGGAGAATCCCGAGTAGAATTAACTTTCTGGAAGCAGCCATGAAAAATACCCTGGCAAGACAAGGTGTTTTATTGCAGCTGTAGCAGTTTGTTCTTGACTGAATAATCTTCAAAACTCATCTGCACATAATGTCAGCATAGGCACACCCTCCATCCAGCCCATACCTTGCTTTGTGCTAAAGGTCACAGACAAAAAGAAGGGAAGGAACAGATTTTCTGGTGTGTCCATACATCTAACTTGAATTTAGGGTGCAGAAATCCACACTGGAGCAAAGCAAAGCAGTTCATGCAGGAAAGCAGTTAAGCTGTAGCAAGATGGTAATGAAGGATAAATTAGACCATAATAAAGACTTCTGAAGTGATGTCTTAAAAAAATTACTCCCAGCACTCAGCTAATCTTGTTCGTTTAGATGCAGTATACAAATACACAGTTTGCTTGTCTCTCTGCCATAGGTTATGTCTGAAACCTACTGAAAAAATACATATTAACAAAGGGGGACAGCATATATAGAACATTTTACCCATTACTACAAAACCTTTCGTGTGCAAGAAATATTACATTAGTTTTCACGTGTAAAAAAGGCCAGAAGAAACAAAACATGCCAATATGACCCTATAACTGTGCAATATTAAACACTAACACCAGACTCTTGGTCTTACAACACAAAGACTTCTGTCTCCTCAGTCTCTGTCTCCTTTTTCCCACAGCGGAGTCACAGACGGGCAGGGGCCGCTACGTGAAGCGGGTGAGGTGCCACGGCAAGGGCATGTTTGGCATGATGAAGATCAGCAGGTGCCACTACTTTGTGAAGCTGGTGGAAGGTCCCCCTCCTCCCCCAGAGCCACCAAAGACTGGCTTTGAGCAAGCAAAGGAATATGTGCAGCAGCTGAGAAACAGAACCCTGGTTCACACACTGTGACACACTTTATTGTCTGTTTCGGTATCTCTTCTTGGGCAATGTAATTATATAAAGGAATCATTAAAGTTCAGTTATATCTTTGGTGCTGCTGGAGCTGGATGATGTCAGAAAAATCATGGGGTTTTTTCTTATTTGTCAAGTCACGGGTATGGAGAAATCTTGGAGCTGCAGATGTTACTTTTTCTGAGTTACTTGGAGCACAGCATTTGAGCTCAACCTTGGACTGTCAAATCTAAAACATATGGTGCTGTTATAAAGCCTGGTGTCTCTGTTATGTATGGTGGGCCTTTCATTGTGAAACTGTACTTGACAGTCATGTTGCAAGATCAAGTCTCAAACTAAAATTTGACATCTTAAAATCACTACAACATTGGGAAAAAAACCCCAGTAACAGTGGACAAAACCAAGTAACAATAGCAGAATATCAGACATCAATTTTTGGTTTATCTGGGCTGTAACAGCCTTTGCTGTGTGTCTTGGGCATTGTGTCTGGGAGCGGGAAATAAAAAAAATCCTTGGAAGTTCAGGCTTTGGCAGTCAGTAGGTGGCAATATTTAGTTTGTCAAAGAGGAAGTGGCAGTGAAAACTTCCAGAATGGTCAAACTGTTGTGGATTTCGCCCATGGCATTAATAATCTGATACAGGCATGGAGTTCAGGCTGTTCTCTCTGGAAATTCATTGTGGGTAACAGGCAAAATATGGAGAAAAGCCTTTTTGGGTGAAGAGTGAACTAATTCTGCATTGTCTGAAAATAAATTGCTTTTGTAACATTGAGGAAAGTAAAACACTCCATGGATTTAATATGAAATGGCTTATTGCACATACAGATCAGGCTTTTCAGTTCCCTGAAAACAATCCCATTTTTATCATTATTTCTTTGAAGAGAAAAAGACTGAGATTGATAGGGGGAATCTTATTTCACTCAGTCAGATTTTCAAATCAAGATGGCCAGAACTGATGAACATCAGCATAAAAACAGAGTGAGCAGCTGCTTGTATGTACAAATGTCTGATATTAGACCTTTCTTTTCCATTCTGGGAATATTAAAGTGGGAGATAGATTGCTTACCTCATTTGAGTCTTTTTACCACAACAACTCATGGTAGCTTTCCTTACATGTGTTTACTTTGATCAGTACTTGGATGATGGCAAAGGGACAGTTCCTGTAAGGAAACAAATTATTGTCTTAACAAAGTACAGAGTGATTTGGCTACCAAAGAAAGGGTCTCATGATGTTAAAAGAGTATTAGGGGATGGTGAAGTTACACAAGAAGCACATTGAGAGCTCTGTACCATTAATGGTACTATTTGCTGTCTGGTTTTCTGCAGTGCACTTTCAAACACATTTTTTGCTGTAAAGCCACGATTTAGTAACTTGCCTGAAAGGTGTGTTCTGATAAAATTCTCTATCTCTGCAGTCCCTGATGTGTGTTTGAAGAACTGTTTCTGTTGTACTGTGATTAACAACTGTGCTGGCCTCTGCCAGCTGCCCTTAAACTCTTCTGTCAGAGGGAATCTCTTAACAAGTTGTAACAAACTTGGATTGTTTATAATCTTTTTGAGGATCACGGATCTGGGAGAAGACTAAAGAATTGCAAAATAACCCAGGTTTAATAAGCACTCAAATGTTTTATGCTTAGACACATCTAAACATCTAAAACCTACCTTCTAGGAATTCTATTCCAGTACCTGTTTCTCCTGCATGCTGTAGATTTTGCTTCAGATCCTTTCTGGACCTCCAGAGAAGGCTGTATCCTTAGAGATATCATTACTCTGGTTATGAATCCACAGACAGAGAAGTGAGAATGTGACTGATGTGTTTTCCAGCTTCTTTGTGATTTGCAGGTGCCCCTGAAAGTCCTTTAAACAAACAAACCTGGGCTTTAAAATTTTTTCAGTTAAAAAGCAACGTTGTTGCTTGTTCTTGTTTTCTTCCTCAAGACAGTAAGTGGGAAAACTCATTTTTGGCATGTTTTTAGTATTCTTCTGTTCCTTGGTGGCATTTTCTACTGTCTTACACATGTATAACTCAGATCTGATCTTTATGGTGCTGGCTAAGGAAGCTCCACAGCTGTGTCTGTGACAGGAGTGATGGGAGATTGGGTGAGGTGAGGAACTGCCTTGGTCCCTGCCTTTCCCTGGCAGGGTGGTAAGAATGTCTGGAGTGGTTTCTGTGGTAGGTCCATCAGAATCCTGAGAACCTAACCTTTTCCAATTCAGTAAGATCTAGTGACACATCTTTCTACTGGCAAGTTCTATATATAATTCTATATTTATAAATTTTAGAGGTTTGATTCTACTATGCTTTCCTGGTAATTAGTACATCTGCCCCTCAGTTTGGGGTTTGGTACAGATTCAGACACAAAATTCCATGCTAACTGCAATAAGCCTTTAGCAGATCATTTATTATAAAAGAATGTTTTAAAATGAACTGTCACCAGAAGGGATGGAGAGGCAGTGAGGCCTCTACTTGGTGCTGATTTCATGAGTAACATCTGGGGGCACTGTAAACTCACCACTGGTGTGGGCTCATGCTGGTGGTACAGAAACAGGAGAAGGAGCAAGTACATGTGGAGGTGTAGTGAGGCTTCAGGGAAATCTGGGGAGAGCAGAACTGTGAGCTCTGCTCAGCAATGTGAGATTTAACTGAGGAGAAACTTGTAAACCTGCTGTTGGGCTTTTTCATAAACATTTTGATGTATCCAGTGAGAAAGCAGAAGTACTTTAGTCAGGCAGCCTGATCTCTTTATGGATGTGTGTGGTTGGTTGGTTGGTTGTTTTTCCTTTTTAAGACATCTGGGCAGTTATTAATGAGGTGGTTCATCAAAGGTAGAGTAAGAAAGGCTCATTATTGTAGCTATATAATGTTCATCATCCTTTTTTAAACATGGAAGAGAAATGAGAATGAGAATCAGTGACTGGACCGTTGGGTACCGCTGCTTCTGGCCAGGTCTGTAGTGGGGGCTGCTGTGGTGAGGTGGGTGGGCTGCATTGGGGTGGTACCTGGGCACTGACAGGTGTGCTCTGCCCAGTGCTTCAGCTGTGTTTCTGTACCTGCTGTCAAGTTGGCTCCACCAAGGTCATGAGTCCAAATCCTGTGATTCCCTGTTGGCACAAGCAGGAGCTGTGTGACAGTCCTGTCTCCTCTGCACTGGGCTGTCACTTGGGAAATCCTTCAGTCACTGGAGTGAAGGAACAATAGGAATCACTGCTTGCTGCCAGTCCCTATGAAAATCCACTGCTGGGATGCTGGAAAGTAATTTGCAAGCACAATTCTGCTTTGAATAGAAATAAGGTTACTCCTAATGTCCTCAGTGAACCACAGAAACAGAGAGTGACATTCCCCAGCATATGAGCTACAGCCCTGCTGAAAAGGCCCCTAGTTAAGGCTCTTCAAAGAACGAGCCTTTATTGCTGAATGACATCTATCCAGCAGCACTTCAGCCACGTAATTTAAAATAATTAAAAGCTGAACAAAGTCAGTGGCTGTAATGGCAGAAATAATCACACAAGTTGCTGTTTGCCACAGCCTTATGCGGTGAAAATAACTTGAGGAGAAAGTTTCAGGGACTGACTTTTGAGTACTTAGACTGAAGCAAGGAGCAAGATATCTCTTGGGGGTAGTCAGTGAATGCAGAGCTCATTTTGTATTTACTCTGTAACATCAACACCCTCTGGTGTTTCAAGGAAGTTGTACATTAGTACAGAGGGCAGGCTACCATTGAAGGGAACAAGCCAAGGAGAGCCTAACTCTACCTTGGGCAAATTAGACATTCACCTCAGGAGTATTAGCTGAGGAAATTAACCATAAAGTCTGTGTAATACACTTGAAAACAATGACAAAACGTGGGGCAGGGCATCTGAGTAACTGCTGCATCTGTGGGTGGTGCTTGTGTGTATTGCGCAGCAGTGCAGACATCAAGCTTTATGTGTTAAAGGACCTGTGGCACCCATGTTCCAGCTCTCAGTGCTTTTCTGTTTATACTAATGAGGATTCCTTTACTGCTAGGAGTTTATCTGCTATGTGGGTTTTTTATCTATCAATTTTCTATCCTAATAGAAAAGTTGCAAACCACTTTTCTGTCTTCTGTTATTAATCAAACTCTGATGCCAGCTAAGAGTGGAGTAAAGGCATTTGTACATGTTGTGGGAAACTCCATCCATGTGTGCAGTTAATAAGCTGGGAAATGTGTCTACAACTCTGCTATTGATTATCACCTTCAGAGCAAGGCAAACATGAGTCCTTACTGTATGCTGGCTGTGTAAATTAGAACTTTAGTTAAATGAAAGCAGAGTGAGATGCACTGCACTGGGCCAGTACAGGATTGCTGTTCAAAACCAGCTCCTCTAGATGCCCGATTCCTTGCCTTCTTTTTTCCCCACTTAAGATTCCCAACAGTGCATTAAGATGAACTCAATAGTTAGTAAATTTTCCACTGTGTAGTTTACAAGCTCAAGGTTATGGGCTAGAACAAGTAGTGTCATGCTATAAATCAGGTGTAATGGAACAGCTTGGGAGAGTGCACAGGAGTCCATCCCCCTCACAATGTTTGTCCAAAAACTCTGAAGGTAGAGCTGGCATGAGCCCAGAAACCCCCACAAATGGCTGATTAATAATTAATAATAAGCCTCATGCTGCTACCCTCTCTCTTGACAGGTGAATGAGGCAAGACAATTTTCATCTTCTAGACCAAAGTATATCTAGAGAATCTGGGTGTGCCACTACCAGAACTGCGGTGCCCTTAGGAGGGGAAGGTGGATTCCAAACTCAGCAAAGGGAAGGGGCAAATTATTTGAAACTTGGATTTACTTTGGGCTGGCTGGAGTCAAGAGCAAGAATCAGATGTCTGGTGCAGTTACACCTGTCTTATCTCCAAAAGTCAGTGAAAATTTCTGAGAGCAAGGCAATACCAACTGAACGATTGGCTGAGTAGCCAGAAGTGTCTGTGTTTGTCTCTAGTATGTCACACTTCAAAGCAGAAATTCCCAGCTGTTCTCATCAAGTCCGAGGTGTTTCAGAGATACTCTTCATTTTTCTTTTGCTCTTATTATCTGTCTCTTTAGGGGGCCTGTACTCACTGCTTTTGTGGGGATGGATGCTTGGAAAGCAATTATTGTTCATCTTCTCCATCTGTTGTGATGCTGGATATGCCTGTCTTTTTGAAGGCTTTCAGAGTCTGTGCTGGGAATGCACTTCTCTTCCTAGTGTTGAGAGATTTGTATTTTTAATGGGTATTTGTTTTATCTATCACATGCTAGATTTATTCACTTGATAATCTCTCAGCAACACAGGCAATCTTCTCATGTCCTCATCTAGTATGCAGGGATTGAATTCATTTAACAGTTTGGCTTTGAGCTGAGATAGCCATGAGAGGTGAATCCTGCCGTGTGCTGGGTGTGCTCACCACCCCCAGAGCAGCAGGGCCTTGCAGGGAGCTGCAGCTGCTCTCAGGATTGTGCCCTTAGAAGTTTTCTTTACACATGTAATATATGAATTAGTTACTGTGTGGTGCATGTCTTTCCTTCCCAGACCATGCCCTTCTTTAATATGATTTCTTGCTGATAAGTGAGGTTTCTTGATGACTGCCTGTGCTCAGTTAACCACTTTTGGGTATTTTAAGAGTTCTTTTTTACATCCATCTGCTTTGATACAAAACAAAGGCATCCTTCCTTCTTCAACTTGTGTTTTGTTAAAGTTAGTTGGAAAATGAGGTGGAAAAACAAACAAAACTGCTTTAATGAAGTGACATTTCTGCCCCACTCCAGCACAGTCCTGGAATAAACTCAGTATTATTTTGCCTGAATATAAGATATTAACATTTCTTTCTATCTACAGCAGGGAAAAACAACGGGTCTTTTGTCCTCTGACACAGAATCTTCCAACGTATTACTCACTTAAAAAAAAGCAAAACTCCACAAACTTAATTCAGATCCTTTATCACACAGCATCCTATCTTTATTTCTCAGATATATTTTCAGATGTTATGTTTGTTCCTGATAGCAATCACGGGGGCCAAAATCCTGGGTTTCAGAAGGAGGCTGATAATAAATCTTTCTGGTGTGGCTCCTGGGAAAGCAGGGCTATGGGGGTGATGACCCAGGGGTGCTTCATATACCTACAAGGTGAAAAGCAGCAGCAGCCCCTGTGGTTGACAGTTCCTTGGCACAACTGTGACTTTGGCAAGTCAACACCCTCATGGCACTGACAGCACAAACATTTTGTGGCAACTGTGCAAAGCAGGCAGCCAATTATTTTACTAATGATTTCTTCTCACTGCTCTCCTCCTCCTCCATCTGCCCTAGAGAGAGAAACTTTCTCCCCTGTACTTTGCCCTCATGGATAATGGCAATAATATTTTCTTTGTGTAAAAATGTGGTGCTAACACTGCAGTAGCCTGTGCTGTATGAGACTTGGCTGTGTGATATCAGTCCTCTTCAAAGCTCCCCCCATTTTCCAGACATTTCTAGATCCTGTCTGTGACTGTGGTAGCTGTGGCAGGGATAATCCGAGTTTGCATCCCCAGTGGCTCCTCTCTGAGCTCTATCCTGCAGGTACCAGATCTCTGCCAGCCTCTGAGCTACCTGGGGTAAAGGGAGGGGAGGCATTCAGCAGTGAAAAGGTAACTTCAGATACTCCTCCACAGATTTTAAAAGAAGAGGGGTCCAGCTTCCCAACTGAAGCCTGTCCTCTGCCTCACCACTCCTGTCAGCTGTGGAATCTAATGCAGCACTTCCTCTAGAGACAGTGATGAAGTGGTTATTAAATGCAATAGAAATCATTCAGGCCCCTTTTGATTAAAAGTTTCACTCTTATCTCTCTGGCTTTCTATGTTTTTGGAAAAGAGCTCAGCAGAGACACAGAGCCAGGGAGGGAAACACTTCCCTGCTTTGTTGCCTTGAGAGGATGTGTCTTCCAAGCACACAAAGGTGGTGTTTGCCTCTAAAACAAATGTTTGATATATTAAAATAGAAATCTTAACTTTGAGAGAGGCGACCCTTTCCTGCCCAGCCTGGGCATTTGAGCAGTGATCCAAGTGCATTAAACTGTGTGGAAATGTCAACTTCTGGGTACTCATCATGGAATAAAGCACTAAACATTTAAGAAATAACCATTACTTTGCATATAACACATGCTAGAGAAAGAGTGTGAAAAAAAAGTCATCACCCTTCTATCAGCCAGCTCTTTTGAATAAAAACATAAAATATTAATTTAAATCAACTGAAAGGCATTAAGAACTTGATGTTCTCCTTGCCCCAGAAGTACTCTGCTGATAAGAAACAAATTAAAAATGCAGAGTTTTCAAATAGCAAAAATGCTGCATATTTTAAATGAAGTTGGTCTTTTTATGTATAGCGTTTTGGACTAAAAAAATAATATTAAATGCACATAAAAATGATTACTGTAAATGGTGAAGACATCAAAGTTTGGCATCAAAGTTAAATGAAAGCGCTTGAAAGTCTGTTTGTTTGATCTGTACATAAATAAGCTTAAAAAGAAGCCAGGGCACTCTTACACAGCTGGAACTGGGTAGCCAGTTCAGCTTCCTCTGCATCCCAGAGATTCCCAAAGTAGGTTAGATCCAAACATGGTCAGTGTTTTTGCTGGGATTTTTGTGTTTGCCCGGCATGCTTCTCTGCCAGTGCACCAGGGAAAATGAGTTGGCAGAAAACACAAAGTTATAGGTTCTTATAAAACACAGAGTGAATGAACTCCAGGACAATGAAATAAATGCCTCTTTCCTCTTCTGGTTTTGGCATGAGGGTTATCAAAATGGAGGTGAAAGATGAGTCCTTGACCTCGTTGAAGCCAAGGCTCTTGTTGTTAACTGTGTTCCTCCTGGTTGTGTTTCTCTCCCCATTCCTGGGTTGGCAAGAAATGTGAATTAGGAATATGGGTCAGAGCTCTGTTAATTTATATCAGCTAAAGATCTGCTACAGAACTAAGCCATGGTAATGCTCAGTTCATTTTAGTTTGCTCTTTGAAAAAAAACCCAAAAAACCCAACAAACTTGAGATGTGGGATCTGCAACACAGAAAATGTGGGACATAGTGCCTTTCACCAGATCCCACTGTGCTTTACAGTGATGAACTCCTGCAGGAACCTGCACAATGACAGCTCTGGGAGCTCTTTGGGTATAGTGCAAATGTGAGACCTTTATCTACAGAGAGCCAAACTGCAGCTCATTTAGTTTGAGAACTGCAAGTTGTAAGCAACTAGAAGCAAGACTTCAAAGAAAACCTCCTTGGCTCCTGTGACTTTTGTTTAGCAGCTCAGGCCTTTGGGATCAGCAGACTTTCAGTGCTTAAGGGCATGTGGCAGTCAGTAAAACTTGTTCTTAAAACCTCTACAAATTTACCCTGTTTTATTTGGCTTCTAATCAGGGCTCCTCTATCACAAACCTTTCCCCAGAACCCTAAACTGGAGCTGCCTGTGGCTCTGGGGTCCAAAGGAAGATGTTCTGCTTTGAGGAGCAGCTTGAAAGGCCATGTGTTAGCTGACATAGGAGAACATGCTGCTCACACCTGGCCTGTGTTTGTAGCCCTGGAGTTAAATGTGCACCCTGCTCAGGAGGAGCATCTGAGCCTCTGTGCCTTTGGAGATGGTGACTTCAAGCCTTCTACAGGAGCTGCTGTATGAGGTCACTGTGGGGCAGCCAGTGAGGAAAGTCTTAGCAGAGGACTTGCCCTTCAGAAATTCAGCTGCAGCCTCAGGCTGTGTGCACCTCTGATTTACAAAGGTTTTTTCTTTCTCTGTCGAGAAAGGCAAAATTTTCCTACCCCCATGTTCTCTTCCATTCAGGAGTTCTACAACACGTCCCCCAAAACAATTAATTATCTTGTTAAAGCAGGGTTCCGTTTTCTTCCTGAAAATTTCCCCTGTCAAGAGCTAGAAGGAGAAACCTAAAGTCTCTGGATCACTTTCCATTTTCTTGCTGTGAGTGGGAGTGCGGCAAAGATGCTTTTAATGAAAATAGCTATTTTTTAAGTGAGAGAAATAAAAAACCTCCCCTGGAATGAAAACACAGCCTGCATCCTCCCAGAGGGGTGGCAGCTGAGGTGGCAGGCTGCAATTTGGCACTGTGCTCTGCTCTTAGGGCAACATGCTGCTTTTTATTTGGTCAGCCCAAATTTCACTGGAGCCCTGTGAGAAGGGGACTGGGTCAGGGGTGGGTGGTCAGGATGTGCTCACCCCCTGTTGCAGCATGATGCTGAGGCTGTTGGGCTTACCTGCTCTGAGGGTGTCAGTCAGCTTTTCAACCTGCTTTCCTGGCACTTGCAGGTGTTTTTATTGTAGTTGCCACTTAGCAGCATCTGGTTTATTTTAGTTTTGTACAGTATTCTCCACTGCTTCCATTTAGTGCCAGGTTGAATTTCACAGGGACCTGCAATGCATCCCGAGGGAGGACTGAAGGAAGGAGGCTGCAGAAACAGGCAGTGTTGACAAAAGGCTCTCAGCACATGGCAAGCTGGTTTTCAGGGATGAAATTAGCTCAGAAATCCTCATGGTTTTGCTTTGTGGACAAGAGGAAAAACCAGGAGGACTCAGTGCTATCACCTGCATCTCCCTCACCTGGGAGAGCTTCTCTGTAAGTGCAATAAATCTCTTTTCTTGTGAATGCAAGAGAGCTCTTGAAATAATCTCATTCCAATTCCTCTTGTTATTTTTAATGGATTCCAGGATGAGCTGGTTTCCATGTGTAGCTTTTTTACATACAAATTTGGGTTTGAACCCAGCTGAATATTCAGTCCAATTAAAAGCACAGTCTTTGCTAAAAGAGGCAAGGGGAACAGTTCAGAAGTCTTTCATACAAATGAATGAAACAATGAAAACAGGAGGACTGAATGTTTGTTATTCATACATATTCTTACAGGTAATTATTGTGATTTCATTGCTAAAAACTGCCTGCTTTAAGAAGTGATTGTATTCTAATAAGTACTTGTTTATTAAACTTCCAGTGACTGAAGTTGAATATGAATTATTAAAATGTCTGTGAGGTGCAGGGTTGTTTTTCCTTTGCCAGGTGTCTGTGAAAAATAAAAACAACAGGAAAACATGCAGCACGAGGGGCAAAATATAAAGCAAGAACTGGCCCTGGATCAATGGTCTCAATCCTGCTGGCCACGAGACAGGATTCCCAAAATCTGCCAGCAAAGCCAGAGCTCTGTCACCTGCAGGACAGGGGTGGGGAAGGGTCTGCACTGCCCAAGGAATCCAGCTGAGAGTTTCCTGCTCTCCTAGACTCGTGTAAGGCTGAGGCATATACTTCTCTTGAGAAATAAGAGGAAATTTGGGTGGGAATGAGAACACCAGGAGTGTAAAGGTAAAGGGCAGGTGTGTTGCAGCACATGACAAAGAAAGGGGGAGAAGGGAATGGTCTGTGAGGACAAGTGGCAGCTGCCTGTTTGTAAAAGGCACAGTGTAGCTCTCAATTTCCAAGTACCCAAAGGATTTAGACTTGGAAGTAATAAGAGCAAGGGAAGCCCGGAGAACTTGATAGATTTATTCTTGTAAGAGGTTAATGGCTTAGTCCTTAAAATGTACCAGAAAATGCAAGGAGGTTTATGTGATGACTTTAACACATTCTGGCAATAAATGCAATGTGAAGATGTTCCCTCCATTTGCCTTAAGCCTTTGACTTTACTCTGCCACTGTAGGAAACTCACTGTACGTAAGAAAAAAAAGAGCAGATGTGAATTTGTTGCAAAATAATTGTGTTTTTCTTTAGCATAGTTAACTCCAGGAAGGAATTTCTTGCCTTTATATTGATATCTCTCAGGCTTCCCAGAAGTGTCAGGAGCTGTCGACCAGGTTTGAGGACAAGTGTGGAAGAGATTGAAGTTTACAGAAAATCAGTGACAGGAAGAGGGGAGATCCAGTAAGCACTTGAAAAAGAAAAGCTGTGATGCTTTCTAGACAAGAGACCTTATCCTGACCCTACTCCAGGAGAACTCTCATCTGGAGTTCCCACCTTCCTAAAGCACAAAGTCCATCAGTTACTTGACACAAAAATAGAAAATCAAACTATTTTTTTTCTTTTTTTTGCTAATGTGGGTGAATTCTGGAGAACTATGGAACCAAAATATCCTGAACAGGTGATCCTTCTGATCTTGACCAGCACCTGTGCAATTGCAGGCTTTAATTTCCCCTGATTCCTGGGAGTTTGCTGCATGCTTGTACAGTTTTGTCTGAGAGAAATGCAAGCCCAAAAATTCTCCTTTAAGCCCAACAACCTGCTGGGTGACAGAACACAGGTACAGTCATATCCATATCTTTGATTGCTGGTTATTCATGAGGTGCTGCAGGCATCTGTGCCTTTTCAGCTGAGTTCCCTGCTGTGTAGTCCTGCTTCTGTCAGTCTCCCAGTAGAAAAACACGCTTTGGCCCAGTGATGTCTGCACTGCTGTTTTCTTCACTGTGCTCATATTCTGAACATTTATAATTCAAAGGTCTTCAGAAAGAAGTGACAGCTTCTCTTCTACAAAATAAAGAGTGTAATGACTTGTGTTAATTATTCCTCCTCGCTTACTCACTTACCAGGTCGTATATTACTCCAAGGCTTTTAGTGCCTTGGGCCAAAAAGGATCATTACAACTCACAGCCTAATGACCTGACCAAAAAAATGTAAGTGAGGGAGAACATGTCCTGAGTCCTCCACTGAGCTCTCTGGAGTCATTTATGGATGCCTTGGGAATTCTACAAAGGAACAGCTTGGAAAACAAACAGAATTGTTCAGTGTTGAGCATTGCTCTCGTGACATCTCTGCTATTACAAAGATTTACAGCTGGAATAATTCGATCTGGGTTTTTCTCTTCCCCCCATTGACTCACATTTTGGAAAGCAGTCAGGCCCTGAGAGTTGGGTTTTGCATAATTGAAGCACCAGAACATATTAAGTGGAACAACTAATGGGGACGAATTTTTTTCCTTTCCTTCCAGACTGGGTTATCAATTATGAATTAGTGGCAATCTAAGATCAAAGGGGTTCCATTTTTGCAGCTGAATTTGAGGATTTTGGAACTGAAGAGATGAAATGCAGCTAATGACTCATTTCAGGAAGGCTGAGACAGGGGATAACTGATGGGTGGAGTTAAGTGTTTGCTTTAATGTGTTTCTGACCATGGACATACATTCTCAAATGTAAAACTGGACACTGAGATGAAGTTAGTCATGTAAAATGATGCTGTGAGTTCCTCTTGTGGGGCATGGCAGACAGCAATCTGATCTGCAGCATTTTTTTCTTAATGCTGAACATGACCTAGTTATTGAGACACACAGAAACATGTTAAGGTTACCATGTATTTGTTATACAGAAGGGTGCTTTGCATCAATACAAGTTCCATCACTGCTGAGAAAACACGTCTCCAGCGAGAACAGTTCAACACATGCTTAAAACCAAAACAATTTATGAGGGTTTTAAATTAAAAGTGGCGATAACCCAATGGAGGGACATTGAAAAGAGCAGCCCAAGCCAGGGCTCAGGTATGTGCTGCTCCCTGAAGTGGTAAACAATCAAACAGTTTATGATTCAAGATAGTAGATGGTGAGACAAAGATCTGGCAGCCTTAGGGGACAGACAATAATCTGCTGTGCTTTCTGCAAGGAGAGTGCAGCAACACTGGACAAAGCATTCATGAGCAACAGCTGCCTTGGTTTTAAAAGTATTTCTCCCTGAAATACTCTGCTCCTCAGTGAGTGACCCAGGTCAAGGCATGTGAAAAGGGTGAAGTGCTCAGAGCTTCTCCCCAGAGCTGTTGGTGGGGGCTTGGGGGTGTGGAGCTGCCCAGGTGAGGCTGTGGTTATCTGCTGGGGCTGGCAGGAGGAAACACCACCCATGGAGCTCAAGAGGAGGAATTTCTTAACCTGGAGACCTGAATGCAGCAGAGAGAAGCTTCCCAAGGACTCCTGGCAAAAGTGAGTTTCTTACTGGTGTACTAAATCTCTGAATTCCTAAAGGAAATTATTGGGGAGTGTGGGACAGCCTGGGTGAGAGGAGGGTCTGGGGTGGGCTGCTGGGGTCAGCCCTGGGGTGTGGAGCCCCTGTGGCTGCCCAGTATTTCTGTTTTAGCACTAGTACTGGCTAGCTGCTCTTGCTTCAAGAGCACAGCAGAAAAAGCCAATTATCTTGTGTGCTTTTATGTAAAATATTTTATTTGGCCTCAAAGTTATCATTTTTAATGGGATGTTAGATGAATTTCATGCCATGTATTTCTTATTTTGTTTGGATAATGCCTTCTAAATAGGATTTTAGATAAATATAATTTTAATTGTTCCTTATTTTGTTTGGATAATGCCTCATAGTACAACTTTTGAAATTAATGTGAATCTATTACTAAATTATAATGGAGCAATTATGAAAATAATGAATTTATGATCACAACTGCTGTTGGAATAAAAAGGAAGAAGATTCAAATGACCTGACTCACCTTTTCTGATGTATCAGAGAAAAAATGAGGCTGGGAGGACTAAATGTTATATTCAAACAGTTTAATGTTTGGAGAGAAACTTTCAGAACTTCACACTTACGTGAAATGGGAAATGAATATTTATTTTGGAATATAAAAACATTTCAAGTGCAGAGGCCAAATGGACAAAACCTGCTCCAGCTTTCATTAAGAAATTGGTTCATGATTTTTTCCTCTTGTCATGAGGACTTAAAACACCTTTTAGGGGGGATCTCTTATGAAAAATGCTTTTCCCTCCATAAATTTTGCTTTTTATTAGAATTCTGATGTGTGTTCTGATGGTGGGAAGGTGTGTTCTGATGCTCTGAGTTGCAGAAAATTTTATTGTTATCTGGCTGTAACAATGAGCACATAGAGATGAGAATATCTCCCTCTACAAATCGTTAAGGAATTTGTTCAAATCAGTGGCTTAAAAGTTTATTTTTCTTTCTCTGGATCAGTGTCTGCATTTGTTCACCTTGTTCATGTTTCTCCAAGTACTCCTCTACTTCCTGGTACTAGTTTTATTCAGGTATCTGCTAATTACAAATCATTGTCAGACGCAATAGAAGGTATGACCTGGGCATGGTCTTTTAGAAAATAGACTTAAACCAATTACTATAGGGAAAATGCTCAGCCCTTGATTAAAACTCTAAGATAGATTTGGTGATGATTCTCTTTTCAGACCACAGTATAAAGCTGTTTTTTTTTTCCTCCAAAGGCTATTCTGGTGGCTGCAGAGCTATTTCTTAAGAAGTTCCTGCTCTGTCCCCTTCTGTGATTTTTGGGCTTTGATGCTCGATGCAGGCTCCCTGCACAGAGGGAGCCCTGAGAGCCTCTGTGCTGCTGTGTTAGCCCAGCCTGGGCTCATTATGGATCCTGATCCAGGGGTTTCCCGAGGTGAAAACATGTCAGAGCAAAGCTGCCATGCTCGGTGGGCTGCTGGGCTGAGGTGTTAAACCACATTCCTTATCTCTGCATGGCTCTGCATCCTCTGGCCTCTTTTCCTGGTGCTGCCAGAGCATCCAGCAATTTCATTCCCTGGATTGTGCTGCTGATGGGGTTGAGAATCTCCTATCCCCTCTGTTTGCTGTTTGTTTTATTTGAGGTGTTGTTAACCTTTACTCAGTGCATTTATTTACTTCAGGTTTTAATAGTGTGATAAGGTCACTACAAATTTAGTGGGAGGCATTTTAAGCACTTGCAGCAATAAATCACAGTGTACATCACCCCAGGGTAGTTTATCCAGAACCAGAGAAATCCATTTTGGTCCATAATATGAAGGCCAAATAAAGCCAGGTATCATAGTGAGAAAGCTTTGACGTATGGCTCTGAAAGAACCTGTACACTTCTCCTCTATAAATTAACAGCTATTTTGCAGAGCTGACAAGTAGCTGATATTCTTGGAACTGATCCTATTTGTGGCTTTTTTCCCCTCCCCTCTTCCATTCTAGTCTCTTGATCTTTCCCTTCAGAAAATCCAAGGAGTAGAAAAAGCAGTCTGTTCTCTAAAGTAGGTTTTAAAACACTGGTGATATGGACCCATGTCACAAGTCTGGTGAACTTGCCTGGTAGTGCATGAAACCCTAAAACCTTGGGGACTCACCTCTGCAGGAATATGTTCTTATCTATTCCTTTATACATTGGATTTTTTCTTCTTCTTCTTCTTCTTCTTCTTCTTAGACAAGACAGCCTTTGCAGGTAGGATCAAACCAGATTGCAGGTCATCCCTAGAGCTGCAAAGTCTAAGTGGTCAGAAAGGGACAGCAGCAAGCTCTGTTCAAGAGCTGCAGATAAAGCCCAAGGGAATGTATTGTGGGCCACTAAACTGCACTGGCCAGGAAATGGGCTCGATTACCTGGCATGTAAATCCTGCTTTAATTCCTGCTGGTTTATGGCCCCTGCAGTACCCCAGGAGCCCAGCCAGTCATCTGAACTTACCCCTGCCTTTAGTCCAGCAAAATTCAAAGGGTATTTGAGGTATTTGAGAGTGGAAGGGAGAAGGGGAGGAAGGGATTAGTTGCCAGCAGTGATGTCAGATTCCTGAACTCTCTAACTGACCCAAGAGGAGATTGATTTCCCCTGTAAAGCCCAGCAACCTCCTGGGTTTTAAGCTAGCATTAAAAATTAAATGCCAGTTTCTGTGTTATTAAAGGTGGAATAAAATTCGTGCATCTTACCACATTCAGAGCAAGGAAAAGATGGAGACTTTGTAGAGCTCAGCAATGCTGCGACTGTGAAGTGCAAAAGTGGTGTGACGAGGAAAGAAGACTGTCTCCTCGAGTTTCTCCTTCATCTGTGTAGTGAGAGAAGAAAAAACACTCTCTCTGAGTGAGAGACAGTGCTGTGATGTCTGCCAAACTTGCCAGAGAGCAGAGTCTGGCTGGGCTGTGTGTGCAGCACACCTGATGGATGCTCAAACACAGCCTCCGTGAAAACAGGCAAGTCAGGTTCTGCCAGGCACTGCTGCCTCTCACTCAGTGTCAAATGCTCCCTGCAAGAGCTGCTCCCTGAGTGATAGATTAAACAGCAGCAAGAGCTCATCAAACTCTGGATACATCTCTTTTAGGTAAATAAAACCTTGTCACTTTAGAAAACTGCAGGGACTGGATGAATTTTTCCAAGGCCTGAGGGTGAGGTGGTTTCCCCCTCACAATTATGGATGTGTTTTGGGTACACATTACCATTGCTGGTTCTGTCATTTTAATATTAAGTCCTTGCCTGATGTTTTTCTGAAGAGCTGCAGCTCATAGAAATGTCTGATTTGCTTGTTTTCAAAGGTACAAAACTCTTACCATCATCTGCATAGGTGTATCATGAATCTCTCACCTGTCCTGCATCAGGCTGGGAGAAAAGCCAAATATTTTTTGTCATCAAACTCTAGGACTTTTATCAAAGTATACATATTTTTGGAGCAATGGGGCTGAGAATAGGTGACGCACAGGACCTATGTAACCTGGAGGCCCCTGTGACAAGACGTGAAAGCAATTGGTCCATGTCAGGAAATTCAGGGAGCCAGGGCCAGAGGTTGGAATAAACTGGATGTGTCCTTGCTGCAACCTGTCAGAGGTGCAAACCACAGCTGTCACTGGCAAAGAACAGGCTGGAGCCAGAGTCACTGGGAAAAGGGACACTCACATTTAAACAGGGCCTGTCCTTCTGCTCAAGGCACTGGCCATGGTCATCATCATGCACTGAAAGCTGCAGCTCCACAGCATTTTCCATGCCAAGCAGTCTCTCTCAAGGTCTTTAATGCCTAACTCTTCTGATAATCAGCTTTTAATTATTTCCTGACTAACTACATCCATAACTTCTTTTCTTTAGTGAAAGTCTTCTTAATGCACAGACATGTTGTAAAGCCAAGCTGCAGTTCCAGCATGCCCAATCCTAAAAGAAATATTTGTTCAAAGAAGATCCATTTCTCAGGGAAATTTGCTTTGATTTGCAAAAAAGAAAATGTGTTCATTTAACTGCACCATCCCTTTGACAGGTCACTATTTCACCCTTTCTGTGCAGCAAAAGTTTGTTTTTAATAGGTTTATTGCTTTTTGTTCATTTGTTTCCAAAAGCTTCGCTTCAGTGCTATGGCTCTGATCTGGAGTACAGAAAATTAATTCTTTTTACAGTAGTCTATTCCTTTCACAAGTCCTCATTTCAAGTGTAACTCAACTGTATTACAAATAAAAGTATGTGGTCCTGGAGGGACTACCAAGCTTCTAATTTAATATTGTACTGGAGGCCTTATAACGTCAGCGCTGCCGGATCGAGGTTTTCTCTCTGGAGCCCTCCTCTGTCCCAAGGGGAGTCACGAGGTACCAGGCTGGCTGCTGTCAGTGTGTGTGTGTGGATGCTGCTGGGTGTGTGTGTTCACTCTCCTGCATTTGGATTTTTCAGGCTCTGAGCCTCATTAATAGAAATGAATGTCCAGAGTGAAAGCTTGTCTTGAGATAATTATGGGCAGGGGTTGAACTAGATGTCTTTTAAAGGTCCCTTCCCACCCGAACCATTCTGTGACTTTGTAATAAACAGGACAGAACTGTGTGTAAAAATAATCTGTCACTGCCAGGGTTTCATAGTGGGAGCCTCTGCTGTGGAGGCACCAAACCCCATGGAGATACCCTCAACTCTCTCTGCTGATGTGTGTGCAGTCCTTGGCAGATCACAGTGCCTCAGGAGAGGACACCTGAGTTTCCAAAGAATAGTCATGGTTCTGTGTGTGCCATTTGCTTTCTGTCTACTCCTTCCTTCAGTGCTTTCAGAGAGTTTGAGGGATAAAACCTTATGAATTGTGGTTTGGCCCCTGTAGAATAGATATTTTAATGGAAATAATAGTTTTGTAAGTTTTGATAGAAAATTATCCACATTTAGGAGTGGGGTTAAGACTACTCAGCATCTCACAGTACCACTAAAATCTACCATTTTCTTCATCTCTAGGATGATTCAGAGCTTTGGAGAGCTTTTTCTTACATCCTCATTTTTTGCAGAACTATTCTACCTTCACTTCTGAACTTCCTCCTCCTCCTCTGGCTAATTTTCTCTGGGGAAGTTTCCTCCTCACTGCTGACAGACTATGACCTAGATCTTGTGCATCTTTTCTGGAGAAAGCAGCTGAGCTGATACTCCTTATTCTCCATGCTGTTTAAAGCTGGGCATGGTTCAGCAGGGCTCAAACACTTTTCCCTTGAGAGAAAATCTCAAATTCCAAGATGCATCTTTACCATTGTGTTTCATGCTCTGCAGACTGAGGTGCCTGTCAGGATTTCCTGTGAGCTGTGGGGATGAGCTGTGGGGATGAGTTGATATTCTCCACCTCTCTTCTGCCTGCTGACAGGGCACTTACCATGAGATGCTCACTGGCTCAATTTCATTTTTCTTGTGTCACGTTGGCATCTCAATCCCTGTGAAATCAGAGACCCCGTTCCTTTTGCAGGACTGGACTCTGTGTACCTACAGTGAGCAGTGGTTGGACCTGTAGGAAGAAGTGATCTGGGCGGCCAAGATGGAGGGCAAGAAACAAAAATATTTTCCCTTTTCCATGGGGAATTCAAGGCAGAGTGTGGAGAGAAGCAGCCTTCCCTAGGGAGCTTGCTAGAAGCCCTAGCAATGACTTTGAGGCTGCTCTGGATGTTGGTGGCAGCAAAAGAAGCACGTGTGGTGCTCTTGGGTGGAGGTCTGTGACTTTTCCCTTGCCTGGGGATGAGTGGAAAAAGGGATTTAATTGTCTGAACAGCACAGGTTACTTTTGAAACAACTGTTTATTGTCATTTATTCTGGTGCTATTTCTGCATTGTCAGCACTCAAGTCCCCAAAATTTTGACATGGGATGAGAACCCTTGTGTGGGGCTGGCGGGGTCTAGTGGGAGCAGATGGAAGTGGAAGTGATAGAGGGAAAGGTGAAAGAGGGAAAGGGCACAAATGCGGTGTGTCATTTATAAATATGCTTCTAATTGTTACCTTGCTGTGAAAGACTTTGCTAAAGTGTGGACATATGGACTCCCTTAGCATTCAGTTGTTTTCAAGAGGCATATTGTGAGTGGGTGAGTGCTTGATAGGATGGAAATAAGGAAACCAGAATTTTCCCAAATGGTGAATCACTTCTGGTTCTCCCATTAACAGAAGGTCTCCTTCTCAAGGTGACTTTATTAATTGGGCCCTTTATCATCTCTTGCATCACAGAGGAAAGTGAAAAGATATCAGCAACTGTGTGTGGCCCTGCAGACAGCTACCGTCTGCAAAATCATGCACTTTCCATCAAAAAGTAATTAAATTAGCCCAGATTCCATAAGTAATACAACTGGATCTCCCTGGCACCTCCCAAGAGAAACATGCTCTAAGTCAAACACACTCAGAGACCATATTTGTAAATGGAAAAATTATTAGCTTAATTCAGTCATCAAATTAATTTTCCAGAAGCAGGAAATGCCAGTCTTCAGAGGAGTTGACAGCAGAGTGTGGCTCCAACAGAACTGAGGGATGCAGTGAGAGGATGGACAGACTGACCATGCTGTCTGACCACTGGTGGTGTCCAGACCACCCTGAGCCAGGAGCAGCCCATTAACCTTTTCTCTCCCTGCTTTTCCAGATGGAATTTTTATTTTATACCATGGCACTGAAGGTACATGACCAAAGGGCAGCTCCCTTGGCTGCCACAGCTGCTGTATCCCATAAGCTGCAGGGAGCACGGAGAGGTTAAGACCAGGAACAAACCAGGGCTCCTCTTCGTGCATCAGGCACTGAAGAGAAGCAGTCATGACACCTAAATTAGAGCCTGGTAGGGCTGTAGTCAAACTACATCCTGAGCATTGCCATGAAGTGCAGTAAGTGGCCTGTCACATGCAGTTTGCTGGTTTGCTCATCCCCTGCCCTGGAGGCGACTGTGTGCACAAGGAGTTATTTGCAGCAGCAGGAATTTTCCCAATAACCATGCACTTGCCTGCCTGCTGGAGAAAGCAAGCTGAGATGTGGAGATAGTTACAGCAGAGGGTGTAGTGAAGGTCCCTTAATCAGACAGCCCTTGGAAATTCTTTGACAGTCACAGAAAAACATGGATGCAAAAACTTTTCCTTTTATCTCTTTTTCCTGGCTTGTTCTGCATCAGCCTTTTCTAGGAGTCAGGGCTGGGTTTCAGTATCTCCATTTCAGTGTCCATATCAACTGCACTGCTTTCCTGAGAGGGTGCCTTTTCTAGGCTCTTTGGGAGTGCTCATTTTTCCTTGCACCAGTGGAAGTGCTTGTTCCATCCATACTCAGCTTGTCCTAAACTTGATTGATTTCTAGAGTTCCTTTACCTGCTGATGGGCTGTCTCTGTTTGGTGCCTCAATTTTTCACAGTTGCTTTCCTAAAGGTTTTCTGCCCAGCACCTTTGAGCATTGGGATTAGATTCAAGTACTGGTTATATTCTATTTTGATCTGCCCAGTGTTGATTTTTTTGCCACACAAATTATTACCTTGCCTGATCTTCACTCTCCTTGTATTTATGCTTCTATGTAGGTTTCTCTGTATGGTTTGGTTGGTGGGTTAACTACTTGAAATGTGACATTTGGCAGTTGAGGGGTTTCTTTTTGCTGGTACACATGGATGGCAAAGTGACTTGAGGTCTTAGACTGACAGATGAAAATAAATTTATTATTGTGAATTTTTAAAATTGGTTTATGAAACACAGCACTATATGATTTCCTTCAATGTTTCATGCAGTAAAGAATGGTTAGCATGTAGTCAGTGTTGTGACACCTTAGTGTGTTTGAAACTTTGGGTTGGGAAACCTTTCTGGTCCAGCTTTGATCCAAACTTGAAGGGAAATAAGGCAAGAGGGAGGCCTTGGAGGTAAATGCTGAGTGCTCTGTGTGGCGAGTTCAGCCATCCACATGGTTGCTATTAATTGTAATGATGGTTGTGAATCTACATTCTCATGGATCAGGTTGCACAATTACCCCTTTGGTGCCATTAGAGCATCTCTTGAGGTTCCCTCTTCACTTTTTGCCATCAGCCAGAGCACCTGCCTCCCCTCCAGAGTCCCCCATGGGATCCACTTCACCACTCTCCTCCAACAGTTCTCATTATCTGGGGTATGTCATCAGTGTTTACCTCAAGGAGGAGATCTGAATAATCCTGCCAAGGCACAGTAACAAAAACTGGAAGGGACAGTGTAAAGTTGGCACCCAACACAGAGAGCAGTGCCCTGCCAAGTTCCCTCTCACCCTTCCCAGGGGTCAGACTCAGTGTGACCATCACAGTCAGGTGTCCTGTTCCAGAGGGATGTGCTGATTCCAGGGCTTGGACCACAAGCACCATCCACTTTAGCATTGGAGTTTCTGTGCTGGTACAGGAGTGTCCTTCACTTTGGCTCCAGATGTGATGAGAGAGAGATGGTCTACAGGAAACTGGCAGTGGGAAGGGGCTTTGGTCTGGAGATCCCAAAAGCTTCCTGCTGGCCATGCTCTGCTTCACAGCACTGGGACTGAACCATCCCTGGTGCAAATCTGCAAACCCTGTTGGTGGCACTCCACGGAGGGATCTGACCCCAGCTGCAGTTTCCTTGCCCACTTAAGTGTGTTTATTTAGCTTTGCCAAAAAAGGTGGTGTGTGAAAATTGCTTTTATTGCCAGAAAAAGAAGTTTGCAATAAAACCTGTCTCCTTGGGTGCACTAATTCTATTTTACAAAGAAAGAACATATTGTTTTAATTAATCATATGAAAGCAAAATTAGCATGATTATGTGAAAGGTGCTGTAAATCATTCTGATCCACATCATTGAACAAAGAGCACTTAGTTATTCCAGAGTTGTTAAAGATTTTATCTACCCAAGTGAAAATTCAATTAGCACAAACCAGTCTCATATAAAACTAAGGATTCTGACTGCAGGAGAAACTTGGTGTGTGAATACTACCTTGTGCCAGTTTGATAGATTACTGTAATTAACTGTATCCCACGCAAGCTAAACAAAATTTACAGAAATGTTGTTGTACAAAAGGAATATCTTCTCTCTCCTTCTTGGCTAAAAATGTGAATAGTCTCCATGATATTGTTCTGATGATCCTAATCCATGTCAATGTAAAAAAAAAAAAATGCTGCCAACAAAAGCAGAGGGCTCTGACACTCATGTTTGGGGTTTTTCCTCCTTCCTGCTGCATCAGAAACAGGCACTGCACTTAACAAGTCTCAACTTGAATTCAATTAGTTAATCCAAGATGTTTCAATTAAGCGACTTGAATTCAATTAGTTAACCCAAGACATTAGTAGAGAAAGACAAACCAAGAAAGAAATAAGATTGCTTAGAGAAAGAGCCATATTCCTATTCCTGGCCTTCCTGGGAGACTGGCAGAGTGCTGGAGGGACAGAAATGGAGGGCATGGCAAGTTATGCCAGAATGCATCCTCCTAGTGCAAAAATAACTGTACAAATAAACATGTTTGTTCTTGGCCGTGTCTTTCCTCACCTGTTAATTGTATTTGTCAGGCTTTGGCTGAGTTCTCCTCCTGCAAGGAAGGGCTGCTCTCAGTGTGTGCAGGGTCAGGCTCTTTGCTGGTCCATGTGTGCAGTGACATATTGATACAGTTCTTGGGCTGAGGGAGGTTTTTGTGTCACTGTCACCCTGTGATGCTCTTGGTTTGTCTTGCAAAACACTTTATTAAGCAAACAGTAGTGGTCTTCTCTAGTGAGAGTGGTGAGGTAGAAAGGAACTGGTACTTCTGTTTTAATATTTCAGGTAAAGCAGAATGTGCCCTGTTCCTTACCCAAGCATAACTGGGGAAGATTTGGGGAAGATAATAATTATTACCCCCAAAGATTTGTACAATAGTCTCCTGTGGGCTGGACCATGTGTACTGAGGAAGGCAGCCCTTTAGGGTCTTGAATGTAACTACTACATCTTCTTGTTGAAAATGTGGTGGTTCAAGATATGACCTGGCAGTGTCTGGTGTCTGTCCTTTGTCTCATCTTGGGCTATCTTTCCTGTGGAGAAGTAGGAAAAAAACATGAAAAAATTGTTCAGTCTGAAGGAAGAAAGGGAGAATGAAAATCACGTTCTCTTTGGATGCTTGGGTGTAAAATGTGACCAGGCTCTTGTGTCTTGTTTGCTTTGATTGGATTTTTTGTGTAGTTTGAACTCCCTTTCAAATTTAACTGAGTTGTTCCAATTTGGATGTGAAGATGGCCTTGTTTGCAGAAATGGCACATACTGAGGGTTGTGGCCCTTGCAGCAATACCACACCAGGTTGTCTGACTTATGGGGTCTCTCTTGCTTTTTGGACTGAAAACAAAAAAAAAAATACAGGAACGTAAGTAAGCCTTGAATTATAAAATGGGCTGGTGCATGACCCTGGACTCCCCACCCTGCAACTAAACCTTGTGGCAGATCTGGGCATGTTCGATAATCAAAAGAGTGCCTGGATGAGATCTTTGTGTGCTATACCCATTGCACTGATCATCCCTGTTTGATTCTGATGGGGAAAAACAATCCTTACAAATTGCAGAATTGCTGGCACTGCTTTCTGCAGCACCTGAAAGTGTCTTGGACTTCTCCCAGACATGTAATAGCCTGGTCTGATTCTACTTCTATTACAGCTCAAGCACTGGAAGTCCTGGGGTCAGATCCTCAGCTGGCATAAATGAGGATTGCTCTGATTGCAGTCAAAGATCTCTGCCAGGAGGCATCAGTGAAGGGACTGTCTTTTTTTTTTTTTTTTTTTTAAAGGGAAAAAGTGGGCAAATGGGACTGGTAGCAAAGAGGATACAAATGTCTGTAGATATAGGCAAAGTAACTAAAAGTGTGGCGGGGGGAGTGAGGGGGAGAAGATGGGAGCAAACACTTGAAGCAGCTGTCACAGAATCATAAAATCATTCAGGTTGGAAAAGACCTTTAAGATCATCGAGTCCAACCTTGCTGTCACTGCAGTTTAGATTACTTAAGTGAAAACATTTACCTAAAGAACAAGTGAAAGGTCTGCCTGTGTGGCTAAAGTTATATTTGAGCTTGTTCGCTTGGAGGTGAACAGGCAGGGAATTCCTTTTCGTACTTAAAAAAGAAAAAAAACAAGTATAAACCCCCAGAAATTAACATCCCCCCCGTGCTAGTGAGGGCATCAGTGGGGTGTGACAGCTACACCCTCTGTACAACCCCCATCCCACAGCAGCTCTGTATCTCTTTCCATAGCAAATCCCTCTTTCTCAGCAGTTTGCCTTCCCTGCCAGTTTAATTTCAATACAGTTGGATTTCAGGCTTCCTCCTCTTAATCCCCACTTATTTCTTTAAACAGAAATGGTCAACCATTTTGGGGCAAGGTGGATTAGTGGAAGTGTTGGCAGAGAGCAATCTCTGTGTGGGAAAACCCTCAGCGTGTTTCCTCCAGTGCCAGATTAGCTCGGCTGGCCCCTGCTGAGTGAGGAAATGGGTCATTGCTAATGTTGTTTAATTTTGCTTTTCTGAGATGGGCTGTGGCTGCCTCAGCTCTGCATAGCTGGGCTCTATTTAGTTTGCCACTCCTAAGCCTCTGTGCCTTTCAATAGCAGGATGGCAGTGGTGACACTTTTACAGAGCTAAAGTGGGTCAGTCGTGGGGTTTTTTTACCCTCCTCAAATTTTGCACTGGTTTAAAGTCAGTCATTCATTGAGTAATTTCTTCATCCTTTTCTCTTTGGCTCCCTTACACTCTCTTGGTCTGTTTGCTGACTGACCAGTAACTCATAACACTGCAGCTGTCACGTTGTGGAGTTTATTTGCCTAGTCACTTTTTGCTTTGCAAAATTAATTAGATAAGGATAGATTTAAGTGACTGTGGAAGTCGGTGATGAAACATTACGTTCTCATTAGCTGGAATAATTCAGTTGCTCTGCTGTAATCTGCAGAATCTCCACAGAGTCAACAAGATGGATGTGAGTGAGAGGAGGGGAAGTTTTGCAGTGACCTCTTGCCAGAGGGTGGTGGTGGGATGGTTCCTTGCAATCAATATCCCTCCTTTGGAAAGGGCATGCTGCCTGCTCCAAGCCATGGAGTGTGACCAGGAGGCTGCTCCTGTTTTTTAGGAGCAGAGTCAGCACTTCTGGTGCCTTCCCAAGGCACTTGGCTGTCCTCCCCTCCCCACTGCCAAAGGGTTCCTTCCCCACCCTGTCACTGCAGATTTCCTGCTTGGAAAGGCAAAAATTATTTCTTCTTTTACAAATAGAGAGGAATAGAGAGGGAAGGAAAGAGAAAAGGTGATAGAGAAAACCAAGTCAGACAGAAGTTTGTGTAGCAAATGGGATAGAGTTTTGTTTTGGGCTCGTATGTCCAAGCATGTGTGATCTGAGCACTTCAGGTTGCTTTTTGTCATCACTAATGCTGTCATGATATAGGTAGTAAAAAAGTAACAGGGCTTTCTATTGGTTTGAATAAAGAGCCAATTTTTACATCAGAGTAAAATAGGGTTTCAGTGCTGTCCTAGATTTGATTGCCTGAAAGAGTAGATTTTTGGGGATCCCCGTTTTAGAATTCATACTTCCATGTGCAAATAACTGCTGTGGAGGCTAAATGGAAATCTTCCATGCTTCCATGTGGAAGGATGGGGGCTCTGCTCCTGCAGAGAGGATGAGCTGTCAGGAATGTTGAGCTGCAGCCTGAGAGCAGAAAGGTGATGGAATTCCTGGGAGACAAACAGTTGGAGCTGCACTGACATAAGGCTGGGGGCACGGATCTGGGGCTGGATGGGTCCCTTCTATAAATAATTGCTGAGGAATACAGCACTTGGGAAGCTAAGGACAGAAAACAATGGCAGGGACAAAAATGCACAGCTAGGGAATACTCTGAGAGACTGGAATGAATCATAGAGTGAAAAACAAACCAGACCAGGGGAAGGTTCTGGGGTTATAGCAAATAATGATGCACCTCTGCTGTAAAGAGCCTTGAATGAAAGGCACTTGCTGAAAGTGCTTTATAAGCTGTACACTGGACTGAATTCCCACTGAGGCCAATGGAATTGCTCCCATTTATTTTTTTTAATGAGTTGATTTGGGCCTCAATGGCCATGTTTTGATCCCCTGTGTTTTGTGGATGTTTTCTTACTCTGCTGGAGAAATATATCAGTTGGTTCCAGCTGGATTGTTCGAGCACCAAGTCTGTTAATTGTGAGTTAGGTTATTCCTGTTGTTGTTTAGGATCATGAGCTGTCATGGGATCAAGAACCACTTTGCCTACCAGAGTTTTAAAAACCATTTCTACTCAGGACACAGATAATGTTCTGGTGCTGGCAGGGCTGTAGTACTTTAAGGAAAGATAGAGAGCTAGAAAATAGAATTTATTTGCAACTATGGGGAGAACTTGACAGATTTTTTAGCTGAGAAATCAAAACTGGTGGTGGGAGCTTGTCAAATCAAGGCTCCCTAACCATTTTTTTTTCAAACCAGCTTAATAAATCCACCTGGATTAGATGCATGACCTAAGTAAAATTAATTCTTTAATCTCCTAATGATTCCAAGCAATTAACTTGTCATATATTTGTAACTGACTCAAAAATATTTATATTTTTAGATTTGAAATGGAAAAGACCATTTTGCCCTAATGTTTTTAAAACTGTCAGGCATTCAGCTGACAGCAGCAGGAATCTGAGGAGCAGAATGCCCTTAGTGGAGGCCACACAGAGGTCAGGTTCAGATCCCCATCTCCAAAGCTCTGCTGGATCTTTAACTCTTGCAATATTCCCTCCCAGACCTTCTGGTTTGGGTAGTGCCAGGACACCTCTTTGCCTTTTCTTTCCCTCTAAATTACTAATCACAGCTATCTCTGTTTATTTTAAAGTTTGCTATGACCACCTACCACATAATTGCAGATCTGAGTGTAAATAGGGAAGGGCACCTGGGGCTGGAGTTTTATTGTCAATAAATCATCAGGACAATCTGGGAGCTGCAGCAGGGTGAGGTGTACCTGTGGGCCAAAAGTGTAGGACACTGTAAGTGCAGTGAAGCAGGAGAGTGGAGGAAGAAGAACTAATTAATGCTTATTGAATAAAACTATTCTGCTCTTTATCTGTGGGAATTAGATTTAGAAAGAATTAGATTTAGGAGAGGCTCAAGCAAGCTGATGGAGTGACATGGATTTTGGTGTAACACCGAGGCCAGCATTGTTTGCAGAAGCAGACACCAAGGTCGTGTCTTTGAACTACACATGTTTTTGATGGGAATAAAAATGAAAGACATTTGTGGTGTCTTTGAACTGGTATCAAAAACAAGAACTGGAGGTCACAAAGTGACAGTGAAGGAAAGGATGCACCCGAAATATTCGTGACAAAAATTCCTTCAGCTGGGTAGAGCTTGGTGCTGCACAAGAACTTGGCTGCATAAAAATACCCTGCAAGAAAAAGGCTGGAAGAGAATGGGTGTGCTTTGGGAAAACAGTGTTGTAGCCTGCAAATCAAATTGTTTGGAGTGATGGCTGGGCCAGTGCCTCAAAAATCTGCTGTGGACAGCAGCAGCAGCCAGGCACCAAAAGAGGACCTGGGTCCAAAAAGGTGCCTCCACACCCTGGGCAGGGGAGAAATGCTCCTCTCCCCTGCAGCTGGTTTAGTACAAAGGACTGGCAAGTTGGTGGGTGAGGTGAGAGAGGACATGGGAGTTTAGTGCTGGTTTCTATTTTCCCCCTGCTCTCTTGCAGCTTTTTCTGGAGGTTTCACCCCTGCAAATATCTTGGGTCCCTGCAGTAGAGCTGCTGCTTGATCCAGCAGCATCCCTCTGTGCTGTGACATGATGGGCATGTCCAGCCTCATGGGGAAGGACAAGTGTTCCCAGCACAGCCATGCCACTGGCAGGGCTCCTTCCCAGGTAGTTTCTTGTTTTTTGGTGAGTGTTCCATGTCTGCAACAGTAGAGCTGGAGTCACAAGTCTCCCTGAGACAAAGGCAACACAAGGAGGGTGTTTGAGGTGGGGAAGGCTGAGCCAAGTGTCTTGAAACAGATTATAACAGTCAAGAATCTAAAATGCCCCACAGTATTTTCCTTATGGACAGTACATGGCTGCAACAGGACCCTGCTGAGACCCCTGGCTCACCTCTCCAGCTCTTCCCACCCTGTGTGTTACAACTCAGCTGATGCAGAGCCCCTCAGAATTCAGCTGAGCTTAAGGAAAATTTTGCCTTAACTGTGTATCTGTTGTTGGTTTATTCCCACTTACTGACCTTTCCTGGCTGCTTCCTCCTGTCTGTGGTTATGTCAGCCTAATCCATCCATGGAGGAGGAGTGTCCTTAGGAAGGGCTGTCACTCCTGATGATTGACAAAAGGCAGGGCATTTGTCCTTTTGTCTATCAGTGTGATAAGCAAATCCAGTGCCAGTCATTTGCATGCAGGGAGGACGGTTTCATTAAGAATTTCATTAAGATGGTAATGTTTAATGTTTCCTGGAAAAAATGAGTTTTTAGGTTGTTCAATTATATAATTAAAGTCAGAGAATTAGGGAAGATTGCAAGCTGCTTGCATAATGTGGGCAAGTTTAATGGTAAAACTTGTAAATAAGTTCAAAGGAAATGAGCTTTCTTTATGTTACTTGGCTCGAATGGAGTTTGTCTCCTGCAAGGGTGAGGGATATGGAGAAGGGCAGATGGGCTCTTAACAGGCTCTGACAGAGGAATGTGTTAACAGACAGGTGTCAATTTTCTCTGAGTTTGAGCAACAGGAGATGGGTGACCTGGTGAAATGCAGAAAGTGCTGCCAGACTGGACCAGGCTGCTCCACAAGCTGTGCCAAGGCTGGGATTTCACTTCTTCCACTTTATTTAGCACAGCACTGGATTACAGGGGGTTTTGCCTGGTGTTTTGCAAGGTGGTTTTTCCCCTCTGCTGTTGTTTTGTCTGCCCACACATGGGTGGGGTTTAGATTCTGCACGCAGGTTGTGCTAGAACTGGCTGCCTGCTCCCTGTGTGGTTTCCCAGAGCACAAGTGGATCTGAACCTGGAGTTCATTTGTGTCCCAATGTTTCATGAGACTCCCTGACTCCTGTCCTGCACAAAACCACTGATCTGTAAGTGGGGATCTCCCAAGGAGCTGCTGTGCCCCTTCCTGCTGAGCATTATCAGCTCCACGTTGTTATTCCAGAAGATCTCCAAATCTTTTCATAGCGTCCCTCAAATGTCAGTCCTGAAAAGTGAC
This sequence comes from Trochalopteron elliotii, assembly GCA_024734555.1. NCBI lineage: Eukaryota > Metazoa > Chordata > Aves > Passeriformes > Leiothrichidae > Trochalopteron > Trochalopteron elliotii. Next base: position 1,878,621 of record JANPWX010000095.1, read on the forward strand.
ATATAAAGGGAATTTATAAGGGAGAATTCCCAGCAGAAGCTCAAGCAGTATAACACCTTAAAAAGAAAATGGTGACCTGACAGAACTGCAATGGTGCCATGTATTATATTCCTCTCCTTTAGTACTTTATATAAGTTATTTTAAGGAAATGACTGTTTTGGATGCACCATTATTCTTTATAAAGAAGATCTATATTTGAGTGATTTGAAAATGACAACTGTTTCCTCCTTGCTTATTTTTCCTGTTTTCCACAGACTGTTCCAATTAATTTCATTGCAGGCTCTTTTTTTTTGTTTAGTTTGTGACTTTTGATTGCTGTCCAGCATATTAATATTTCATATGGAAAATAATTTATACGAATTAATTTACCCAGTACTCTTTTACTCATTCAGCTTGTGAAATGTTCACAAAAATATCTTTTAATTTATTAAATCCCATCATTTTTTCCCCAACTCAATATACATTTTATAACCATTCCTTGGGTAGTGAGATGGTTTAGAGCATTTCTTTTGGAGCATGTGGTGATGTTGCATTTTTGGACACAAGATCAGGCTGTGTATTTTCCAGTGCTAATAGTCTGGTGGAAGAGTCCCTTTAGCCCCTGAGTGAGCTTTTGCCTCAACATCTGTTCTTGCAGATGAACACTTTTGATTTATTTTTTTTCTTCCCCGCCCCCCCCAACCTCTGTGCATTCAGCAAATCTTCTCAGCACATTGACAAGAATGATGCATAGGTCTTTCATTATTATTTATCTCCAATGTTTTATGCATCAATGAATCCCATATTTGCCTTCTGCCTGATAAATACTTGGCTGCAGGGAGAAATGTACCCACCTGGTCATTAGCAGTCAAAGAATGGTGCGTCCTAGGAGAATACTGCTGGGTCAATAAAATTGTGTCTAGGCATTATGCTGGACAAAAGGGGATTACTGGGGTATTGAATGGGAGGTGAGTGATTATTGATTGAAGTATTTGTGTTTTGAAACAGCTCTGAATAAAAACATACCTCACGTGTTGTCACTTGCCAAACTTCTGGTTTTTCTCTGTGCTAATGGAAGGAGTCCTTTTGTGCTGCCCATTAACAGTGATGTTATTCAGCTGCTCAGTTGTGGAGCCTGCCCTGTACAGCATTTCAGACTTGATTTGTGGTTCTGAGTTGTTGCCAGTGAAACTGTGACTATTGGGGCTCACAAGGTCCAAAATGCACCGTGTGGATTTGCCCCTGACCCGTGGATCCAGCCAGGGCCAGCCCTTGCCCCACAGCTCAGTCTGGCAATAACAAAGTTGTCTGGAGCCACTCTGCTTTAGCATCACTCTCCATTTAACATTTCCATATTTCCTGTCATCAGAGCATTGAGAAGATTGGGAATGTATTTTGCTTCCCAAATTCCCCAGAGGGATCGGATTTCTCTCTGCAAAGTAGTTAAGAATGCTGCATAGATGGGGAAGATTGATGAGCAGTAAGTAAAATATTTAAAGACGTGTGTAAGACAAGCTTTCCATGGTATCCATTTATCATCTTGAGTAGATTTCATCTCCAAGCTGAGTTCAGACTTTTAAAGGAGAAAACGAGAGCCTCTGCACTTGGAGCTGCAGCTTTGGAGAACTTGAAGGAGCAGCAGCCCCTGCAAAACGAGTCTATCTGTGGATCTTTATTGAACTGTTACTCACTCCACGTTTATTGCTGCAAAGGCTTGGTGGCTGCTGATGGCAAGAGGGACACAATCAGACATTTCAACAGTGTAATTACTCTGGTGTGGAGGCAACAAAGTTGTTCCAAGGTCGTGTTGTCACATCAGAGCCGGCTGTTTCCTGCATCTCATTTTTATGCCCACACACAAAGAGACACTTTTCTGGCTGATATTTATAGAGAAGTCCTACAGTCATTTTAATTATGCACAACATACTGATGCCTGCTTCACTGATCATAATTGCAGCTCTGACCTGTTTTATTTTGTGATTTAGATGCTTTCTCTTAAGCATTGCTCTGGGCTATGATTTACAGCAGCAGGTACTGGAAGTGAGGAGACAGCCATTGATAAGGCAGCTTTGGCTGGTGGATGCTGACACGAGCTGTGGGCTGTCACTGAAGGGCTCCAGCATGTCTTGAGCAGCCTTGCCATGTCTCAAACCCCTGGGAGGGAAGAGACCAGGTGTTTGAAACATGGCCTGTCCAATTCTGCTCCAATGACCTGTCTTGTCCACCCCCTTCCAACTTTGTTTCCCCTCCTAGCTCTTTCCAGTGTGAAGAGTTCACAGCCAAAACCTTCACACTCTGTCTATTCCCTCTGAAAGGGATTTGATTTCTGATCTGAATGATTGGTCATGCAAAGGCAAGTCCACGAGCAAGGTGAATGTCCTACCACAGGCAGCCTTGTGCATGGTGGTGTCCAAAAAAAAAGCAGCCTGGCACTACTGCAGTGCCCCTTCCTTTTGTCACATTAAAGTTTCACTAAGAGGAGAAATCCATTTCTTGTAAAACAAGGAAATGCAGGAACGTGGCATCTCACGAGCAGCAGTGCTGCCAGTCTTTGCCATGTTGTAGCAAATCACCCCCAGGGAGTGTCTGGGGAGACTTAATTTTTTAAATCCCTTGTCATGTTGTTATGCCACTCGCTCGTTTACCAGCAGAGGTGTCAGAAGACAAGTTCCATGGGGCCTCTGCAGTGCTTGGCAGCAAAACATTTGTCACCTAATGCTTTTAAATGGTTCCCCAGGGCAGGGAAGATGTGAGTGTTTGGGAGAGAAGATGACCCATTTCCATCTTTCAGAAGTCTTCCTCAGATGGAAGCTTTGCTAGGAGGGATTTCTGCTGATGGAGGAAACACAGGGTGCACCAAGGCCTTTGGAGAGTTGTCTTTCCGTGGAGTGTGGGTTGCAGAGCCCTGTTTTGATCACTTTAGCCTCATTAATTAGGTCAGGGCTTGCATCTGTCCCATCACATTCAAATCCACTCTAATCAGCACATTATGATCCCTCTGCACACAGACCTTGTGGATCTCCTGAGCTGAGTCTGGAATCATGAACCCTAAAATTGGGTAATCCCATGTCCTGGGGCTCCAAATGAGACCATTCTGGCCCAGCAAAGGCTTGGGTTTTTCCACAGGGTGAGAGGATCCTGGTTGCTGAGTCAATTAAGTCACCAGCTCCCTCTTACCTGGCAGGTAAGGGCTGGTCCCTGTGTCTGCTGAGGGAACTGGGAACAGTTCAGCTCTTGCTATGCATTTCTCTTTTTTTAACAAATTCAACATTTCCCCTGAATTCTTCACTTTGTCTGAAAGTAGCTGCTGGTGGTGGTGGTTGGATGGACTGGAGAGCCACATCCACAAACGACAGACAGAAGTTTAATCAAGAATTAGTGATCAGGAAGGTGGCTTCTGCTTGCTCTGCTTGCTCTGCTTCTCCCCTGGAGTCAGTATGACTGTATTCCCCTCCAAGGATGGAGTCTGCCTTTTTTTTTTTTTTTTTTTTTTTTTGGTATGTCTTTCTGTGGTATTTTAAAGCAACATGACATGGCACAACTCTTGTAGGAGAATATTGTGTTTTCCATAACATGACACTTTAATGGCTGTGGGAATGCCCAGCACAGGGCACCTAACAGCCCACTGGAATGGATTATGGCTTTTCTCACCTCCAGGGTAATGGTTTGTAGTGCAGGTATCTGCTCTGGAATGGCCTTAATGCCACTTGCTGAATCCAGTTTGGAGAAGAAGCCTTAGTAAGAGAGGAAAGGTTGAGATGTACTTCAGTTGGGTTGTTATTTTGTTTGCTCTTTGTATTTTTATTTTTTCTGAGGGTAAAATAAATGCAGGAAGTGTTGGCCATATTCTGTAGCATTCACGGGCTATTTCTGCTAATTTTTTTAGCAGAAGCCGCAACAAGATTTCTCCTTGTCTCAGTATCTCAGCAATGCCTCTTCATCCCAGGTTCATTGCACTGGTGTGAGAGACCTGGGAGCAGCCACTCACTTCACGCTGACCTGAGGTGTGAAATTCATTTTATCTAAGCTACTGAGTTGCTGTGACTGTTCCTTATTGTGTGAGGGTAAACAGTATGGGAATCCTCTGTGTGCCCTCACCTTCTCTAGTTTCATCACATCATCTGCTCTACAAAGCTTGGCAGAAGCTGTAAACTTGTACAGGGATTTCAGAATGGTGTGGGATTTGTTTGTTTGGATCTTTGTTTTATTTGTTTGGTTGGTTTTATTTGTTTGGTTGGTTTTATTTGTTTTCATTTAAAAAGAGGGGGGAAAAGGGAAAAAGGAAAAACACTCAGCTCATTGACATACTGAATATTGACAATTTGAGTTATAACAGGGAGTGATTTCAAGCATGGTGCTGCTCTTCAAGTAAGACCAAGTGTTCTCAGTAAGAGTAAAAACATCTGGAGTCCAAAGAAAATAAGTAGCAGATTTGGACTGGTGTTTCCTCTGCCTGTCTCGGAGCTGCATCCTCAGGCACAGACCTCGTGCTGTGGTTTCACCCAGAGAGGTCTGCAGACCCTACTGCTCCACCTGGCTCTTACTGAGATGGTTGGTCAGTCTTTGTGGTGCCTGGAGCCATTCTCAGTGTGTGAGAGTGTGAAATAAAACCAACCTCCACTGCCCCAGCTGCTTATCTCCTTTTCCTTGGGATCTTTCCCCCACTGAGGTACAAAGTTCTGCAATTTCCAGAAGCAAATGCCTCAGTCTCTCTCAGATCAGGCTCCAAGTGGCAGGTCCTGGAAGCTGATGTGACAGCTGCAATCAGGTTTGTCACCCAGCTGGTGCCATCACAGCCAGTGATAGCCACAGGAGAGCCCTGCCAGAGGCACAGGAGCCCCTGAGAACTCCTCAGCACAAAAGGAGCACCTGAGAACTCCTCAGCACAAACCAGCTCGTGGGTGACTGACCATCAGTCCATGGGCACTGCACAATCCGCTGGGCCGGATTCAGGATCTGCTGCTCCCCTGACCAGCCCTGCAGGTGGATGGGAGCTGCTTTCCCACCTGAAGGGGGCTAACGTTGGCTGCCTTCATGAGGAGGGGTTGCAGGATCCTGTCTGTTTCAGAGCACAGTGTGCCTGCATTGTTTCTGGGTGGATCTCAGTCATGCAAAGCAGGCTCAGGTTCTGCCTGTCTGTCCTTGCAGGGAGCTCATTTCAGACGGTTTCTCTGTTGGGTGCTCATGCCACCTCTAGAGCACAGCTGGTGAAAATAAACTAGATGAGATGGATTATGTAGGTACTGAGTGATGATCTATGTTTTGGAGCTAAAGCCTGAAAGTCTTTTTGTTTTGGTATCCAACGTGCCTCTGCTTCCTTGCTTGGGTCAAGTGGAAGTTGTTTGGAAGTTACGAGTTAAATGGGTTTAGGTTCTTGGCTCATTCAATGATAAACCCCTTGATGTCTCTCTGCTTTCTGTCCTTACAATCTCAAGGTGTCAGTGAGTGATTTCTTCTGTCCTTCTGCATGATGGAAAGAAGTCTGACAGTGTGGATAGATGTCACTTGCTATCAGGTGCAGATATGAAATGGCCGAGAAAAGCATAATGAAATCTTGAGTAATTTCCTTTGCTGTCTTCTGAACCTGGGAGGATGCTTTATTTTGACGTGTGGTTCCTTCTTCTACCAAAGAGCATTTCTCCTTCATTCTTAACCTTTGGTATTAGCAGGCCCAATGAGGCTGGCAGGGCACAAGCAGAAAGCAACCTCTGAACCCTGCAGCATGAGCACCACAGACCTGTGCTGGGTGAAGCAGTGCTCTCCTGCCACAGGCTCCAGCTTGGTCCTGACTCAAATTCTTGTGGACATTGGATTTTTTAAGAATAAATCTTTCTGGCCTCTGCCTCCCTCACTTAGAAGCTGCAGCTTTTATGCTGGCACGCAGCTATTGGAAATCATCGAAACGCTGCCTGTTTGCATGTCATTAAAACCATCACTGTCAGCCCTGTAATTCCACAGCACAGCAATATGCTGACAGCAGAGACTGAGGAGAGTGGTAACGACATCAGCAGGACAGGCAAGGGAGCTGTGAGGGGTTGTGTTTGCCCCGAGAGAGCCTTCCCCAGCGAGCAGCAATTGCATGGCTCACCTTCCTGTTCCGACCTGGCAGTAATGCACCATCAGCTGAAAGCCAGGAGCTGTTTATTGATTATTACACACCGTCATTAACCTGCACATGCTGAACAGAGGCATTGAAGTAGAGAGTGAAAATCTGGCTTTCGACTCCTGGGACTGATTTTCCAGGGAGGTGAAAGCAAACCTGTGACAGTCAACAAATTGGGAAATTCCTGATGTGTCACACATCACTGCCAGCCTGTGGAGCAGCTCAGGAGGACCTGATGCAGAAATATGAGCCATTAATAGACCTCATATGTTGTCTGTATCCTCATGGATGGGCCAGGGTATAAAATTAGCCAGGCAGTACAGCAGACTGCAAGCCTGGCATTTCAGGAAAGTTCACCTTCCAGAGGTGCCCAGGATGGGGTGATGTTGCTTTGAATGTGCTGCCTTTCTGTTTCAGAAATAATTGTCCCAAAACGGCTGGGGCCAGCTTGAAAGGAGGAGGTGAGCTTGTAGGCAGGCAGAGGAGCAGGACTGTTTTTTTCTGTTTTGTTTGTGGAAATGTGAGTTGCACACTAAATATTGAATCCTCCAGTAGTGGTGCCAGTTTTTGTAGCTTTGCACTCTTGTTCTTCAAGCCAGGTCCTTGGGTGCTGGGAGTGTGTTTCTGAGGTTTTGACCAGTCCTTCTCTGCTCATCACCTGAAGCTACCTTGTGCTGTGATCAGTGAGAAAACATGCCAGAACAGGCATGTGTTAGAGCAACCTACTAATTTTTATCAGACAATAAATATTTTCATTTATTCTCTGTTGCAGAAGAGGCCTTGGTTACTCTTTGGGAAAATTGAACGGAGATAATAGGTTTCTGCTAATGCTGCTCTTCTATCTTGCTTACTCAGAGCTGACCCCGTCTCTGTGGTGGGGGGACCAGCCTGTCCACTGAACATGTCACTGCCAAAGCAAACCGTGTAAATCTAATGATATTACACACTGCTCTCAAAGATGGAGAAAACATTTGTAATACTCTGGCTTATCACTAAGCCACCCAGTCATGAAAGAAGCAGAAAGCTGGTGCATTCAAATAATAGTATAAAAAAAAACAGAGGAAGAGAAAAATGTTTTAAGAAATCCCAGTGTGGTGTTAGCTTTTCCTGTCAAAAAGACCAATGTTTTGGCTAGGTCAGCATGACTGTAACAGCATCTCTGAGATGTGGTTTGATGCAATATTTGTGAAGGTATTGTTTGCTAAATTTATTTTAGTTTTTTCCCTACCGATCTCATTCGCCATTCCATACTTACACTGAAAAAAATAGGCATTATACGCAGTCTAAATTATTAAGTTTTTCTTTATGGCGACTACCCACTGGTGAGCTTTAGTAACAATTATCTTCCTCCCAAAGTACAGGTCTGCACAGCAGGAGATTAGATTGGTTTTGTGACTTTGCAGCCAACTTTCTTTCTAACCTTGGGTGAACCTTTTGATCACAATTATGTCTCAGCACACCATTGTTATTAAACCTAATGATACTTAAACATAGAATTTAAAACAAATGTTGTGATATTAATGGGTACTCTGACATAAGCCTGCCTCTTTTTTTGCTGAAGATCTCAACTCAGGGCTTTCACTGAGCTTGGGGACAGCTGACCTTTTGTATGGCCAAGGGCTGTAGGTCATGTGCAATTTATGGGTCTCAGCACCTCTGCTTGGTGGGGACACCACATCTCCTGCAGCACTGGTGCAGTTGGGCTGTGCAGGTTATCTGGGGGGTCCAGGGACACCCTGTTGTGGGCTGCTTTGGTTCACATCCATCTGGGCCCGTGGCCATGGCCTGGGATCTGCTCCCAGTCTCACCAGGAGTGTTGTGCTGCTGCCCAGGGCCGGGCAGTTGTTGGTGTGTAAGAATTCAGAGCCTCATGCTGAGCGTGGCTCTCAGCCAAAGTGATTTTGCTGAATGACTGAGTTACCCCTATCGATGGTTTTGGTGCCTTTAGCCTCATTGAATTGGTGTCTTCTGCCAACAGAAAGAGTGAAAAGATCTCTAGTGTGCCCAGTGTGTTTGATGTGAAATTCCCAAAGAACAGAAATCGTTGCTGCATCCCTGATCTCTCTTATCTCAGCCCATTTCTGTCTCTTTAGTAGAGCAATATCCAGATAAAGCTGTCTAATTGCTTGGGATGTCTCCTTTCCAGGTTCTCCCCAAGTCAGCCAACACACTTCCCTGGAGGTGCAGGTGATAACAAGTGGAAGGTGTAGCCCCAGGGATATCCTCTTGCTCCACCTCCCTGTTTTGCTCAGTTTCCCTTTCAGGAGAGGACCGAAGGTTATGAGGAGGCTTCCCAGAAATGATCCATCAGCACAGTGAATCCTGTCACCTCCTCCCCATCACTCACTGCAAGGGGACACTGCATTCTAGATATTGGACTTAATTGCCTTCTGAATGACAACACATTAGGTTTAATTACCCATAAAATTGAAGTACAGAGACTTTGGGTCCAAAATAATTTTCCAGCTCAGTAATCTATATGTGCCCAGCCTCTCAGTGTGGTGTCCTGTATTTCCAAAGGCGTTTCAGGGTGCAGTGGTTACACGTGTGTCCATCAAAACACTTCTACCTGGAAAGACTCCTTTTGCACGTGGCATTTCTGTGACTGCAACCAAAAAGGAAGAGTTTGGCTGAAGCTGAAGTCTGCAACTGAAATAACCTCTAGGACTGCTAAGTAAATGTGAAATTCTCCCAGGTCAGAACTGTACCATTGCCTTTTATCTTTGAGCTGATTGCTCTTGTAAAAAGTTGCACTGGGAAAAACTCAACCCAATAAAATAGATGACATGCATCTTCTTTTAACTCCATTGATATTAAAAGAAATAAGCCAGATCAAATGCAGAGGAAATAACTACAGAGAAACTTTAATCTGCCTATGCAATCTTGCAAAATTAAAAGAGAAAGTTGTTCTTGCTCCTATATTGAAGTCAATAGAAACAAGATTAAAAGAGACATCCTTAAAAATTCTATTTCTTTCTGTTTCTGTGTTTCCCCCTCCCTGAATCCAGCCATTGGGTTCTCCTGGCCAGGCTCTATCTGGACAGTGCTTGGACACTTTCAGCTGCATGTGATGTCTCAGGTTTTCATGTTGTCATCTGCTGGGGCTGCATAGGGAATCAAATTGGGCAACACTTAAATTGCTTTAAAGCGTGGTTGAGATGAGGCTTGACAGAATGAAAACAGGGCCATTATGCCATTGCTTTTGGTGGGTTTTTCTGGGGTTTTTTTTCCCTTTTTTTTTCTTTCCCTTTTCTACACACAGCTCTCATGTATTCGTGGGAATCCATCACCAGAACCCCCTTTGCACACTACAGAGATTTCAGGAAGGGAATGTTGTTCTTTTTGTGAATAAGAATAGCTGGAATGAAATAACTAGCATTAGAAGCGTTGAATCTTTTAAACTGATTGGGAGATCATTCCCTCACACATTGGGATTTCTTTTTTCAGGGGGAAAAATTACTAAATAATGAGAGTTCTGTGCCCATGTCCATGCACAGGCCACAGCACTGGGAGCCTGTAGCACTGAATCTTTTGCCTCCAGCTACACCCTGTGGAATAATTCCTCCTTCTTCTGGAAAGAAAATAGCAGACTCTAGTTTTATCCTGTGCAGCTGTAACTCTGTTCCCATTTCTTCCCAGTCTGTGGGAGGAAGACACAGCAGAGTCTGTTATTCACGATGGCCCCGAGTTCAAGGAATTAAATAAGAATACAGGTTAGGTGAGCTCGAGCACGAGCACATATTAATTACCTCTATTTCCATGGTGGCTGGCTGGGATTCTGCTTGCATTGAGTCACAGCTTTTCTTATGCCTGCTCTGTATCTCAAAACCATCATGAGATTTCCTGTTGCTTTCCCTATAAATCATTCTTTGTCGAACAAGCTGCATACCTCACTGAGCAAAAGCTGAACATTCCCTCCTTTATCTGGAGTATATATTATTCTGCTAATGCTCATATGGCTACTTTTTATTTTTTTCAAGGTCATTAGTCACTTGCCACGATGGTAAAAATGTGATGAACAGCCCCATGAAAAGTTCAATGAAATGAATAACTAGCTTTAAACTATTTTATGAAAAAAAAAAAAAAAAAAAAAGGCAGCAGTAAACCAGGCAGTTTTCATGTAGATGTTTCATGTAGATGAGTTTTCTATGATTTACCTAGCAAGGCTGAAATCCAGTCTTGTGCTTTGATTTTTAGATACCCTCATGAAATTACTGTAATGATCAAGAATTTCCTTTATTATTTCCCTGTATTCTTTATCTTCTCAGATAAGACGTGTGGTAACAGGAATTTCTCTGCCTCTGAGAAATAATGCTATTCCTTGTGTGTATTTATTTTTAGTAATTCCAGAGCTTTCCCCCATAAGCCACTGAGTAGATGACTAATGAACTGGTTTCACTTGGAGCTGTTCTACTCAATACAGAACATGATGTGACAAAGTAATAAATCCACCACAAAAAGGGTTTATCATAGTTGTGGGTGTCCTGATATAGTGAGAACTTGGTTCTTCAGGGGGAAGGATGCTATAAAGATATCAACCCTGGTGTTTGTATTTACTTCTTCAGGTGAATAAGTAAATAAATCAGATGCAACTGGTGTAAGAAAAGAAATAAATTATAGTGGCCTTCAGGCTGAGTTAGGAGAATGACCTGTGCCATGGTCCAGGCAAATGATCCAACACCTTGCTGTGAGGACATCAATCTTCTCCTGTAGTGACACAGAGGATTAAAGACTCATCAGTGGTGTTATCTAATTTAGAGGTGTCCAGGGAGACCTCAGGAGGGTTAGCAAGTCCCTTTGAGCTTTTGTTTGGAGGTTGTTTTATTTCTGGGTAAAATATTGAGCTTATGAACAGAAATGGAAGTGAGTATGACTTTTTTTCCCTGTTGCATTTGAAGGTTTTCAGTTTTCAGTGTTTTCATTTCTGGAAAATTTTTGTTTCTTTAACTGCTGCAATGCACACAAAAGTGAGATTTGTCCTTCTGGGAGGCTCAGCCCAAGTACATTAATCAATTTGAATCCCAAGGGCTTGCTGAGAGAAGCCTTGTATGGATCTTGATTCACCTTTGAATAGGAGTGAATTTTTGTTACAACCATAAATGAGCAGCAATTTTAGTGTTGCCTTTTTATTCTTTTCTTCCCATTTTTCCTTACCATTTTATTCTGAATCTTATGTTATTTCACTTCATAAATAAGGTCTTCAAAAAGGTCTTTAAAAAGAGCAAGCTTTTGCATTGAAAAATTTTTTTTCTGCCCTTCAATCAGACAGTCTCCCAGTGAAAGCCCAGGGAACAAGCAAAACTAAGTTTTTTTCTTCTCATGTCTTGCCACTGTAATTTTTGAAATATGGCAGATTTAGGTTTTTTGACAGTGGTGACAACTGCTGTAACACTTTGCATTCCCTCCACTTAGTGCCCTGTGCCAAGGTAAAAAGGCATCCAAGGAACTTGTGATATTTTGGTGGACCACCAGATGCCAACAGAGCTGGGAGACACCTTTTGTCACCTGTACCCTGGTCACTGGGGTGACAATGCAGCTGCAGAGGTGACCTGCCCAGAGCTGGGCTGGGGATGCTCAGAGCAATCACTCTGAGCCAGGCACCACCTCCTTTGAGTCCTGCTGCTCTCAAAACTTTATGCTTACAAGAGTGTAGCCTCACAAATAAATGAGGCATAGACCCTCTCGTTTCATGGAGTCAATGTGCTAAACCAGCAATATTTTGGAGATGTCTGCTCAGTTTTGGAATGCTTGGTGCTGACCAGGGCCAAAACGAGCTGCACTGTGGGCAGGCCCGCTGAAGAAATACCTCTCCTTGTTTCTCCTGGGGCTATAAGTGGCTTGAGCTTCCTGAGGATGGCTTCTTGTTGTCAAATTATCAGTTATTATGCTGTTGTTGAAATGCTAGACTGAATATCTCAAGTGCCACTTGAGTTGTAGCAGCAGATTTGTTGGCGAGCGGTGGAGACAGCGAGAGAACACAATGCTCGCCCAGGGAGAGGTTGAAGCTGTCACTTCCCTCTTTAATGGAGACAGGAAAGGTAATTAACAGCCAGCGTTGTGTACAGATTCCTATTTCATGGGGAAGATGACTCATTTTGGCTCTGAGCAAGCATGAGAATGAAATTAAACCAATGCCTGGTGCCATGCCAGTGACTTTGGCATTTTAAAAATATCTCCCCTCTGTGTCCCAACACAAGCTCACTATATTTTCAAAATCAGTATATGCTTCATGGCAACAGGGGTTTCCAGGCTCTCTCTGTAGGTGAAATATAGCTTTTATTTTCCTACTTGCATCCAAATTCATTCATTTAGTAACCTCACTGTGCATTAGCTGTGTGGTTTTTATGTGCATCAACCTGTTTCCATAGAGTATTTAAAGTGTACTACCCTAAGGTTAGATTTATTGGGGCAGTCAAGGAGTCTGTAGAAGGGTGTGTTGGGCAGGAGACATGGAACACGGTGTTGGGAAAGGCTGCAGTTATTCCCTCAGCTGAGACTGTGCTCCCTACAGTTTTCTCCTGCACCCCTGATAGTCAGCATGGATGAGCCATGCTCTGCCTGGAGCTTCTCTCCATCTCCAAAGGGCTGTAGGTGTTTTGTGTGTGATGAGTCAGTGGGAAACTCCAAAGAGAGCTGCAATTTATGCATTAAAGTTTGGGCAAAACTGCTGCAAATGTAAGTGCAAGAGACATTGTAATAATCAGAGCAATGTTCAGTGATGTGTGTGACCACTTATCCCTGCCTTGTCTTTGTTTCTCTGTCTTTTCATGCTGCAAGTCTTTGTTTTTTGGGTTTTTTCTCTCTGAACAATCTGTTTCCATATTTGTGCCTGTCAGTGTGTGGCTGGGTATCACCACCAGTCCATGGAGAGGTATGGACTAAAGGCAGCATTCAGGTCTGTCCAAGGCTGGGTGAGGAACCTTTGTGGTGGGTGGGATGAAAGGGGGGCAGTTACTTGCACTCTCAAGGAGGCAACTTCCTAAATATCACATTCTGACCCATGGGAATTGCTGCTGGATGTTCCTCCTGCCCTGAGAGGGAGTTGGGGATGAGCAGCAGCTGGCTGAGGGCAGGACTCTACTCCCTGCCCTGTGGAGCAGCCCTGAGTCTGTCCCTCTGTGCTGATCACAGTTTCTCCAGGGTCACCTGTGCTAACACTGAGCAGTGAACAAATAAGTTAGAATTCCAGCTTATATTCTACTTTCACAGCTGCAAAGGATGATCCAGTGCCTTTTTTACCACCCTGCCAATTTAATAACCAGAAATAAGACATATTTTGAGATATTCTAAATAAACTCCAGTGCTTATGCTGTCAATTTTTTGTACAAGGTGGTAGAGACCTTGGTTTATTTTTTTAAAATTTATTTATTAAGGAAAAACAGCCATAAATAAACCTCTACTGATGGACTGATTCATTATGTCCTCCCCCGCCCATTTCCAAAATAACAACCCAGATCCAGCTCCCCACCAGCTTTACCACAGCAGGAACAGAATTTAGATAATGAGGGCATGAGGAAAAGGTTACCAAACAAAGCTAAGGGAGTTAAATTTAGAAAAGACAGAGCTAACAGGTGGCTAGAGAAAAGGGAGGGAGGAAGACTTTGGAGAGGCAGTGAATAGAAGTGTGATTGCATTCGTTATGGTGTTTGTATAATAGGGAGTAAAATAAACTCCATAAAGAAATATTTAAAAATGTATTGTTTGCAGAAAACTGTAATCAATCTAACTGACAGTCAGAAAGGTCTATTTAAATTGCAGGGCTTCTCTCCCTTGCAGTCTTACCAAAATGTGCTTCAATAAATCTGGAAGAGTATAGAAGCAGATACTGAACATGACAAGTTAAACAATTTTTAAGTTCTAACTGGATTTGCACCTCTCCCTTTCCTATATCTTATGGTATGGTCTGAAATACGGTTTTAGTCCAAGGGCTCATCTTGGGATGATAATACCAAGATCCAAAAGACTTTCCAGACCTTTGCTGGCTCGTGTGTCTTCGTACCAAGTTGTGTTTTTTTGCCTCAAAGCCAACTTTTATCAAAGAAAGCATATAAAACCAGAGATACAGCACAAAGTCATTTACCTGCTGCTTTCATTTGGCAATGATAGCTTTGACTGCAACTGTGCTCCATAGACTGACTCCTAAAGCAGAGATTGATTGTCCATATGGGGGACTGAGGTGTAGCTAAAGAAAGAAACTGAAGCTTGGCCAATGCCCTTGGTCTCACTTCTTATGGAGGATATTGCCTGGAAGAAGGATTTGGTTCACAGTATGTGATAAGAGTGACTTTGTGAGTAACACAATGCTGGGATTATTGTTGCTGTTTTTTCTTCCTTAAAAAAAAAAATAAAAATTACTGGTACCAAGGCTTTCTTAGTTTCGTGTTTTATTCAAAATGGAAGAAAACTCCATCTTGGCCACAGAGCCAAGAGAGTTGCCAGATATATTTGCCTGAAGAAATAGTATTCATTTTTCACGTTTCTTATCTGCAATGCTTCTTGGCTCTATCCATCAGTTATGGACTCCAGAAATGCCTAGCTCTTCACATATGGAGTTTAAATGAATTTTCATATGTAAATATTAATGTTGCATGCATTTGAAGTTGGACAGATGAATCCCAAATGAAGTGCTCCCTGTGCTGAGCTGGAATTTGGGAGTCTCAGCTGCACAACATTTCAGAGGTTTTTGTCAGTAGAGCAGTATTAAGCCCTTAGGTAATATATTATTGTTTATGCTTAGTGGAAATCCTCCAAGGATTACTTTCCTTCTTCTCCTAGAGTTTGACTAGATTAAGGAGGTGTATTATGACAGTGCTGTGTCACTACTGGGGTTTATCTGTAGGAGTAAGTTTAATTTCTACTGTCCCTGAACCATTCACTGTCAGCTGTGCATTGATAAGGCCACAGTCCTTTTATGGTACCTAGATGTGGTCTGTGCCTGGTGTGTCAGAGCACAGCATCATCCTGAAGATGATGTTTCAGTCTATTTTGTTATTCAGGGACAAACTCTTGAATTTCTTCTTTGACATGACAGCAACTGACACCATTTTCAGAAATATTGATTCTGAACAGGAGCATTAGGTAATGCCACAACCATTGTTATGAGGAGAATAACAAGGTTTTTCTTTCTCTCTGCTTTGTTAATCCCTGAAAACATAGCCCTGGCTGCCTCAGCCAGCTTTAAAAAGGAAAATAGAGCATGCAGACTCCTGGTCTTCACGCAGTTGAAATACTTTTATTTCGGACATCCTTTTTATTCAGCAGATTGACCCAATCTCAGATGGCCTTTCGATCCAGTTCTGCCCTGACTTTGATTGATGCTATCTCTCTATTTAGGGGTTGACTAATTAAGGCTATGCTATCTAAAATCAGTTTGCTTTGCTTGTTGATTTTTTGTTTTGGTGGGGTTTTTTCCGCTCAACTACTTTGAGTTTGAAATGGAGCAGGGCACCCTGTTGTATAACTTCTTTTAAAGTGTTTTGTTTCCCAATGTTAAAACCAAATCAGATTTCAAGTATTCTCTTTACTTTGGAGTTTTCTCTGATCCAATCTACTTATTTAACCCAATCACCCTGTTTCAGATTACTGTGTTGTTAATTATAGTATTGATTACCTCCTCCCCTCATTCATTTTGGGGTTTTTTTTTGGGTTCTTAACCAGTAGCTCGAAATACTGCAGGGGAGTTTGCATAGCATATCCTTGAAATTACACTTGGAAACTATTACTTGGACAGTTACTTTAGAGGCATTCTTGGAGGTCATTACAGTTTTTGTCAAGAACAGTTTAATTCAGTGCCATTTTCCACTTTTGTTATTATTGTGGATTGTCATGGGAGCAGGTTAATTTGGTCCAATTTCCTCCTCGTGTTCTGTCCCTCATCTCATGAATGCAAACACGTGGAGACTGGACTCTGCAGAAGATTAAACCTGTGGCAACAAGAATTTCCTGTGACAGAGGCTTTAATGAGAAGAGAAAAAGACCTTAAAATCTCTCCTTTCACTTAATAAGGATAATCTGAGCAGTGGTAGGGAAACCACAGGAGGACAGCTCTGGCCTGAGCTGGTCACGTTGCAGGCCATGATGGGACTGGCCTTTGGGCATGTGCATGTGAGGAATGACTCCATGGGCAGGCAGGATTAAAGCCCAGCTCTTTGGAAAGCAGAGAAAGCTCCTGAGTGGTGACCCAGGAGAAAATGTGCATGAAGGGCCAGCTGCTGCAGTGGCTTATTCCACACTGTCCCCTGCCCCTGCTCAGTGCCAGGGACAATTTGGAAATAGCCATCACCTGGCCAGCCAAAGCCTGTCTAGTGGCAGATGTGTAGAAAAAGGCAGGAGAAATGAGCAGGCATTGAACCTGTCTCAGACAAATCTTTGCAGTTTTTGGCAATTGCTGGCTTAGGGACGTTCAAGCCATACCTTTAGGTACTAAGTCTTCATGACTTTGTCTAGTCCTTTACTGAATCCTTTTAAAACTCTTTGTCTCATGCAATAACTTGTGTCAAGGAGTTCCATAAATTAACTGTGTAAAAAAGCACTTTATTTAATTTGTGTTAGACATGCTGCCTGATCATTTCATCAAATTCCACCCCTCACTCCCAATTTATTAAGTTGGTGGTAGGTGCCCTCTCATTACCTTTCCACTCTGGATTTTGCAGACCTGTTACTCCCCCTTCCATCACTCTCCTTCTGTGCTCTAGAGAGAATTCCCTTAAGGAATTCAGAGCTGTTAAATGAGAGAGGCCAGCTTGGAGCTGCTCCTCAGGGTCAGTCACCAAGCAGTGATCTGGCTCTCAAATGCAGCACAAAAAAAAAAATTTAAAATCAGTGTGTGTAGCACTCCCATGACACTGAGAGGACCTATCCCCACAGCTGTCCAGGAGGCTTTAGCATGGCTTTTTGGGAAGCTTTTTTACAGCTGGAATCAGAATTTGTTGTCACTTGCCAGAAGCACCTTCCTGTCATCCTAGGGGAAAAATCATTACTTTTTGGGAGTTCATTGATAGCAGGGCTCTGACTGATAACTAATCCCAGCTCTGGGTTTCTCCTGAGATTTGTCTCTTGCTGGGTCTTCTCTTGACCTATCCCTAAACCTCAGCATCCTTTGACCTGAGGAACAAAGGGAGCAGGATGAAGAATAGATGCAGTATTTCAGTGAGATTGCCTGGTCCATCATTTAGATGTGAGTGTGAACTTAGCTCAGCAGGTCAGTCAAACTCTCCTCCTGTGCTGGCATCTCAGTGACTTCAGTAAAAGCCAAACACACACAAACCACAGCTTCTGGCTTCTCCCTGCATCAGGATGAGAGTGATCTTCTGGCTGTGGCTCAGCTGTAACCCTGCTCCTCCTGATCCTGATCTGCTGGGGTAAAAGTCAGACCCTGCTCTGTGCTACCAGGTTCCCTGGGTGTCATTTGGAGCAGAAAGTCCTCTGCCTCCTTGCAATCTGTGCTGAAGCATCTCTGTAGAACTCACAAGTGTTACTAAAAGACTGCCATGGCAGCAGCTTGGAGGTTACACCCACCATCTGAGAAGCTTTTGTTGCTGAAAACTGGCTCATTTTTTAAGCAAAGAAATCAATATTTTTATAAGCTGAATGTTGAGGGATTTTCCCCCAGTTCTGGATGCTCCCAAAAGCAAGAACTTTTCCATTGGGTATTAAAATCTGGCTTTTGTTTTCAGCAGCAGGCAGGGATGTGTGTTATTACTGTACTTGGACTAAATGTCACTCAGGATAATACAGAGCTGCAGACAAGCCTTGCTCTAAAAGCAGGCCCTTGTCTCTCTGTATTTCCTCAGCACACTGAATGTTTGGCTAAGCTCCAGGAACTTTCCAAACACAAACAAGCATTTATGTATTAAGCCTTTTTATCAGTCTATGCTCTGTCTGAGCTGGTATGTGGGCAGCCTTTCTAATAAGGTGTATGCAGAATTGTTAATGGCTTTCCCATCCACTTGTGCAACAAAAAAATGCCATATTTTAAATATTTAATCACTAAAAGTTTGGTTTTTTAGAAGTACACTTCTATCTTCCTTTCACTAAACAGTGTTAGAAGAATGGGGTAATTATGGATTTGATAAAAACCACATTTTTTTTTCCTTAAGTAGATGGATTGCTGCATGTGTATGGTAAGGACATGAAATGGAGGTTGAAGCTTTTGGATGTGACTTGTGCTGGAATGGACTTTGGCAGCACTGGCCCATCCCTGTCCCCTGGTCAGTGGGTGACAGTCCCACCAGCTTCCAGTTAGAGCAATAACAACCAAACTAACAACACTTGTGCATCTGTGTAATACAGCCAGCAATTCAGGATTTTGAAATGCATTTCTAACAGAAATAGCACTAACTACCTTTAGTGTCAGGGAAAAGTGAGAATTGGGAACAGTAGGATGCTGTGCTATCTCCACACCCCAACACTGTCTGAGGGTGCTGCCCTGGAGTCTTTG
This sequence comes from Trochalopteron elliotii, assembly GCA_024734555.1. Taxonomy (NCBI): domain Eukaryota; kingdom Metazoa; phylum Chordata; class Aves; order Passeriformes; family Leiothrichidae; genus Trochalopteron; species Trochalopteron elliotii. The sequence continues at coordinate 1,897,142 of JANPWX010000095.1, forward strand.
CAATCTCACTGGCATTTTGACTTGATGAAGTTTGAATTGCTGATGCTCAAGATGAGCTTGTTGCAAAACTCTAGTAAAGGATTCCAGGGTTTTTTCTCTGCTCTCTTTCCTCCCCCAGACTCGCTGAAATGAAAAAGAGATGCATTTAAAATACATACGTTTAAATATGTAGATGTATTTTAGATTTGAAGATGCAATCTGTGGCTCAGTCCTTAGTTTATGTCTCTTATGGCAGTGGGACGGCCTCCAAAATAAGCTACTACCTCTGAATGCTACCACAGCAAAACTTGGTCTCAAATAGTGCCTTGAAATAAAGTCTCATCATCTGCAAGATGTGCTTTGTATTCAGAATGTGGATCATAAGGACTCATTTCCCATACATTTATGGGTCCCATGCTATCCTCTCCCTCCTTAGGCAGCAGCAGAAAGTCCTCAAAAGTGAAATTTAAACATAAATGTTTGTCTCTTTGGATTCAAATTTCACTTGCATCAAATAGCATCTGAAATGATCTCATTTATGTTTTCATCAAATAGGTAAGTAGGAGTTATTGAGTAATACCCTGGATCTCTGTGGGGAGCTCAGCAGAAGTGAGCTGCATGTGTGCAGGTGTGGAAAGGGGCAGGATTGGGGTCCCCCAACTGCATTTCCTGGGCTCCTTTATCAGGATCCTTATCACCAAAACAGCTGAGACAGGGACAGGGCAGCAGTGGGGGCAGAGCAGCTCTGGAGAGCAGGGGTGTGATGGTGGCAGCTGCTCAGGAAGATGGCTTAGAAGCTCCAGGTCCTGCCTGTGTCCAAACTGAAGGTTTCAGAGAGCTCAGAGAGCATGGGGGGGACACTTCTGAGTGAGCTGCTGTCACAGGAGTGGGTTCACGTGCTGAATGAATTGGGCTTTGAGGAGTAGTCTTTGATATGCCAGACTGTTTCTTGAAAAATCAAATATTTGTGTTCAACCACAGTTCAGTTTTAAAACTCTAAGGTAACACTGGAGTTCATCGTGCCTCCCTTTCATTCCAGGAGTATTTATTTATTTTTTTCTCACCCCTGTTTCTGGCTGGTCCCTGTTAGCATGCAGCTCTCCTTGCATCTAGAGATCAAAAAATCCTGTCTATATGACAGGACTATTGAAAGTAAAAAGGGGATAAAAGAATGATGGCTGGGAATAAAGCCAACGTTGTGATTTCTCAAAAAGCACCCTTCTGAAGTGCAAGTGCTCCAAAAAGGCACCAGATGTTGTGTGTGTGTATTTTTAATATAGCTTTGACTAGAGGGAAGAGATAAAGATGGTTATCTCCAAAAAAGGGGTTTCAGGGCAGGAGATGATGAGCTGAAGACCAAATGCTCCTCTTCGTTTTTACTTGTCAGGGAGAGAGAGGAGGAACATTTCAGCTGATTGATCTTTGGGCTGGATCATCTGTGTCTAGTAGGCAACAGACACTTTACACCTCGAGTTTCTCAGCATTGGCCTTTCTTCCTCACAAATGAAGAGGAGATGTGTTTAGCACCTGCTGTGGCTCAGGATTCCCTTTCCTCCTGCAATGGGATGCCCTCACATGTGCTCCAGGCAATGAACCTCCCCTGCAGGGCAGATCCCCAGGTCTGCTAGGAGAGAAGGAAAAGGTGACACCAGCTTGTTCTGCCCATCCTGCTGTTCTGCTGATCCTGGCACAGCCATCCCAGCTTGGGGAAAGGAGTTGTTGGTGGGGTTCTTGTATAAAGTTGTTGGAGAGCTGTCTGCAAGGTAGGGTAAAGCTCAGGGCTGCAGGAGGAGTCAGATTGGTCTCTGCAGTCCAAGACTGATGCTGGGGCTTGGCAGCCAGTTTCAGTCCTCACAGGGACTACTTCCTTTTCTTTCTATTCCCCATTTTAGCAGGACAGGCTGTCTCTGACTGGCCCCAGCTGGATCATGAACTTACCTGGACCCCTGTGCATCTTTTCAGCAGAGACCTCAGGCCAGGGAGAGTCCCTAGATTGACCCAGGTCACACAGGGACAACTCTGAATGCTCTGTGAGAGAAATCCTCGTGTTAAATGGTTTGCAGGCACACAACTGACACAACCTCGCTGAGATCAGAGGAGCTGTGGCAGAAGTTTCTGCTCAGCAGCTGTGAATTGTTAGCACTGCCAAGCCTCGATTCTGTTTCTGCACACATCTCGACTGGCAGGATGAGCTGTGAACAAAACAAGGTGTTTGGGAGGAAAGGGAGTCAGCTCAGTGGGCTGGGAAGGCTGAGATTTTTTTTTTTTCCACTAGTCATTTATCTGAACAACTCAAATTACAAGATGAGGCTGCTAATGCTGAGGTTGCCTGATGATTGCCATGGGGGTCAAGGATCCACTGTGCTCCTCGGTGCCAAATCACTAATGCTCTGAGCAGCTCTGAGTGGTGTGAGTCCCTTTCTGTGTCAGTCATTTCTGCTGTACAAGAAAAGAGACAGAAAAAGAGGAGAAAGGGAAGGAATCTCCTGGAAAACCTGGGAGACTGCACCAGAGCGTGAGTCCTCCTGGAGCACATTAGCAATCTCAATGTTTGTGGACGTATTGTTAAGGAAATGTTTCTAAATAATAGTTCTGTTGCAGTTTGTCTGTGAAGAAAGCTTATTTAAGCATGATTTTCCCCAGGAAATTTAGCATTTTTCTTTTTTTTGGACAAGCATAGAAGGGTAAGATGGATCCATCCACAAAAGGCCCAAAAGCTTCTGCTTTCACCAGCAGAGCTGGCTGTCAGCTGGGATGGCCAAGAGCATCACTCTTGGAGCATCTCAGTAATTGGAGTTCACCAAGGAAGAAGTAAATAAAAGGTATCCTGTGAGGATTGCTCCAATAGCTTGGATTTCACAAATTGAAAACATATTAACTTCTGACAGCTCTGTTCTTCTATAGACAAAACAGCTGCATTCCCAGGAGCTCTGTGCTTAAAGTTTTAAACCTTTTCCCTTCTGGTGAATTCTTTGTGCATCTAAAGAAGGCTGCCAGAGCATTTTATTTTTTTTTTACACTGTTTTGCACCTTGGTTTATCATTCAACACCAAAGCCAGAAGGCTCAAAATGTTCTTTTGCATCTGATTTGGCAGCATTTCGCATCCACTTGGCACTGGGACATGTGTTTATGTCTCTTACTCCATGGGGTATGAGGCAGTAACAAATTTGGCCCTCTGGATATTTCTTACATTTGAACCCGGGGCTAAAAATATTCTCTGGACTCAGCAAGATTTCCATTCATTTTCTCTTTCCTCTGCCCATCCTCTCTCTGTTCTTGGTGCCTGCTGATAAAACTGAAGATAAAACCTTCCTTAAAGTTTTGGAGAAAAAAATGTCAGGTGCATCTTAGAAACAAACTTTTAGTTCTAGTCCATGGTTGCTCTGTCCTCTGCTAGGCTGTGCACAGTGCATTCCAGACTGAGAAAATTTGGGAAGGAAGGAGACTTGTTAATATCTCATAAAAGCCCTTTCTCAAGCTCCTAGAGGGAAATCTCACTGCTTTGCCTCAGTCTGCCAAAATAGTTGAGTCAATCAGGGCCTTCTTTTTTTCTTTTCCACATGAATGAATTTGGCTTGTGGATTTTCCAGTAAATCACTAGAAAACTATTTGTGATTTGGCCTTCTTTGTATGACTTCTGCTCCGACTGCCAGTTACACCAAATAGAAAAACTGACAACAAGGCAGATTTATACTCCTTGTCTTGATATAAATTTGGGATACTTTTTGCTTCGTAATGGATTGCAGCCAACCCTTTCCTGTATCCACTAGAAGGAGAGGTAGATCCAAGGTTGTTTTGTTAACAAGTAGAGATGAGTGGAGCATGGAAGGCTTGTGAGGCAAACATGCCAGGTAATGTTGAATGGAGCTGGGAGCACTGTTTTCCAGGCTTCTTGGGAAGCTGATGTGCTGCTTTTATGACATTTTCATGCAGACATCCCTTGAAAACATCCTGGCCTTGTCCTATTTAGCCTCCAGTGATCAGATTTGTGCCTTTTCAGAGAGGAACCCAAGAATTCATTTCTACTGAGCCTTTCCAGACGTTGCTAGCTGTCTTTCAAAACTTCAGCTTATAATTACTTTTGATTATATCAATGTTTATATGCTACTGTGCGTGCTATGGGCCAGATGGTCCCACTGTTGTTACCTGCATTGCAGATGCAATTTGGCCCAAATGGTGGTGTTAAGTCACCCCCAAATGTCTCTCGGCTGTCAGAGTTAAATATGAGCTTGCGTGAGTATAATTTTTCCCTCCTACATATGAAACAGGACAAAGTAGGTAGGGTGAAAGGAAAAAAAAAATGTAACCAAGCAGTACAGCTGATCCAAGGCTAATCCCTGGCAGCAGCTTTGGGATGTCACAGCACGAACGAGACAGCAGCCTTCAGACTTCACTAGTCATCCCAACAGAACAGGTCCCAGACACCTGGGATGGGATTAGGAGAGTGCAGAAGCACAGAGGCTGTGCTGTTTTTGCAATCCTTTCCATCCCTGAGCTGCTCTCTGCAAAGGCATCCTACAGACACAGCTGGGCAGAGACGAGGCTGGAGACAGCAGGAAATTTCAGTGCTGCTCAAAGTGCTTCTTCCTCATCAGGGGGATTTAGTGTGGTAGCTTAGAAAATAAGCAGCTGGATTGATTTAGCAGCTGTTGTACTGTGTGGTACCTAATATACTTGACATCTAATGGAGGGAAGGCAAAGAAATCAGGGAGGCAGGTTGAAGTGACCCATAATCACAGCCAGCAGCACTCCTGATTTTACCAAATGTCTTGGGCTGTTTGGTAATGTTTGAGAGCTCTGTGATTATGCATGGCTGCTCCTTTGCCAAGAGGGAACTAAAAGGCATTTCAAGAGGCCATTCTGTTCTCCCTTTCTGCATCCTCACTGCAGCCTCTGCTGCATATCCCAGTGTACTCATCACCTTATTTGCCATGGCTCTTGCCCTTGGTGTCTGCAATGCATCCAACCTTAGGCTGAGCCTTTTGAAGTGACAACTTGGAATTAGGCACCCAAATGCCAGGAGGTTTGCTGGAGATGATTACTTGTTGCAGGGGTTTTTTGCATTTCTAAGGGGGGTTTGCCTTGCTTAGCTTAGGCTGGACTCCAGGCACTTAATTTCTGAGTTTCAAAAAGAAAGTTATGTCAATTTTTTAAAACATTAGCTTGTTGGGGGATATTTAAATAGAATTGGTGTGCTCAGTGCATGCATCCTTTTCCAATTCTTTTTGGTTTGTGTAACTCATGTTTTCCTCACGCTTCACATCCGTAACAAAAAAGAAAAGTTTCTCATTTACTTAGACTTTCCCCAAGTTTCAATACTTGTTATTTCACTGAGCATGAAGAAGCTGAATGCTATTATATTTCCTATTTACTGTTTGCAGTTATAATACCCCTCTTAATGGTGTGAAATATAAATGAATTATGTGCCCTCATTTGTGGTTGCAAGTTGCTGTTATAAATAATGCAAACGGATCCTCATGTAATAGTAAATGAAAATTTTTTGAAAAGAAACAGCAGGAAGAATGGAAGAAAAGAGTATTTTTGCTTGGCTTGTGGCATGCAATAATGTGTGACTGAGTGTGCAGAACAGCTCATAGACACACTCCTCTTTTTGTTTGTTTGGTTTGGTTTAATTTAAATCTTTTGTCTTCAAAATGGCTCATATTCCAAAATGTTATTCTGCTGTTGCCTCGTTTTCCTGTTAGAGATGAGAAGTATGCTTTAAAAATAACTTTCATTGCAGAAAAAATTAGAAACTTGACATATAAATCTTTTGCTAGGACTGTGGAAATAAATGTTTTCTACAGGATGTAGAGTGCAGGTCTGGTTTTGAAATCAGTGAAGCAACAAAGCTGATTTCTTATACCTAGGATACCATAAATAATTCATTAAGTGTTGTAATTTATCATTACTCACAAATAATAAAAATTAAATTTCATATATTTGTTTTAAAAAGTTTTCCAGCAGTGTTTTAGGAACTGCATCCTTAGTTGCAAGTACAGATCTCAATTCAAGAGTCAGATCTGCTGGTACTATTTACTGAGACTGAAGCCATACCTGCCTCCCCCTGCAAAAACCTGCTGCTGCTTTTGAAAATGAGAAACTGATAGAAGAAAACCCAAAGGCATTTGAGAAAAAAAAAATTCTGGCCTGAAATTAATGGAATTGGTCATGTAGCTCATATCATTCTTTTAAATATTTTGTTGAATTTCAACACAGATTGTACAGTCTTGAGTGATGAGGGTCTAAATACATTCTTCCTAGCTTTATTCTTTAATAACTGAAGTAAAACTGATCATAATTCTTCATTATGTGTTAAGTTTCAATGAAGTATTTTGTTCAGAAAAATACATATGTTAACAGCTTTCTGAATTATGCAAGTATTACATCTGAAGACCATCCTTCTTGTTCCTTTTGGCATTGCATATTTGTTGCCATTTCTCTTTTATTCTTCATTGCCATTTTTGACTGCTTGGCTCAGGCATGGGAGTTTATCAAAATAAAAAATGTTTTGTTTTAGATTAGTGCAAACATGGGCTGTGAAATGATTAAATGAAAACAGGAGTGAAAAATATCTCCTTGAACATCAGCAACTAGAGTGAGAGTTGGGAGTTTTTAAAATTTTGGTTGGTTTTAAACTGCCTGCTGAGTTTGTATTTAAACATTTCTGATTAGGTGATGACTCCTGCAGCATCTCCTTGTGCTTGCAGCTTTGAGGTTGCTTAGAATAACTCATATCCATGTTAGGGATGGGAAGCATCAGGGCTGGTTTGGGGATTTTGGAGTGTCTGGATGCAGTCTGAACTCTCTGCAACTCTGCTGAGCCTCAGGGAGGGAGCAATTCATACATTATTTTTGGAATTGAGCCCACAGAGGTGTGTCCCTGCACCCAGCACTGAGATAACGTTCACGGTCTCCAGCACTCAGCAAGTTGTTGAGTTTTTCCAGCAAAGCCAAGTCAGTGCTGTGAGCCCCAGCTAAGGATGTGCCTGTGGGTGCTGAGGTGTTACAGCAACAGACATGGTGCTGCTTTTTGCCAGTCTCTTTTGCCTGGGTGAGTTTTAGGGATATTTTATCTTCTCTCCAATGGGCCTGCTGGAGAGGGGATCCGATAAGCACACACTTCAGGTGATGGTGATAGAAGAAAAAACCCACCATGAAATCACAACAAGCATCCTCCCCACCTCTTTTCCTTGCACTCTACCTTCATTTATCTCAGCAAGCTTGAATTGCAGTCCCATTGCTGTTAACCTTTGGGCTGCTGGCATCTTACCCAGAGCGCTCAGCCCCAGCTGGCAGCAGGAAGGGGAGGATTGGAGCAGCTCTGAAGTGATGAATTGGGGTTGGCTCTTCTCTCAGAGGCCACTCTCTGGAAAGTGGGAAATTTGCTGTGGTCTTAATACCTTCTGGGTACCACCTGTAAAAGCCTAAAATCCAGGAGCAACAGAAAAGAGGGGGGACTGCAACATTGGAAGGGTTATTTTATTTCCTACCTTCCACAACTATCTGCTTGGCCTCTGAAAAAGGAGACAAACTTTCTCAGCTCTCATGGCAGCCTCCTGGAGAGGAGCACCAAGGTAGACTGTGTTTCCCAAGGGCTGGCCCCTTCCCTCTCAGTCCAGCACGCAGTTCCAGACAGGACTGATGCTTTGTTGGGACTACCTGAAAACAGAGGCCAGACAAAACTAAGGGAATAAAAAGCAGTTATATTTATTGAAAGGTCTTCAGGTACATTTTGGGCAGACAAAGGCCCCCCAGGGGCTACATCCAACAATGGATGACAGGTCACGATTTTTCACACTTTTATAAGTTTGGTTTAAAAACCCAAAAATGGTTTAATACCTCCATTTGCATATTGGGGGTTAATCTTCCAATTACAGTTTCAGGTAATGAAGTCATTTACCCCAAGTTTGCTCCCCCCCAACTCACTTTTGTTTCCATCTCTTGGGGCCTGAGGCAGTGAGGTGTCCTTGATTCCCAGGCCTGAAGAGGAATCGTCTTGTCTGACCAAAATGGGGAAGCAGTAGCTAACACTCTGCAAGTTTAGAGTTATACACTAAAGAATTACAGGATTACAAATCTATGAAAAATATTAAAAGCTAAAATCCTAAGGCATCAGGACTGTGCCACCAGGTTTCCAGGCCTGTGGTGTTGGTGCTGCACACTGCTGTCTGTCCTTCCTGGAGCTGTGCTGGCTGGATCCCGCCTGTGCCAGTGCTGCCATCTGCTCCGTGCAGGGCAGGGAACATTTTGTGCTGGCTCTGTGTGGGCTGTCAGGGCAGCACACAGGTGCTCTCATCAGACAGGGCACAGGATGGAGCCCAGTGTTCCCTGGCAGGGAGGGAGGGAGGGAGGGAGCTGCTGTCCCTGGGAGCTGCTGGCACATCCTCCTGCAGCATCGACTCTGAGCCTCCCAGGTACATGGCTGGGCACCAGCAGCCTCTCTCCTCTGGTGCCTTCATCATTCTTCTCTGGAGAATTACACTAGATAAATGTCAACAAATGACTCTGTCTCCAGTTAATGAAGTGAGTTTTTTGCCTTAAAGAGCTAATTGTCCATCTCTTCTCTAGGAGAAATGCAGGGCTGGCTTTCTATTTTTTTTCCCCTAGCAATGTGGTGGAATTTACAGATGTGCAAATACTGTGGGCGACATCTATTATTTAACTTTCATTACCATTAATATGAATTAAATTGATGGCATTTGTCAGGATGGTTTATGTGTTGTAGAAGATGCTTTAGGGAACTGCTTTTGAAAGAGGAGAACTTCAGGGAAAGAGAAGTTGTTTTAGTGGCTAGAGGGAAAGGGCTCTGGAGATTCGAGTTTAGCTCTAGTGAGAGCTGAATTTGCTCCTCTGTAGTACCTCATGTAAATACTTCAAGGCCAGAGTTTCTCCCAAAGTCATGTCCTGTTTATACAGTTTCCCAAAGTGGCTGGATTTTCGTAACAGGTCCAGTAACACAACTGAGATATGAGTTTAATAATTTTGGGTCTGCTTAAGGAGAAAAATGTGCAAATACAAGAACAGGTGGGAGGTAAAACCCACTTATATTTGTTCCGATGTGACCAGGGAGTGTTGGCTGTGATTTGCACATTCTGTAGCCCTGATTGTGTAATGATAAAACTGGAAAATATTCTCATTGGAGCTCAAAGGTGGCTATGTCTGAAAGGACATGAGTGGAGAGATCCAGGAGTAAAATCTGGGGGATGTAAGGGCTATAAAATCATATATTCAAGCATCAAATAGCATTGCTGCCTGAGCAGGCCATGTAGTTTAGAAGCGAGGTGGAATTAAAAAAAAAATGAAGAAGGGTTTGAACAGAAAAAATTCAGTTTAAGAACAGTGGAAAGGAAAAACAGGAGCTGTTTCCTACCTCTGCTGGCTTCTGCCTCTCAGGGGGCTCTGCCCAGGCAGTGTGTCTGGCAGTGCTTGCTTCAGTCATTACTTGTGTCTGTGTGGGTGAGTGCAGTGCAAGCAGGAGTCCTGCCTCTCTTAATCCCTTTTACATTTCAATTCTTAAGCAATTTCAGAAGAATAAACTCCTTTTCTTTTTCTTTTTTTTTCTTTTTAAGTGGATTTAAAGAAATGGGAGAAAACAAAAAGAAAACCCCAAATCCAAGCCCTTAATACCCAGTCACTGGTATTATGCTTAACTTAGGTTAATGCAGGGGACTCAGTGTGAGATAAGCAAACCCAAATGCCTGGTTATGGTGGTGCAGATCTCCCTGCGAGTGGGAGATTTGAGCTGCCATCCTCTCCTCTTTATTCTCTTTTGCTTTTTTTTTTTTTTTCCTGGAAAATGAGTACTCCTTTAATAAAAGCATTGACTTGCACAGCAGGCTCTGTGAAAGAGCCCCTTAAAACCCTCCAGGCAATTGGTGCTGGGCTAAAAATGAAAGATGACTCCAAATGCAGAAGTTGCTGAAGTTTCACCTAAACCATTTGGGCAGTAGATGCACTGTAGCACAAAAATAGCCAGCAGCCTTTCAACAGCGTGTTTAGGAGCAGGAATCAGTCCTGACTAGACACAAAACTCATTGCTGTCGATCTGTAGATGAGGAGTCATGGTGTGCCAAGAAAGCACATCAGTGTTTCTTCTGCAGGGGAACAGGTGGGCAGAGGGAGCTGCTCAGGGCTCCCCTGCTTGGGCATGAATGTTCTTGGCATTGATACTGGGTGCAAAGTTGCTGGTTTGATTTCCAAACCAGGTTTGATTTGATTGTGTGGGAACTGTCTGCTGAGAAATGCATGAGGACTCCACCTTCTTCTGAGCTGAGCATGAAATGGTAGCAATTTCCTAAACTCCCTTGGCCAGGGATAACCTGATAAGGAGGGAACTTCCTTTCTCATTCTGAATCCCCAAAATCTCATGGTTGCATTTTAATATCTACTACAAAAAAAAAATCTGTGGCCACGGACCACCTGTTTCTGATTCCTACATGCCTCCAAGGAAGTGTTCCCATTAAAAATTCAGAGTTTCTGGCTGCCACTTTGGTTTATTCATTCTGCCCCTGTCCAGCAGTGGTTTCTGTAAATGCTGGCCAGCAGAGCAGTTTGAGCTGCAGTTTATCTTGGTGCAGAATATGGGCAGGAGCTCTTGTGAGGAGAGAGCTCCCCAGACTGGAATCACTTACAGTTTAAGCTGAAAGGTCACCCACCTGTCAAAATCCTCACAGCACTGATTTTTCAAGCCATTTTTCATAGCAGGATGAACTCAAGACCCATTCAATCTTTTCATAGTTACTAAATATGGTATTTGTTCCTGTACTTTGGATCTGGGCACAACATGAAGAATAAGATTTGAGAGAGGCTCCTAAAGTTTTATGTTCTGAGACAGAAAATGGGAGAAGGAGCCATTTCCTTTGGCTTATTTTCCAAGGGAAGGGGTGTCACTTCCTCAGAGCCCGCCTTGGACAAGTGCTACACACCAGGCTAAAGTGGCCTGGGAAGTTTTGAAGAAATATCCGTGAAATCTATGACCTTTTTGTACATCTGTAATGGGTTTTCTGGCTAAGCTGTGGACTTTGGGATTCTCCATCTGGGTCCTCTTCTCCAACTTCACCCTGTGTATGATGCTGAAGAAGTATAGACATTAATTTTCTTCAGATGTAGGGGAGGTTCAAACATTTTGAGGTTCAAGACTGAATAGTCTTCTTCAAGTATTGAGGCTCCAGCTGCAATTGTTTCTTGAGAAAACATTTCATTTTACATTATCAGTAACGTTTGAGAGAATAAAAATAAAACAAAAAAGAAAAACCTTTTCAGAGAAACTGCTTCAGCATTCACAAAAATTCCACGGTTTTCCTGGGAAAAAGATTTCTCAGTTCTAATCTCTTTTTTGACCAGTGTTTCAACCAGATCTAATTAACAACAGCAGCTCGCTTTTGTATCAGGGCTTTTGCATGATAAAGACTCATTTCAAACTCCTGCTCTGCATTAATATTATTTATTCAATGTCAGACCACTGCCAGGGAACAGGTGGGGTCCTCCTGAAACAGGCAGCAACCAGCAGGGGAGGGAAATGGTATCAGAACAGGAGCTTAACTCACATTTCTTTCATTCCGTGCAGCTGTTGTCCCTTTATATTGGGAGTTTTAAAATTACCCCCATGCAGAATGAGAAAACTTTTTAAATCCTTCAGAAATTTTACAAGTTCTTGAATTTGATGGCCCCAAATTAGCAATTATGAGCATGAGATGAGGTCTCTCAATATGCAGTAGATCTCTACTCATGTGAGAAACTAAATATTGGTTTTACATTACATTTACATTAATGCTTGCTTGAGGAAACTTTTCACTGGCCTTCCAGTCTCTGAAAAGCAACAAGTGTGGAGATGTTGGGCATGCAGTTATCTGGTGTAACATCCAATGGGTAATTTGTTCTGACAATTTTTATGAGCAGGAAAAAAACCCCTCATCAAATGCGTGTCTCACTTTCTGACCCCTCTCCGTGGTTCATTTACCTCCTGGAAGAACCACCTGCTTTCTGCTTTGATGCTCCATTTGCAGCACTTGAGGGAGGAATGATTATAGTGGCATGCAGCCACTGGTTTACTTCTTTCCAGATGTGTGCTCCAGATGGCTATCCTGAGAATCCACCCCAGACCCAGATTTCCTGTTTAGCACTGACAGGCTGGATTCAGGCTGAAACACAAATCTTCTGCTGTGCTGTCCTCCTTTCTAGCTGGTAGCATCCATGGAGTGCTTCAAGCCAAACACAACCCATTGAAATCCACACTTTATCTGCTCTTGACACACAGGAAACATTAAGATGATGGGTTTAATTAGCCCTCTAGAAGCCTCTTGATGTACACAAATGGCTACAATTTGCTGCATTTCACAGAGATCAGGAGTGACCCTCAGAAACTCAGTGTGTTGGAACTGGACAAACTGCCTGAGCAAATGCAAATACTATTTTTATTAAGCATTCAGTGGGTTCACACAGAATAATGGCTTCTCTCCTTGTTGCCTCTCTCACGTTTTCTGTTCCATCTCTCTGAACAATAGCAGCAGCCTCTCTATTCTCGAGCTCTCTCAGGATGTTGTTTGTTTATCATCTTTCTTTAGTAGCAACCAGTGTAGCTGGGTGATATAATTTAGCTTTGTGAAGTCCCAATCCCAGCAGAATGCAAAGTGGCTCCTCTCATTCCTCTGGAGTTCAGGAAAGCTGAAACAAAAGGCAGAAAACAAGCAGTGCTCTCTCCTTGTGCTCACTTCTCTATCTCTGCCTGCTTTCTACCAGGAGTCTTGTACCTCTTATTTTTTTATAACATGGAATCATTAATTTTTTTTCACAAGTTCTCTTGATCATCTCAGGGTACACAGCAGAGCTGGGTTGAGCATTCTCCTCCCAAATCACATCTGCAGATGTTATACTTGGCATAACAAAGCACATGAGGTCAGCTCCATCTCACTGTTGATGCTCTTGAGTTGGTATCGAGTAACCTCAGGGCACAGTGTGACTCCTCTGCCAGGGAACATCTGCTGGGGCTTCAGGATGCAGCACAGATCACAAACAGTGGAGCCTGGACACCTCCAGCAGCTTTGCCATGGGGGATTTGTTGCTTCTTACCAGGCTACAGCACACAGGTGTGTGATCACAGCACCTGGAGGTGCTGCTGCTGGATTAGGAGAGGCTCAGATGGTATTTTCTGGAAGAAGTCACACCTCTGAAGCTGACAAAACCTCTCAAGCAACATGCTGCTCTGCCACTGGTGACATCTTTAGGAATTAAAAAAATATAAGAAATTGTAACAAACCAGACAGGAGAGCCTGGTGCTCCATATTGTAACTTTTAAAAGGCTTCACCCCTGATGTGTGTGTCTCATAACTCCTTTCTGGGACAGAGCAAGAGGATGTAGCAAATGCTTGGAGGATGTGAAATTTGGCCAAAGCCATAAGAACAGAATTCCCCAAAGCCTCCATGTGGGATTGCACAATGGCCCTGATGACCTCTAGGGCCACCTGGAGTCACAGGACACAGAGTGTCCAGCACAGGATCACAGCATGAAACTGCAGATTTTGGGAGCCTGTGGCAGCTGGAGCCTGCCTGTGTGGTGCTGCAGGAGGGGACTGCTCACTGCATTACTTTCCATCAAGTCTTTGAGAACACTTTCAACACCTTATTCCAGGAAATATGCCAGGAAAGGGCAAACATACCAGTTATTTATAGGCCTTCTTATGGCCTTCCTTATTACTGCCTGGAGTCCATCAGGGTAGGCATTTATGTACTGCTCTGACCTTTTCTGCCAGTTCAAAGAACACAGACCCTCTGGTTCTCTACTGACCTTCCAGTGTACTCTCTCTTGAGAAGACAGGAATAAGAAAAGAATCTTGAAAGGAAGAAACATTTTCCTCTCATTAAAAGATCCACTGTAAGCATAACTGGCAAACAAAGAGCTTTTGTAGTCTTCTGGCTTCCTTTGTCAAGGGTGTGAATCAAGCAAGGAATATTTTGTTTTGTCACCTCAGCTCAGGAGGATAGGGATAATTTTCGTTTGTGTGAAGTCACTGCTGGGAAAGTTTTCAATATCTCTTATGAACAGAAGTAAAACTCCCACAGCAAAGACTCCATTAATCTTTGCTGTCCTGATGTAGATTGACTTATTCAGTGCATGAACCAGATCATCAGCAACACCAGGGATTTCTCCTGGTCCTGTGGTGGAGAGAATGCACCAGTGTGTGTGTGAATGTGCAGGCTGATTAGTGAATGCACACATATTTTCATGCTTGGAGACCTTTGTCATACCTCCCCTGGCATTAGGTGCTGCTTGGTGACTCTTGTGTTGCAAAAGGTCAGTGGTATCCCCCTCCCCAGGGCCACTGCTTACCACAGATGGTATTTATGTTTGGCTAAACTTCAAACAATTCTGACCTTCCTATTCTTTTGTTAATCTGTATGATTTAGTGCTTTTTGGAGGGTGGGTGGAAGAAGAACTCTTCTTCCAGTCTTTCCAAGAGTCACCCAGGGGAGCTGTTTCTTTGCAAAGCCAAGTTATCTCCTGTAAGATATAATTTCTCTGAGAATAGAATAATTTAAAACCTAATTTTCTTAAAATCCTGAAATCTCTGGTGTGTGGGTGAGGGAGATGCAGATGTTTTCAGACACTTGGGAACTGCTTACTGGTTGGTTTAAAATATTTAGCTATTTGCATGCTTCGTTTTGAGGAATGCAAAATAAATGGAACAATAAATCACTTCTTAAATATTCTATTTTGTCCTGGGTGACTGGAAATAACAGATGGTTGCTTACAGGTGGGATTTAATTTTGCTCTAAGTTAGCCATGGGTTAGAAACCAGAATACCAGATCTCAGCCCCCTAAAGCTTTGGGTCTATTTGCATCTGTCCTGGGAATTTTATGAGGCATAAGACTTGCATTAAGTGGGTAACAGCTGTAACTCTAGATCAGAGTCATCTTCAACACTGGGACTGTTAAGGTCCAGGGCTGAGGGAATGTTCCCAACCTTCTGCTTAAAACTGCTGTGAAATTGGGGAGTTATTTGGATGCTGTGGGTGGGGCTATAATTTCTGGCTTTTGTATAGGCTTATTGAAAATACTTAATCTGGAGAGTAGGAGGGTGCCAAAAGGAAACCCCTGGCACAGGCTGGGTGGGTCAGAGGTTTAAAGCTCGCTCACACTCCACCCAGCCCCTCCTGGCAGTGTGTGCAGCCACACTCAGGGAGATGAGGCTGAGCTCTGACTGCAAATGCCTGTAAGAGCCATGTGCACATGATGTCCTCACTACCTGCCAGCCCTGCCAGTGCTTTTCTTTCTTTTCATGCAAGAAAAGAAGAGAGTGGGATAAAAGAGATTGTGATCCTCTGCCAGGAGACTCGTGCTCTCTGCACAGCTCCCTTTGCAGGGACACTGCTGCAGGTCCAGATTAAGTCATGAGGAAGGATTACATGGGACAAGAGAATCAGTGTCATGCCACGTTTCTTGCATTTTTAAAACTATAGAGATGTAGAATTGTACCCAGCATCCAGGCCATGGGTTTTAAGCAAAGTCTAAATTGGAAGTCCCAGCCAATGGGACCAGGTCTCTCTCCAGGATATTTCTAAGCAGGAGGAGCACAATTCCACGTCTGGAATCTGTGCAGGCAGCTGCTCTTCAGAAGATCCAGACCTGGGCACTTGTGTGGACACTGGCCATGGTGGTCACCAGCTCTTGTTGCTGGTGACAGAGAGAGAGGAGTGGGAAATCTCTGCTTGTGGCAGAGATTTCCCACTCCTGGGAATCTGCTCTGGGCAGTCATGCTGGTGTCTGGGAGTACCTGGACATGCAAAACTCTCATGACTGATGAAAAAGATCATTTGTCTTGTACCCTGTCGTAATTTTTCTTGCATCTACTATGCACAGAATTTGAGATCATTTTGTCAGGCCACTTTAAGCAGGTTCCTGGTAATATATTTAGACATTTGACTTACAGTTAACATTTTTCCATTTCCTTACCTGCTTTTTCTACTTAATAGGATCCCTGTTGACACGGAATTCAAGGAAACTGCAGGTGATTTAACAGCAGATGTGGCTCTCTTTTTCGTTTGCCAAGTCTGCCTGGTTCAGTGCAAACATTTAGTTTTTCTTTGAGCTGCAGGTGAAGGAGTCTCTCCAGCAGTAATCCTGCAGAGCCCAGTGTACACACTTCATCTTCTGTGCTGGGCCCACAAGGCCAGCTTGGTGAGGTTTGGTTCGTAGAAACATTTCCAAGTTTACTTTTAAAGTTCAGCCTTGGGTGGGAGGATTCTCCAACACAACAGCATCTTCATTACTACCAGCTTGCAGAAATGGGGAGAGAAGGAACAGCACTTTTGAGGTGGATTTGCAGGCACAGTGCTCTTAACCTGTGAATAAACTGGGTTTGGAGGTGGTGCCGATGATTTTCTTGCATCCACCAGAGAAAGGTTATTGAGCATTCAGTAAATCTCATGGGGATCAGTTATAAAGAATGGTATTTACAGGAGGGTAAACCATAAATCTTTATGACCTTCTAGCAGTTAGTAGCATTTAAAGTTGTATTATTCCTTTCTTCTTCCTGTAGACAAGGCTTTGATAAAACTATCTGTCAGTTAACTTAAATAATCCATGGACAGCACTGTCTTCCCTGGCTAAGAGGAGAAATTACTCAGTTGAATTTTAACTTGTTTGCTTGTTTTACCTCTTGACAGGTTTTGTTTTTTCTTTCCCCTCAGAAGATTAAAGACGATTTTAATGTTTTGATGTATTCTCTGGGGAACACTTGCCTTGACAGAAGGCAAACCCAAGCCCCTCATGGTCACCATTGTCTTCCTTTCTGACCTTGTCAGGTGGGCGATGACAACAGGACTGTGGAGAGTTGAGCAAGGGAATCTCTGTCAGTCAGATTGTTGCATGTTTGATCCCTGCTGTCACTTTTCCATGAATTTCACATGCACAACACGTGTCTCCCCTCATTACTAATTAGCACTTGGTATTTTTCAGGCTACCCGGGATAACCTCTCTCTTAAATAATTGAAGCGTATCTTATTTTGATTTTACGGGGTTTTAATTGTAGCGTTTCGATTCTCAGTATTTTATTTACTTAATAAGAAATTTGAGAGTTGCTCCTTTACTTGTTCTTCCATTAGTTTCATTCAATGCCATAATTTCTTATCCTTTGAGTTTCACTGACTTTTTGACACTTACTGTGAACAGATTGCACGCCTTATATTTATAAACTTTCCAAATCATTCTATCTGTCAGCAGTTTTGGACTGCAGTAGGCTAGGGGTGCCACAGAGCACCCCTATCTGAAATCATGTGTGATTCCCTACAAAAGGAGACATGAATATCTGAAAAGGAAAAGCAAGCGTCTGTGTCTTGGAAGTAGACAGTTTTGTTTTGTCATTTGTAAATTATGCAGCGCAAAAGCTTTCATAAATAACTGGTAATGTATAAACATTTACCGTCTGGAGCAAGATTAATTCATACATTTGTTTGAAAGAAAGGTACACGTTGCTCCGAGGGTTTGGCTTGTGAAGCATTTAAGCACTTGCTTATGTCCTGCTGAAGCCAGGGAGATACTGTAAGTACAGATGGAGCCAGCTTTCCCTATCAACTTCTGCTCAGGTGTGATTTGCAAATGAAGTATTTTGGCTGGGGGGAACAGTTTCCCTGGAAAAGCAAGCAGTGACACATGGCACAATCGTTCCTGGCTCCCGGGCGCTGCGCGGGAACGCGCCCGGCGCAACAATGGGGGAATCAACTGAGGCTGACAATTCAGTGATGGGGCAGGCATGGCACAGCGTGGGGAGAGCTGGTGCTGCCTCCTGGTTCTCTGTGCCCTTTGCTTGAAAATTAAGAAACAGATGGCTGGTTGGAGTTACTCGGTTCCCCTTCCCTCCTCAGGTGCTCATTTTATGCTAACGGCAGCCATCTGCTTAGGACTGTTGACTTGAACCTGTGGAAAATAAATACTGAATAGGTTTCAGCCTACTGTAAGTGACTTTTAAGCTTGGAACATCCTGCTGAAGTATTGCCACACTCCTGTTTGTGCCTGTTTCTGCTGTGACACGGGGATGTATGTTTAATACCATAGCAGTGGGGTAGTAAGAACCGGTTCTGAACATCAGTGTGTGATGTTATGTTTTGCTTCTGTCTGGGGGGCAATTCGTGCTCTCTAATGGGTATCTCACTGTGCTGCTTTGTACAGTGCAGCTGGACTCCTCATTATTTACCCTTTTCATTCTAAAATTATCTGCCAGTGCTCCTTCTGCTCGTGACCAGCTGAAGGGAGGCAGCAGTTCCCTGCAAGCCCCTGCCATACATGAATGAGGGTACCACACTCTATTTTACTTGCAATCTGCTCATTTAAGGAAATACTTTATCATACAATTTTCAGGCTCCAAAGCAAATGCCTCATTATTTCCTTTAGTCCTCCCAATCTCTGGGGATCCATCTTTCTCTATTTCTCTCTTTACCTTTGTTGCTGTTGTCTTCAGTGGATGCCAAGCTCCTGGTAAAACAGGTCTGACTGATCTTTTTATTGGCACTTTGCTTCCAGCTCTGAAATCCATCGAATTTGTGTTTTGAAATCCTACAGCACTGTGGGAACAATGTTATCCCTGTGCTGCACACCTCTGTGGCCCCTCCTGCTGTGATGTGTGCCCAGGTTTCTGCCCTGCCAGGCTCTGAGCCAGTGGCTGTGCCCCCCATTTCTTGTGTGTGGGTGCAGCTTGTGCTCCGAAAGGCAGGTTTTGTCAGGAAGGGAAGCATGAAATAGGATGGCATGAGCAAAATACATGCAGATGGGAAGAATAAAGCTCAGAGCTTTAGAAACTGGCTCAAAACCTTTTTGAAAATGCAGCCAATTGGGCTAGATGCATCCCAGGTGTAAAACTGTGGACTTGAATTCAACACTGCTGTAACCCTGGTGCAGTGGCTGTCTGATACACTCAAAAACAACCCTGGAGCAGAATCCATTGTCATGAGGGACTTACATCTTTTACACCAGCAGACAGTGTGGTCTAGTGTTTTTTTTGCATGGATGTAGGCATGTATACAAGGAGATTGCTCCTGATCTTCCTACACAGAGGGCATGGATTAAATATTGAAAATTTTAGCACTAGGTTCTGGCTCAGACAGAAAAATCCCTTTGCCACCACCACACTCTCCCTTGTATTGTAAATGGTGCAGCTTCTCCAAAAGGAGGGCACCTGTGAAATAATGAGCACTGCTGTCCATCAATTCCTAGCAGAAAGTCAGGAGAGATGTGAGTTGCTGCAATCGGCTAAAAACTTTACTGAGAAAAATCATAATGGGGGTGAAGTACAATAAATAAAAAATGAAGGCAGCCAACACAGAATAAAAGGAACAAAACTAAAAAGGGGAGAAAAGTAGAATTTGAGTGGAAAAGAGTTTAGTGAAATCATGTTGGAATGGGCTGAGTTTGCAGGTGAGAGGTGCTCTTTATTTATTTGTTAGAATTGAATTTTGAGTCTTTTGTCTGCTTCTTTGTGCAGCTCTGCTACCTCTTCTCAGGATTAAGTCTCCCCAAATGAGCATAACTAATCCTTGCTTGCCTACTTAATGCCTGCTCCCTTTTTTTCTCAGAGCCTCTTTGAGAAAGCTGCAGGCACAGTTGCAATTCTTAATTCAGTCCTTCCAGGCTGGAGGAGAGGAAAAAAATGATCTGAATAGCAGCTGGTGATGCAGGAATTTCCTAAGCTTTGCTCTCAGGTCTGCACAGGTCTAGATAATTCAATTTTTTTTTTCAGCTTGGGGCTGGAGGTCCTGCAGTTACTTGAGAAAGTGAAGCAATATTTGCATGAGGCTTGTAAGGTGCTGAGTGATGCTGGCAGAATTAGTTTGGGATTAGCCACTGCAGCAGGAGTGCTGTGGTGGCAGAGCTGCAGTCAGAGGATGATCTTCTCCAAACCTGGAATGCTGAAAGTGAAAGCAGCAGAGGAAATGGGCTGCTTTTGCATGTCTATAGCATTTTCAGGACTCAACACTTCTGTAAATGTTTCTATAAAAAAACAGGGCAGTGTGCTGTGCACCAGACACTGTGTGAACACATGGGGGTGTTCAGGTTTAGGTACCAAGGTTGTTCTTTTCTGATTTTCAAAGTAGAGCAGTGCTGGCACTCTATGATGAAAACTTCTGCTGTGTTTGTCTCTATCACAGCAGACATCAGGTGTTCTGGAAGGCTGGAGGTCCTTGGCAGCATTTATGGAGTTTTTCAGCATAGTTTTAAGGTCTGATGATTATTTCAAGTATCCAGCTTGGACTTGGTGATTTCAGCTGAGATTCCTCTGAGACCAATTCAGCTTCTTAACATGATGATTTTTTATGGTTAAAAATTGCCTGCATCAGTAGCAGGTTTTATCAGTCAGTGTGATTAACCTGGAGACCAATGACTTGTTTCTCAAAAAATGACCAAAGTGCTGTTCCCATCCTGTACACTCCTGCTGCTCTATTCCTCTTGTCATCCAAAGGGAGGTTAAAAATGCATGTATTTACTATAGCCACAATCCTCATTAGTATGGAATTCAAAACACCATGTGATAGGAATATCAGACAAAAAATATACCTCTAATGGTGCAAATGAATTTAAATAAATTAATAGTATCAGAAATTGCTTGGCTGTGGGTGGGACTGGAGAAAGAGTTTTGGAGGTTCTTGAACCTGGACTGTTTGCTTGATTTCTGCTTTGAAAGAGGGTTTATTTTGTATGGCAAATGCTTCATGGTGTTTGGATCTGTGTGATCTGTCAGTCGATCTTCACCTTGAGGAAAAAAATATCCAGAAACCAAATCCCAAAAAATCCTGTGGAATGACACAGGTTTTACTGTATCTGCTATTAGCAATGAAAAGTGAACTAACTGCTGGTTCCTCTGGGTCTGCTTCTGCCTTGATGATTTCTTAATATCTTTTGTTTCCTGCAAAGGTTAATCTCCTTTAGCTACCCTGTGATATCTGGCTCCTTTCCACAAGCACCTGCTTTTCTCAGCTGGGTCTTCAGTTAGTGACCTTATAACTCTGCAGACAAACACGACCATTGTTGATCTGTCAAATCCAATATCCCTTTGCTTAAATGTTAGATGGATTTATGTTATTGCTTTGGGAGGCAATAATCCAGAAGGGAATTCATTTTACAGGGAGGTCTTCTGCCTTGCTAAAGGGCTGTTGGTTGAATGAGTCACCTCTCTAACATCGTCCCAGTTGGTTTGCTTCTTCATTTGCTCATGCATCGATTTGTTTCTGGAATCAAAGTCTGATCCTTCCATGTGAGATTTGGTAATCCTTGCTCGCAGCCAATGAAGGGCTGTCTCTGACTTAGCAATGCTGTATTTACGTGCCTGAGGCTTCTCTGTGTAATGCCTTTGCACAGACAAGATAGCAGATGAGGGCCAGTTATCATTTGGACCCTGCTGCTTCTTTGGTTGCTTACCACAGCAGTTTTAGAACTCAGGAAAATGAACATGGTGACAGCAAATAAGAGTTAACCCAGCCAAAAGCCACAAAACCAAGTGCAACTGGCTTTGCTGGAGGCTTCAGGAAACCACTGTAAGTGCATGACTGTGATCTCTGATGCTCAGACCTCCAGAGCAGTGCCAGAAATGTGGATTAATGGCTGCTGTACTAAACATTATCACATGCTCTTCTTTCTAGGGGTGGAGAGAGTACACTAAGCTTAATGGAATAAAAATCCATCACAGCAGAGTGACTGAAATGAAGTTTGTTAATGGAGGGACATTAAATGGTATCTTCTGTGGTTGTTTAGTCCGTAAAAAAAGCATTTTCCAGCTGGCTGTGGGTCTGGCTTGGCTAGAAAAGGAATAAATATACATTTGGTGTACAGGGTTTGTGAGCCCTTACCTGAATAGCTGGGCTGTGTGGGGGCCTCTCTCTGGGAGCAGGATGTGTTTGAGCTGCAGATCTGACAGAGCCCTCTTTCCTGAGACATTGATGTCACTTCTGGCACCTCCACTGCTCAATGGTATCGGCACCAACGTCCACTGCTTCCTCTAAAACATGCACTTTTAGCATTTAGCTGAGGAGTAAAAACATCTTAATGTGACTAAGAGTTGTTGCTTGCTGACCATGCATTCAGCTCAGACAATTGTTTCCCCTTCTGACCAGGGAAAATAGCTGTAAATAAATCAAAATCAGCACTTTAAGCACGGGCTGTTCCTTTCATGGGTATCCATGTGGAGAGCAGCCAGCCCAGTGGAGCCCAGCTCCATAATGGAGCTGCTAGTCAAGGCAGCAATATAAATATTAACAAATTCAAAAGGGCTTCTCAGAGTGATAGAAAACCAAAAGTAGCTTGAGGTGAGGTTGCTTCATTTTATTACGGACTTGTGAAAAGACACAAGGACCCAAGTAAACTGCTGAGCTAATTATTTTTCAAAAGTGTTTACAACTTTGGTTTGTCTAGTAAAACCTCACAGTGATGTTGTCTATATATATAACTATTTATTTGTCATGTTGTTTGCACAAGCCCTATCTGTTCATATATTATGTGCCCTGATTTAGCCCAGGCAGGATATGATGCAATTTCTTGGAGCTGGTAAAAAAGCAAATGTGTGCATTTATCTCCTTAGAAACTGATCTATTATTTCATGATGCATATTTGCTGGAGCAGGCCAGGAGGAGGGTGCATGCTGAGGGCTTTGTACTCTGTGCTGACTGAAGGCAGCTGCACTTGTGCATTTGAAAATCTCCTTTATTTGCAGCTGTGGGTGCAGCAATGTGGATGCCTCTGCATTATGAATATTCAGAATAAATGTCAAATGACCCAATGTATTTGCTCTTCCTTTTCTAGCATTTTTTGCTTCATCTCTTCCTCATGTGCCCAAGAAAAGGGAAATTGTTGAAAGCCACTGTCTACCTGAATGCAAATTATTAAAAGCATCCCATGGTCATTTAGCTGTCCTTTCCTTTGTGTGCTTTGGGTATAAAAGACAGATCCCATTGCAAACTGATTCTATGGGAAGTCCTTGCCTGTGGGGAGAAGGAAATTATGGTTTTTCCTCCATAGGACTCCAAAGTTTCTCAGAATATTTTTATTCTGATGCTCTCTGTGTACTTTCTTTCTTGAGGTTGTTTAGAAACTCTAGGCAGATTTATGATGTGGTTTTTTGTTGGGATAATTTTACAGGGATTGTTTTGCCTCCTCTGACCTGATTAGAAAGGTAACATTATTGCAGTCATCTGTTAGCAATGGGACTCTTTATGGATTACACAGAGCAGGGGCATGAATTGACCTGGAAAACAGTTTGTTGTGAAACCCCCAAAGGAATGTTAAAATTTCAGTAGTAAAAGATTGTTCTTTGCTCACCTCTGCAAGTTGTGAGCCATTAGGGATAAGCTCATTTTGTAGGGAGTGTTTTCTGTGGTTAAAAATTTATTCTGCTAAATATTGCAAGAGAAAATACATTGATAAACTTGGAGCATCCAGTAGCCACAAGAACTCAACTTTTTCCAACTTCATAGAAAAAGAATACCACAGGGTAAAAGATGTATTTTCCATCTCTTTTTTCCTTTCCCAGCCTGTCATGGATGGCTGGGCAGTTGGAACCCTTGAAGTCACTCTGTTAAGAGCAGCAGACCTTAGAGAAGGAGCTAAGGTTTTGTGAGAGTTTGGAAAGAAGCTGGGCAATAGCAGTTGGTTTTTGCCTTAGAAAATGTTTAGCCTAGATTTTGCAGCCACAGTCAGAAGGTGGATTTGCTTTTATTTTTTATCTGAAAAGACAAAGCAGCTGTATCAGCACAGTGGGAACCTCCTTGTTTGAACCTCAGTTACCCCCAGCATGTCTTTGTGCCTGTCCTGATGGCTTGTACCAGGTGCAGCACCAAAGGCAGAGAACCTTTCTGTCTTGGTGACAAAAATATAGGTTTAGATCGACACAAAAAAATGTAGCAAGTGACATTTATTCCATTATATTCTGTTTGCTGGCAGCAGAACCACATGCACAACATCAGTGGCACTTTCAATGTTTGGGTTTTTTTGATTACAGATGTTTGCTGATGTATCCTTCCCTGTCCAGGTGCTAGTTAAAAAAATTCTTATTGTTAAAAAAACAAGCCATGAAATGATGTTTCCAATATTAAATAAAACTTCAGAATCATTCCTTTAACTGAATTTTTTAAGAGAATCTACGTGGATGGTGAAATGAGTTTTGAGGGAGATTAATGTGGTGCTGTGGAAAGAGCTGAAGTAAAGTTTGTATTTCTGCATGCTGCAGTACTAGAGAGATATTAGAGAAATAAATAAAACCAGTGGTGGTCAGTATAATTGGGAGGAGGATAAAAAATGGAGCTGTTTGGAAAAGTTTGAAAATTATGTTATTCCTGTTGAAAAAAGAGGCAGCTGCTGAATGGAATGAGGGGCTAAAAAGCAAGACTTTTAGGGGCTGAAAAAAACTCAAGAACTGCATAGAGCAAGCTCTGAAAAGTGATTTCTCAAGCTGGTGACAGCTGCCTGTTGACTTGTGCAGGAAAGAAGAGCATCCTGATGTTCCCCAAGAACCAGGAATGATGTGATGTGGATTCACCTCTTCCACTTTCAGGAAGGGCTGTATTTACATGTAAGCCAAGAACTTTTTTCCTGGGGTGCCACATGTGACATGTGCAGGCAGCTGCTTGTCTGGAGGGATGAGGGTTGGGATCAGGACAGAGTTTAGCTCAGAGCACGTTTGGAGCAGGGTACCAAATCTCCAAGTCCTTGGGTGGGAAAGGGCTGGAGAGAAAGGAAAGCAGAACAGCAGCTTTTTTCGTGGGTGAATTTTCTCTGTTCCTGACCCACACAACCCATCCCTGCTGCAAGTTATGTGTATTTCCAATTTCTGCTCCTGAAATTGGTCCTTATCTATTTGGAAGAACACTTTTTGTGGGTATGAAGTCAGATTTTGCTTCCACAAGGAGGGAATTATTTCAAAGGTCAAACATGTGCTTGTCTTGTGTGCAGCCCCACTTACTGAGTGAGGTCCACTCAGCCCCACGGCAGCAGCAGACACAGCCTCCCTGCTACATCTCCTTTTTGGGCCATGGGCTGTCCTGAGAATCACAGCTTTTATTTCAAATTCCCTGTGTTTTGATTTTAGTTAGTTGAAATATAAATTAGAGTTAGCAGAATACCTCTGACTTAGATTTTTGCCCTCTCATTTATGCTCCGGGCGTTCTGCTTTAGGCAGCAGCTAAAATGGGAATGAAACTGAGAAAAAGCCCACAGGTCCTGACTCAAAACGTTGTTTCATGTTTAAAGGGAAAGGTTGAGTTATCAATGCTTTGTAGTGATGCCTGCTCAGTGGGGATGGTACATTGAAACTTGCAGCGTGTTTGGATCCTGCTCTGTAGCCACAAAGAAGGCAAAAGGATTGAGGTCCAATTTGAACTGAATGAGTGAATTTGTGGATTGCATAGTAAATTGTACCTGGAGACTTGAAAAGGCCTGATTTCTCTTTTTTTTTTATTTTTGTACATGACTTCAAAAACGCAGCAGTAGTCATCTAGAAAAATTTAAGTTTAGAGTTTTTTGCATGCAGTTGGAACTTTGCATACATAAGCATTTTTGTATAGTTTGGGGCTTGGGCTGTCTTTGGATCCAAACTCAGTTCCAAAAGTGTGTAACAATTTCCTGGAGGAAAGGCTGCTGTTCTCCAGTGCTGCCCTGCCACTACACCTGCTCCCACGTGGTACTTACAAACCACAGTGTACACAGGAATATCTCAGTTTTACTTGCTCTGCCTCTGCTGTTTTTACAGTCTTGCCATTCAGAGCATAATTTTCTGATTCAGTCCAATTTGCATTGCTGCTGCCTCCTTTTACAGCTATCTATTTCCAGCTATGCCCGCTCACTGCATTAGCCTGTAAATGTAGACATCAACCTCTGGAACTTCCCAGAGATTGATTTTATGGGGCTTAACTGGAAATAAAATGATACCAATAAAATCTTTTTCTTACTTTGCCTTGACAAACTGCAGGCACACTCTGCCATGCATCTTAGAAAGGATTCTCCTTTAGTCTGTGAGTGGTCCCATTTTCCTGGGCAAAAGGGAAGAGGGGAATGCTGCTGATGCTGTGTGGCTATAGCAGAATCTGTAACCCTGTTAATAAGGGGCTATTGCTCTCAATTGGAGTCATAAACTCCTCCACACTTTTTTTTTTCCAATTACCAACAGTTGCCATCATTTGAAAGGTGGTAGCAGAGCTCTAGCTGAACAAAAGTGTTTTAAAAATGAGAGAGAAGGGTTTTTCCCTGGCTCTCATTTCTAGTGGGAGAGGAGGGGATGAAAAAGGATCTGCATCCGGCGCTGCTGAGTGTAGGAGGGCTCTGACCTTGGCAGAGATGGTGTTTGAACTGAGGAGTCCCTGCAAGATCTGTAGGAATTAGTTACACAGGAAATAGGTGGAGAGAGGATGTGAAAGATACTGCCTCAGGAGAATGAGCCTTGTGACTGTGAGCAAGTGGAAACCTTACCTTTTAATGGGGAATGCTAGAATCTGAGAACAACATGGCAGGGAGGTAAATGCTGGCAGCCTTCAGAAAGTGAATGATGCTGGCAGAGATTATAGGGGAAGGGAAAGATTTGAGCAGAGTGCATAGCACAGAAAAAACAGACTGACTTAGGCACACACACCATTCTTTAACAAAAGCCCTTTCTTAAATAAAACCTCTTCCATCATATGAAACTCTTTACTCCTCTGCTAATTATGCATCTTTCTTTTATGCTAGTTTCTTTCCTTTGTCTCAGACCAAAGGTTATTTCCTCCTTTCTGTTTCAGACATCATCAAAATACATTTATTTGTCCTTGAGAAACAGTATTGTTGTGATTAAAAAAGCAGCAGCTGTGTTTACAGGGTAATGAAATATCAGAAACACTCCAGTTTGCTGAGCTAAAGAAATGTGATATAGTTTTAGAGAAAGAGCATAGTGAGACGTTGGGGATTATTTACTGATTTCCAGTGATTTTTCCTTGTAATATTTCCTGTGTTATCTCTGCACTTGAATAATTACTTTTTGCTATTGCCATTTTCCCTTATGAAATTCAAGATCAGGTGCTGTTAAGACTGCTGTTTCCTAAAAAACATGCAAGTAGCTAAACCAGTGTAGTTATGAATAACAACACTCTTGATGTAGTGCAGCCCTTTAGAAGTTCTGTGTTTAGTGGACAAACACCATTGCTCTCAGGTACATTTTTATCCTTGTGCCTGACAAATCGGAGTTGTGGTGAATGTTGCTACCAGGCTCCTTTCTAACACAGTCAGATGTGAACAAAAAATCCAGAGGACATCTTTGGGACTCTTTCAAGAATCCTTTAATGTTGATGGGAATTCCTTATTGACTTCAGAGGGGGGAATTCTGCAGAGGTGACACATGATTTAAACCCTGGGATGGAGCATCGTGTTCCCAGCCTGGATTTCAGAGCTGCTGGAGGTGGTGGCCCAGAGCTGGGGCACATTCTTATGGTTTCTGAGCACACCTGGCAGAGCCAAACCCCAGCTCCACAGCAGAGCCCAGTGCTACACAATTCCTGCCTTGTCCCTGCTCCCTCATGTCTGAGCTGGTTTCCCTTTAAAGCTTGGTTTTGAACTCTGCTCACTTGAAATGTAAGATGTGGACCCAAAATCAATCTTGCTGTAGTGCCTTTCTAATCAGCTGGCCTCTGGCTTGCATTTTGCAATAACCTGCAGGGTTTTTGTGCAGCAGGGCTCTGAGTGGGCTCGTGGCTTTCAGCAGAGAACATGTACATGGAGGAGAGAGCACCTGCTGATTAATCTCCAATGTCCTTCCCAAAATTGGCCCCCTCCATCACCTCTCTTGTGTCTGCCACCAAGTACATGAAAATAGTCTCATTAGACAGGTGGGGAGGTCTGTGCAAGGAGCCTGCTGAATTCATCTTTTCAGCAGGACAATGAAATATGTGATATTATCAACATCTGAACTATTTGCATCCTACTGCTCCATCATTTCAGAGTACTGGATTTGGCTAAATAGTCCAATTCTAAGTGCACACAGGCACATTGCCAGTGGAGAGGGAAGATGAAGTGTTGAGAATCCTCTTTTCTGAAAGTCTGATGAAAACTGATAATTTAAAACTGCTGTCTAAAATTTAGAGCCTGTTGTGGAACATCTTGATCAAAGTGATCCTAATTTCAGAGATTAGCCCTTAGTTACCTATACAGAAGGTCCCTGCACTTTCTAAAGGGGAAGATTCCTAGCCAGAAGCATGGTCCTGTTCCTTTCATGGATCTGCCTCATCAGCTTCCACAAGATCTAAATTTCTTTCTCTGCTTGTATTGGGTAAAAGTCCTGAGCATGTTTGCATGATGCACAAGAATGACAAGGCTTTAAACCACACAGGTTATTAAAATCAGCTGTAAATCTGCTGCTTCAGAACAACTTGTTCAGTGGATATAACACCCCTCTGCAGCTACTGCAGGTGCATTCACTGGCAACACAGGCCAAATTACTTTGCTGGGTCTCTTTGGGTGACTTGCAGTGAAACCTGTGGTCCTGGAAGTCAAATCAGTGCTGGGCTGTTGACAGGTGGGGACTTGAAGGCAGTGCAAACGCATGCTGAGCAACCACAGGGAGAAACATCCTGCCATGGCTTCAAAAAGCCAGCAAGAATTTTTGAATGTTTGCTATAAAATGTACTGGACTGAGGGCACCATGCATGAGCTGGATTCACTGTCATCCAAAATGCCCTTAGCAGTAGGATGGCATTTTACCAAACAATCATATTTAATAAGTTTTGCCACAGCTTATCCTTGCTTACATGGTCCCTTTGTTGGCTTTTCCTCTGAACCACAATGATGTCTCAAAATGAGCTGAATTAATTTTTATTTTTCTTCCCCTCCAGCAGAAGCCATTCCACTTCTGCAGAAAAAAATCCATTTTGTGAATTACTTAATCTGAAATGAGAGCTCAGGGAAAGCCCTTGTAATCACAGCACAGGGCACGTGGGAGCCCTCAGCTGCTCATTTGGGGACAAATAGTAAGTAGCAAGTTCTGAACATTCTCAGCAGGGAGAAACTTGTTTGTGGAAGGAAGTTATTCTACAAGAATGACAGCACACCTGTGCTCACTGCTCACCCACCTGTACATGAAAACAAGCACAAATTGGAACTGATGGCCCAAGAATCTGCTGAAAACTGTAGATCCTAAAGTTCTGTACATTCTTGCTTTCGGCATTTAATTTGTTTGTGCCATTTGGGAAGGAGCTCCCAAGGAAGCCCCTGGGCTGATGCTCAGAGAGTGTGAAACTATTCTGAGTTATTCTCTTATGTTTCAGTTTAGTGTTTTCCTCTCCTGTCCCCTCAGTCGGTGGTACAGTGCTTCCTGGAGCACCTGCGAAGTGGCAGGTCAAAGGAAAGACCAACAATATGCAAATACTTTTGTCTTCACTTGATCTGTTTCCAGTGTCTTGTCACAGCCCTGCTCTATGGTCAATGTTTATGCAGAAACTCTTCATCTTTCGACTTTGGTGCCAGGAACCAGCTGGGATTAGAAGGACTTTAACTGACTGGCTTTACATCGGCCATGTGAAAGAGGTACTTTTATCATCAGCAATACTTGGGCAGTTATCTGTAGTATAAGATACTATATATAAGTACACAACAGACTGACAGGCTGGTTCCCATCAGTCTCCCAGCCCCCTCCATTCCCACCCTCCCCAGTACAAAGGAGAAAGCCAGGGAAGCTGAAGCATCCTATTTTTCCAGATGTCAGTGCTCCCAAGCCTCCCAGGGAGCTGCAGACAGACCTGATCCCAGCTGCATTTTTGGCTCCCTTTGGCTTGTGGAGGCTGAGCCAGGAGGTGACTGCTTCCCCTGGAACCACACTGCCTTCCAGACTGGCCCATAAACACAGGAGCTGCCTCAGACCCCCCGAGCTAGCAAGGAACACAAATTGTGAAAAGCCCATGTTAATATGCCAAGAGTTGGCCAGGCCACTGGGGCACGTATTGGCAGAGCTGCAAAGCAGAGAATGGAGTTTGAAGTGCTTGCAGTTATTTACAAAAATCACATTGTTTTACACAATAAATTACTTCATGGTGCTTTTATGCAGAAAAGAAGGCAGGGGACAGGTCCTCGGCTGCCTTCCCTGAGACATCCTGACCACAGTCCAGCTCTCCTGCAGGGTTCTGAATAGCAAACCAGGCATGGGTGAGGAGGAAAAGGAAGGATATCCATCAAGGAAATAGATTAAAAGACACTTTCTTCTTCTCCAATTTTAAATGGCAATGCTTTCTACAGATGTTCTTATTCTTTGATTCTAGAATGTGATTTCAAAGATGAATGACATGTTCTTGGTGGTCAAGATGTCACCCTCTCTTTTGATTGAGCAGGCCCATCTAAGGATGAGGTTTACCAGTTCTGCCTGCAAAGTTTCAGTGCAGCTTGAAATCACACCCTTTCCAAGTCTGTCAAAACCACTTTTAGAGGGAAGGGGTAAAAATGGCTTTTTGGCTGGTTTTAATGTGTTTCTGAGCCATAGATCTGATACATGATTTCTTATTAATATACAATCCCAGCAATTCTCCCCCAACGTAACTCAAATCTTTTTTTCTCCCCTGAGACATGCTTTTGGAACTAACCCACAGCATTAAAATCTCCTGTCCTGTGGCATTTTTACCCATTGCTCTTTTGTTACCATATGCATGTGTCTGATTGACAGAATTACTAATCCATTATAATCATATTTTCGTAATTAGTCCCACTGAGCCTCCGATGCCTGCATGCAAGCATAGGTAAACTACAGCCTGCCACAATATGTTTTTACTTACTGACAGCTCAGTGTGAAGGAAATGTCTGTCTAGTTCCTGCCACGGTTATTAGAGATGCCTTTTGTTTTTCCTTTCACTCTTTCTTTCTTATTTTTTTTTTAATTTCCAAGTCTCTGTTGATGTAGACTCTTTGTTGATAACAAAAATCACAATTATCAGCTTCTAATCTTTAAGAATGTCAGGAAATATTGGAACTTTAAAGTCAGTTTTGAATGAAAACACATGGAAATGCATCAATTATTCACCAGGCAAAGCCTGAGCAGACATAGATGCCAATATCTGTTTGCCTGATGGGGGAAGAATTGCCAAAGCTTTCGGATTTGTCTTTTTGCACCTTTCACATCTCGATGTTATGGTTGTGTTCTATGTGCTATGAGGTCTTGTGGCCATCCAGCCCTTTTCAGTCTTGGATGACTTTGAGGCATCAGTTCATTGCGCTGGCACCTCATTCCAGGTTTTTGTTCTGCCACTGGTTGTGGATGAGTCTCTGGGG
The DNA here is from genome assembly GCA_024734555.1 of Trochalopteron elliotii. Classification (NCBI taxonomy): domain Eukaryota; kingdom Metazoa; phylum Chordata; class Aves; order Passeriformes; family Leiothrichidae; genus Trochalopteron; species Trochalopteron elliotii. Next base: position 1,928,368 of record JANPWX010000095.1, read on the forward strand.
AGAAAGGGCATGGGGAGAGCCCAGCAGAATCCCTGTGAAGGGCTCTTGAGCAGCAAACACTCAAAAAAACCAGCACCCACTCCCCCTGGACCTCCTGCCATTCCCTGCTCCTTGTCCCACTCCTCTGGACACTGAACTGTTCTGGACTACTCTGTGACTTCACTGCTGGTTTCAACAAGTTTCTGAAGTTTACTTTATTTCTAACAAGATTGGAGTAAATCTTGGATACATTTGAAGTATTATCTTTTAATTTAAAAGAGAGAACAAAAAGTTTTTAGGAACACCCAAACAAGAAAAATTTGCTGAAGGTAATGGCCTGGGCTGGCCATAACTGTAATTATTTAGAATATTTTAGCAATCACTTAAGCAGAAGGTTTGCAAAAGTTCATCTCATTGCAGTCTGCCCTGATGTTTCTACACTCTGTACTAAACCTTTCCTCAACAACTCCAGAGTTTCAGACATTAAACCTGAGCACCTTATCTGCCTTGTGAGCTCTTGATTAGGATGGAGGGCTGCAATCCCCAGGCAGCGAGAAGTGAGACATCCCATGCATTCTCTGATAGAAAGATAAATCACTGCTGCAGGGATTGTCAGGAGTTACCTGCCTGCAGAAGGTGAGGTCCAGAGGGGAACAGGCAGGACTTTACATGTGAACATCAGCCACCTTCTTAATTACTGCTATCATTAATCATCGGCGTGTGTCATACACGCTGTTCTGATCACAAGGTGGATGGGTCCTGTGGCAGCAAAGGTAACTTAGGAGACTCTGTCTGCCTCTGTGTTTTGAAGAAGAGGGAGAAAAAACCTGCAGAGCTGCAGCTGGGCAAGAAGAGTAAGAGAAAGGCTTGACCCATGAGCCTTTAATTTTATTTTCTCTCCCCTGTCCAGCTGAGGAAGGGAGTGACTGAGCGGTTTTGGTGGGCAACAAGAGTGCAGCCATCACAGTTTTACAATTTTATTGCTTAACTAGTGTGCTTTATGAGGGTGGCCCTAGGGTATGAGGGGAACAGAAGCATCTCTGGGCTGTGCCTGGCCAGCACGTTGTCTGTGGATTGGGACAGATGGAGCACACAACCAAAAATAAAATTTCTCTCTCCAGCACTTTGTGGCTGGAGCACACCCAGAAGTGTTGGGGCTGCTGATCTATACGCTGGAAGCTCCAGCTGTAACACTAGGAGAGATTTTAGAAGTAAAAAGTCTGCTGGCTCTGATCTCAGAAGCCATATGCCTGCTGTATGGCTTTCTGTGCCTTTATGACCTGGTTTTTGCCTTTTGGCCTCACTGTGACACAGTGGTTGAGTTTGCAGTCCCCAAAGGTCTCTGTAACAGATTGTGTGGCCTGCTAACCCCACAGTTACCAGTCTTTGTTCTGGTATACATTTGCAATATATTTCTTATGCCCAACACAGGCTGGCTGGCATAGTTTTTAATTTAAATTTCAAAAAGAGCAAGCAACAGTGGATATTTCTGCATCTCTAGACACTCTTGAAAACTGGAATGGAGAGCTTTGGTGTTTTGTCATGGGCTGTCTTGCAGTTGCAAAGGAGATTTCTTGAAGTATGAGGAGGTTAGGATTTACATAACCTGTGCCAGGCTCTTCTCTGATGCTGATCTCATTACTGTGGGAGAGGGGCTGATGCTCTCCAGGGGCAGTACATGGACAAGAAATGTAAAAAAGTACTGAAGCAATAGGAACGCAGCATCCTGGCTTTTCTAGTAGAAGTCTTAGGTGAGTGTTGGTTAACTAAGTCTGTGGTGGTGTTTGATGGAAAACTCAGGCCTTGCAGTCTTTCATGAATAAATTCATTAGCAAACCCTTTAAAAAGGTCTAACTCAATTTTCCTTTCCATTGCCCCCAAAACAGATTCTAGCAGAGAGCCAGTTAAGAGGAACAAGGAGGGCAGAACCTGATGAGAACCTGCCAGTATCTTTTTTCCCTGTCTGATGGGAAGTGAGGCTTTGCACAGGGCAGGAGATGATTGTGTCCTGCTCTATGTCAGAGCACAGGGAAGGGCTGCTCAGGGAGCAGCTCCTGCCCTGGTTCTCTCTCCAACCCTATGTGAGGATGTGGAGTAAGACAGGACTGAAGGATAGATACATCTGATAGATCTGTTTCTGCTCTCTCCTTGTTAGCATCAAATATTTTAGCAGCAATAATGTGTTTGGGAGAAAAGAATCAGTATATTCTCATGTTGTTCATTGGCACAGACTTCCAAGCAGAGTAGGAGACCAACTTATCCTCAGTGCCTGCAGTCAGGACTCCCTTATCTATATAGATACAGGTTCACAGCAGAGAATTCTCCATGAAGAAAAAGAGGACACATTGCTTGTCATATAAATCATTTCCATGGCCTGTGTGGGCATGCAGGGGTGGGGATTTCTCTCTCTGACCCCAGGGTTGTGGCAGCAAATCTTTCCACCTGCTGTGGGGAAGGCACAGATGGCTGATCTTTTAAGGACAGTTCAGCTCAGGGTTATATCAGGAGGTCTGTTAGGTACTGAATAATGTATCCTGGCAGCAGGGTTTCAGTCAGTGACACAAATGTGACATTTGCCTGCATCATGTCTTTTTTCATCCGCTTCCCTTAGATCAAGGAGGCTTAAAATCTCTCTGGTGTTTTGGATGACTGGTCATCTGTGGAAAGGGGGGCCAGCTGAAGGTGAAATGGCTGAGACAGTTGTGTCAAAACATCCTCAGAGAAACAAACAGATCCCAAATGTGAGCTTGGTCCTTTCCCCAACAACTCGTGTGTGATGTGCAGCCACGGAGTGAAACGTTCCAGGAGATAAAAGCAACAGGCATGACTCACACTGATAATTGTTTGAGGACTTTGAGGAACACCTGCCTGGCATGGCCATATGGCTCTCTGTGAAAATACTTAGGGTTACTCTAGACTTCAGAGATTTAGATGTGCAACTTCAAATGCCACAGGGGAAATAAATCTTATTTTTGGTGAGCTTGCCACATAACATACTGGGGAGCCTAGTAAAGAAGAGATTTGTTCTCAAGTTGAGAAAAAGCTCTGAAAGAGGAAGAGGTACAGCCAAAATACCCTGCACATGTGTAATTTATGCATAAATAAATTCAATGCTTGGCACCCCCTCAGAGAATTATGGGTACTTTATAAATCCTGACTTAAGTAATATAAGCAAATAATACTTCTGTACCAGAGGCAATGAAATTTTGTTCTTGGTAAAATTAGGTCAGCATCAGGATTTTGCATGGTTCAGCCCATCACCTTTTGGTGAAATTTCAGAGAAAGTAGATTTCTCAGTCCTCTCTTCAGGGCAGCTGGCCTTGATGTCTACCAGGGAGGCCCTTCTTAGGACCACCTCAGAATCCATCCAGTCTTTTGTCTTCTGCAGAGAAAGAAAAAGGGACTGCTAACCTGGGAACTAATGGGAGTTTGGTTCTCACGAATCCTTAACTTGCAGCCCTGAGGCAGCCTACCCCAACTGTCAGCCTCAAGAGACATCCCTTGAAGTCTTTTCCCTTCTTTAAACACCATAAATTCCTTCTTTCTACGTGTCTCCCAGCAGGACTGATGCCCTAACACTGTTCCCACCACTTTTCACAGGAAGTAAATCCAGGTCTAATAGATGTGAAAGGAAGAGCTCAGTGAATTCCTTCCTCTGATGGTGATGTTGGGCCATCCTCCAGATGGGTCCCCATCCCTCTTGGAGAGGATTACTTGGGCAGGGGCACTCTGGAAAGCTCTGTGGGAAAACCCCTCCTGTGGTTATTTTCCTACCTGCCCCTCAGAACAGAACAGCACTGGGCTGTTGTGTTGTGTGAGACGACAAACAGAAAATGAACAGACAAACCAGCTCAAGGTGATTCGATCAGAGGAAATCTACTGTGAATAAACGTCCCGAAGTGGAGAAACTGAGCTGCACGTTTGCCAGCCTGTCAGTTCATCTCCCACCCTCAGAGCCACGCTACCGAGCCCTGAGTGCTGCTTCAATTGCTCCAGTTTGCTTTATTTACGTGTACAGGAGGGAATGGGGGAGGAAAAGTAAGTATTTACCTCTCCACCAAAGTGTGGGATCTGGGGAAGCAGAGGAGTGCACGGAGCAATTCTCAGAACCACAGCCTCTGAGGGATAATTATAAAGAAGACCAAACACGCTGCAGAAAGACTAATTGTAATAAATTGGCCAAGGAACTTAAAACTTTGGTTGTGCATTGCAGCAAAACAGGAATTAATTCCTGGGAGCAGATAAGCCCCAGGTTGGCAGAAGGCTGATGTAATTGGCTCTGGGTGCAATCAGACAGCGCTGGCAACTCAGTGCCTTGGCATTTGAGAGGGTGACTAAGGAATGAGAGCCTGCCCTGCCAGCCACAGCACTGGAACTGATGGGATTTGGTGCATGTTAAAGCAACAATGATCCTGCAGTGTGGCCTCTGGATGATCACAGAACAAGTGAGCAAATGTAGATAATCACACAGCGAGAGTCATGGCAAAGGAAAGGCCAACAGGGCCTCAAGCTGGGAGAATCAGAATAGGCTCTAGATACAGGAAATACAGGATTGCTGGCTGAAAAAAATAAGATTCCACCTGGACTGGGAGGATTGCAGGCATCAGGTTTTGTCTTGTCCAGCTCTGACTCAAATAGATTAGCAAAAAGAAGCTGGAGCATGGCTGGAGTCAGAACTCCCTTGTCTGTACAGATGTGTAGACATGTTGCTTGCTGTAGAATGCAATGGTTTTTGGGGTGGGATTTTTTTGTTTGTGTGAGTTTGTTGTTGATTTTTTTTAACTCTAGCTACTATATCCTTCCATGTCAAGAACAGGACTATACTCTGAGTAAGAAAGGTGGATTCATCGGTCACAGTTTGCTAAAAAGACTGTACTTAAGGCAGTCTGAATTAGTTTCTCACTGGGCAAGGTGATCTGGGGTAACCCAGACAATTTAAAACATTCTAAATGTTTTAGATTGTGGTGAAGATATAGGGTTTTTCATGCTTTACAAGCTCTGAGTGAATTAGATGTCGCAACCACCTACAAGGGAATAATAATGGATGGACTGAATATGACAATTCACATTTGCCAATGGAGTAAAAGCATCTCTTGCACTGATGCAGTCCTGCCCTGTGGGCTGCAGCTTCCTACACCAGTCTTGCCTCTCCTGAACCTCTACATTTGGGTAGATTCCCTTACAGTAAACAGAGGTTCTGCTGATACATGGAAGAGCTGATGATGGGATATACCAAGCCTTGCATCCCTCCATATCTAGTTAGAAAAAAAAAAAAAAAAATAATAAAAAAAAAAAAAAAAAAAAATATATATATATATATATATACAGACACACAGACTCTTTCTCTTACTGTACCTTTGGTAGTCTCCCTAGGGCTATCTGAAGCCTGCTTTGTTTCTTTGTGAATCATTTATTGCCCAGGGTCTGAAATAACAGATCTGTAGTTCTGCCTTAACTGTGTTTGCTCTCTGTGAAGTGGGAAGCACTTTGTTCCTGGGACACTGGGTACACCCAGAGCAGTGTAACGCTCCAAGTGGGAGATGCAGAGTGAGGAGATGCAGAGGAGGAGTCACACAGGAGCCAAATGCTTCAGGAAAGTCAGCATTTACACCCTGGATAGCTAAAGGACAGGTTGTCTGAGCATTAGAGGGGTTGTCCTGTCAATACCCACAGCAGTGTCAACATTTTCTACAAGTCCCTTGTTGCATTTTGCACATTAAATGGGCTACACTGACAAAAGCTCCTCTGTCCTGAGACCCTGGTAGCTGCTCATATGCTGGGCTGGGTTCTTCTCTCCTGGCTGGTATCTGCAAAAGGGATTTGGAATCTTTGTAGCTGGGGTTGGCTGGTCTCTTTATGTATCACTGATTTGTTTATCACAAAACGTTGTGAATAATTTGCCTCTGGGTAACTGCTGGTATTTGTGCCTGGAACCTGATGATTGTTCATGCAGTATCTGTGTTGGAGGTGCTGAACTCTTGCTGTTCACATACATATATTGTATACATGGAGTTACTTCAGAAGGGGCCTCAGGAAATGACATTTGAAATGGATGTATTATTTCTAAACTTGTTCTGATTAACTCTGGGGAGAATGTGGCGCACAGCCCAGGAACAGCAGAGACAATTCCATTAACTGGAATGGGAGACAGAGTGAACCTCTGAGTCTGTTTCCAAGGGGTCATGCAGATTCTCATTTCGTTTTTATCTGCAAAGCAAAGGCCAGTCATTCCACCTGAGCTATTACAACGGGAGCACAACTTGGAGAAATCCTACAGGACTGCTGCACAAGACCCAGCAGTTCCCTGGGATGGCTGCTTTCCAATCTCAATTTCCCTATCCAGATGGTGTTTGTGCAGGGTGGGACTCTGTCCTGTCTCAGACCTAGGAGCAGCTCTGTGCTGGAGGGATGTCACTGCTCTCCTGGCCCTCCTGCTGCTGGACACTGTTCCTGGAGTCCTCCACTCCTGCAGCTCCCACAGAATGTCCACAGACTCCAAACATTGCTCCTTCCTTCCCTCCTGCCACTGCTGAGCCAACAGATGGGTGTCCTAATCTGGTGTGCAGATGTCTGCCTTGCCTGAGAAGAGTTTTTCACCCTCAGTAGTTCAGAAATGTATTTGTAATAAGATATGTGACAAACTGTTATAACCTGACAGTTCCTCACAATCACAGAAATATACCAATACCGTGTGTTCAAAAAAGAAAAAAAGTAAGTTGTCTGTGGTCCAGTAACTTTCCAGACTACTCAGTGGTATGAAATTACCAGCACAAAATGCTTCCTCATATAAAACAGTAGGAACTTCTCTGTTATAAGTATATTTACAATGCGTATCTCCTGGGTAGTTGTTAAATGCATGAACATTACACTGGCATTTCCTCTTTAAACATTGTCATTTTATTGCTTTATCTATCTAGAGGAGAGCAGAAATTATCCTTTAATTACTATGAATGTAATAGCATTGGTTATACAGCATTTTAGCTCCCACACAGCAGGACTGAGCTTAGTCCTATCACGCATCATTGATTCATCTTTTCATCCTGGAGTGCTGAGTCTTTCCTAAGTCTTTACTAAAAGCAGGTAAAAGACTGCAAGTCGATGCTCAGACTGCCTGAGTCAAAAAGAATCAAATTTTGACTACAGGGAGGTGTGGGCAAGGTGGGTTGTGCTGCTACTTTGCTATGCTGATTCTGAGAAGGAAGAGGAAAGTATGGGAATAAAAAAGGCTGTCATTATCAAAACATAACACTGTAACACAGAGAGGTGGAGTAATTTATCTTTAAGTAACAGGCTGACCTATTCAGAACTGTAATTTTAAATGTAAGACTAACCTTTGAAAATAGATCAAGTGATATGAATTATTAAGGATCAGACATTTGTCAGATAGATGGTCTCTATTAGTAATTTTATGCATGAATGGTTATCTTCAAAGGTAGTGTTGCTGTCTGCTGAGAAAGAGAGTGCAGGAGAAGGTTACCTTAAACTGACGTGTTAGACTGACTTTTAATCAGTGTTTTTCTAATTCAGTAAAAAAAAAAAAAAAAAAAAAAAAAAAAAAAAAAAAAAAAAGCTGAAGCAGAGTTGTCTTGCTACCCAGACTGTGAAACTTTTGAATTTCTTTGCTAGTAAAAGAATCTCCTGGTAACGTGATTACTTTATTAATTTAGTTTAGATTAGTTTAGTTTACTCCTAAACTATTTCCCAGTAGCTTTTAGGATCAAACAGGTTGGCATGTTCCTCGTTTGAGGGTGGCTGGTGCCACTGGGATGTCCCAGCCCCTGGGCAGGGGAGAGCTGGTAGCCAGGGGAACAGAGCCTGCTCTGTGCCCCTGCTCCTTCACAGGGCTGGCTTTGAATCCTGCCCGCAGAGGAAACCTGCAGCTCCTCCCTGCCTTTTCCCTGCCAGGAATCAAAAGGAATGTTTGATGATGGATTAGTGTCTGTTACTTTGATGATGTTTGGTCCATATTTTGGACTTGGAAAGGGAGAAGAAAAAGGGAGAGGTGAAGCTATTTGTGGAAGAGACTTTTCTACCATCTGATAACTCTGCCTTTGCTTTTGCTTTCCCAAAGTTCTCTTTTCATGAGTTTCCCTCTGCTTTATTTGCTTGTTTATTTTATATGCAAACTACTTCCATGCCCTTGTGAACTTGTGATCTAAGTACTGCAGAGCACTTAATGTAAAACTAAATTTGACTTTTTTTAAGAAGCTGTTGGAGAGAGACTGTGGCCATAAACTTGCTTTTCCTCCATTCTTTGCATATCTTTGGCATGAAAAACAGAGCAAACTTAAATTTAAGCTATGCCCTCCCAGCCTGTTTGCTCCTGCAAACAAATACAACTTCATTTTTTTACTAATTTTCTCTTCCATCTGCAGTTTTGTAAGTTTTGTCTTCCAGTCATAGGTGCTGCTGTTGCTTGACTTTTGAATGGGATGTTGGTGGAGGGAATTACAGCTTTCCTTCCATCCTGCAGTCACTCTGCAGCCTGAAGCACTTCAGGAGAAGTTGTGTGCACACTGGAGCATGTCCCTGTCAAATGGGACTTTTACTCACAAGGTCCTTGCACTGATGATTTTGCACAGTGGCTCAACCGTTGTCTTGCCTCTACAGCATAACACAATGTATTTCTGATTTCTTTTGACATCTTTATTCACTCAAAAGTTGAACTGGGGCTAATCTGCAATGTTTGGTGTCTGCAATTCTCCTAGACCTGAATTAAGGCCCCAAGACTGAGATTTCTAAGGGTATTGGGATTTATGACCCTTTTGACGATATCTAAGAAGAGATTTATTTTCTGAATCCTATTTTATTCAACTCCACTTGAGCAATTGACAGGGAAAAATTGAAATATAAACAATTACCCCAGTGTGTGTAATCTTACTGACTTCTCTCTTTTCCTCTTTTATCTTCATCTGACTCGTTGCTGTGCCAGGATGAATGGTTTATGGTTAAAGCACTGCAGTGGGATGCAAATGATGCAAGCTTAAATTTGCAGATATGTCAAAGGCTTCCTCTATGACTACAATTGATATTTCTGTGATCTCTGCATGTACTGTTAGGTACAAAAGGTATCTAAAAATATGACCTTCTCTCACATTCTTTTTGTCTGTTTAGGCATTCAAAACCAGACTCTGGATGTTTGAACCCCCATCACTTTGTTTCTTTGAACAAGATGCCTCCTGTTTGTGTTGAAGTGATACAGGTTAACACTTTGAACAAGGAAAAAAAAAATAAAAAAAAGATAAGCATTTGGTGTACTAATTTCAGGAGCAACTGTTTCCAGCAGCCTGGAACCTTTCTGCAGTATATTGATGTTTCAATTTGTACAGAGTAGCAGCTGCCCTTAATGATAAAGAAAAGCAAGAGCTCTGCTCTGTGAGGATTTGACATGGCAGCAGCAGTCTTGTGGAATGTGACATGACAACTTGAAGTAATGATATGTAGATACGATGGCACAGACATGTCATGAAATAACACAAATTACTAAAAATTATGGAAAGAGAAAACATCTTCAGAGCAAAAATATTGAGACAAAAAATTGTCACTTATCATGTCTGAGGGGAATATGGCAGTTTGTGATTCCTGCTAGAAACAGTTTAGTCTAAATTGTCCTTTATAATTGGAATTTTGCAAATCAACACAGTCATTAGTAGTCTCCAATTTGTCATATACAAAAGAAAGATGAATTTGCAGCATCTGCAATGCTTTTTAATGTAAACTCTTTGTGACTGTGGACACATGTGTGACCACGCTCAGGAAGCCATGAAGCCTCTGCAGATATTAATGAGCAGTGATCTCAAGGGGGACACAGCTGTAGAGCAAAACAATGCTGCAGGTTCAGACCCCACTCCACACATTTCAGAGGATTTATTTCAGGTAGCTGTAGCATGGCTGGTTTGCTGGAGGGCAATAGGTGAGCTCCTGGACTGTATCTTCCAGCCTAATTTTTACCCAAGATAAAATCAGGTGTTCCAACACAGGCTGTGATGGGAACCAAAACCCAGGAAAAGGAGATAACCATGAGAGTATTTTGAAAAGCACACCCTGCTCCACAGTAAAGCACTGACACATGTCCAAAGACATCTGGGCTCTCTGAGCGCTTCCAAAAGATGAACCAAATTGTTTATTCAAGCAATCAGATTAATCCTGCTGGAGGTAAGAGAATTATCATTGTGCTGATTAGAATTGGATCAGTGGTTGATCCTTTTATCCAGGAGCAACCTTCATCCGACTGGGCTTTACTGGTTCAAAGGAAATGGGAATTGTTCTGAATCATCTCTGATGATGGGTAATGGAACAGCCAAAGCCTGACTTCTTTGTATCATTTCCATTACAAATAATGTCAGTGTGATGCCTTAGATACTGAGCTGGACAGAATTATACCAATGTCTGTTCTGAATTTCCTTCTTCCCTTCCTGCTCTCCTCAGCCTCCACTTTCTGTGCCTCATTCTTCTATGAAGCCTTCTGCTGAACAAAAACAGTTGACTCTGAGAGTCACCCTCTGACATCAAACCCTGAGACCTTTCAAAGCACTGCTCAGGGTTTTAGATGTGAGTTTCCTATTGAATTTAATTGGAGCTGTGCAGCTGCACCAAAGCTTTCAGGGTGCACACCCTGAAATATTCATGTTGCCTTTCTCATTTTCCTTTCTCTCAGTCACATTTGTTAAGGTTTAAAGGAAGCGACTTCCACTTGTTGTAGGTGCAAATTTCTGCTTGCATAGTCTATGAAGACATTAGCATTTAGACACTGAGCATCCTTGATTTGTATGCACCAGTCACTTGGTAGACAGCTGAAGTGGTTGCATTTATGCTGTCAGTTAATTCTGGCTGCTAAAATGGATTCCAGGTTTTGAAAGTCAGATCCTTATCAGATCTCTGCTCTCCCATTGCTTGCACAAAGGATGATTCTGATTGTAGCCTTTTCATGTTCCCCATGTCCAGGCAGAAGTTTCCAGTTGGTTTCCCCTCAGGTTTGCAGAATCCCAAGGTGGTCCAAGGTTGCTTTCCTTCCGTAAGGAGAACATGACACAAGACAGAAGTAGAGTGCTAAAACACGGAGATATTCCCTCAGTTTGTGTAGCACCCTTGAATAGGTCTGGGGGCAAGACTTGCCTTTCTGAGGTGGATTTGTTCAGTGTCTGAGAATGACAGAATAGTCTGAGTGGGAAGGGACCTACAAGGGTCATTCAACCCAACTCCTGAGCCTGCACAGACATCCCAACAATCCCACCCTGTGCCTGAGAGCATTATCCAAATGCTCCTGGAGCTCTGGCAGCCTTGGGGCTGTGACCATTCCCTGAGGAGCCTGGGCAGCGCCTGACCACCCTCTTTTTCCTAGAGGGTGTGTGAGTTCTAGGCTAAAGGGCAGTACAATGTAATAAGGAAGATTTATCTTAAAGTAGATGATATCACTATTTTTAGAGCCACACTTGTAGTGGGTATTTATCCCAGAAGAATCTCATCTTCAGAAATTATTTCAGAAATAATTGTACTTCCTTCTTTTCACTTAAATATAGACACTTCAAAATTTGCCATAATTTTATTTCCAATCTTACCCATCCCTGAAGGTGGCTTACCATGGAGGAGTTCCTAATTGACCGACTGCAAAGCAAGTCTGCTAAAAATGCTGTCTGCTAAAAGAAGTGAGAGTGTTCCTGTTTATAGGGAAAAGTCCAGGGGGAAATAGCAGGAGTGCAGCTTTTCAGTCTCTGTACTCATACACTCTGCAGCTGCAGCCTTGATTCAGTAACCTGTTCTTGCCTCGACCTGCCCATTGGTAAAATGGGTACAGGGGTAAAAGTAAGAATAATCATGGGCAGATGCTGACTTTTTCATGGCACTCACCTTTTTTCAGAGTTGCTGATACTCCAAGCATGTGAGCTCCTGTGCCTCATAATTTCCTGCCTGTTGCTGTACTGATGAACTGACCACATGAGTGGCCCTAATCTCTTGTAAACACAGACTGAAATGCATTATCTTGAAATATCATACGAAGGCAGGCTGGCTGATAAGCAGAAAATCACAGAGATCTGATCACTCATTTGTTTGTAATTGCAAATCTACACCCATAATTAATGTTCCTGGGCTGATTTGAGGCGAGCAGAAGCAAAGGGTATTAGGAAAACTTGTTGTACTTGGGTTTGTTGTTGTCAAGTTTTGTAATATCTCTTGCATGAACAGACTTTGGAAATACTGCTTTATCCTTTAGCCTGGGAAAGATTTGCCTCATCAGCAAGGTGCTGCTGTTTTAGCTGCCTCCCTTTCTAATTGAATTTGGAATATAACAGAATCATTGCTAGCAGCACTGCAAACCTTCCCAATTTGCTCTGGATAATTTTCTCTCGCTGCTGCAGGGTTTTCTGCATCGTGTTGGGAATACCCAGGGAAAAATGCAAATGGTGACATTGAATTGCTCAGCTCTCTGCAACAGCTGACAAGATCTGAGCACATTCTCCGTGTCTATCTCTGACTGCTTCTGATTTCACTTGTTGCCATGTGTTTAGATTGGCAATTGTTTTGTATAGCTAGACCTGTAGTGTTAATATCCTGCTTTGATAATAGTACTCTTCAGGAATATTAATGAGTGCCTTTTGTATGTGGGATCTTTAAAACCTTGCACTGCTGGTATGTTTTTTTAATTTTTTTTTTTTTTATGGTGAAAGAGCATTGCTGAAGGCCCCTTGGGTAAATAGTGTTTAAAGCAGTCCATGCATTTTAATTAGCAAAGAAATACATAGATAAGGATGAAAGATTTGTTTTCCTCAGGCAAACCATAAGAACATTGGGCCCACAGGTAGCTTGGTTTAACTCCTGAGAGATTACATTTATATCTCTTCATCTTAATCTTAAAAATGCCATTCTGATACAAGCAGCACAAATTAAGGCAAGATAAAGGTGTCTTCCCTGCTGGAGGTTTATGGTTCTTTATTCTGGATGTTGTTAAGGTGTCCTGTTCTGGAGGGGTAAAGCAAAGCAAAACTAGATCATGAAAACTGCAACATAATCTGTGTATGAAACTGCTTTTCTGTGTGCACAGGGAATTTAAATTAATGATTGGTCATAGAAGAGGGTAAGCTGTGTTTTCTGGTCATGAACCAGTGGAATCATGATGTGTATTTACACATTTTAATTATTAAAGGCCAATTTTCTCTGCTAGTAGGCTTCTGGTAGAAGATGCCTGTCTGGTACCCAACTTTGCTGGGCAGCCACAGGCTGGTCATTTAACACCCTGAGCTGGGTTTTGTTTTTAAACTTGAGGTGTTTAACCTCTTTTGGGAGGCTAAATCACTAACCTTTGGCTACACAGCATTTTTATGATCCCTCCTGTGGTGCCCAGGGGGATGTTTTGAAGGGAGGATAACAACAGCTCAGAGAGACAGGATTGTTTCAGAGCCTCCATCAGCCTGGTCACTCTAAACAGAGGTTACTGCTTGTTTCTCAGGGACAGGAACTTAAACACTGAAAGAAGATGAGGCCATCCATAGAAAAGACATTTTGCTGTGAATTTGGCTGCTGTAGCATTCCCTCTCCCTGAAGGGTATGGAGATTACTGTGTTTAGAAGTCAGCCAGGGGTGTTGCTGCTGGAGGATGTCAGGAGGACAAGGATGGTGCTGCCCATGCTGAGCTCCTCATAGGGCTGCAGCTCATTTCCACCTATTCTCCAGTTTTCTAATGAGGGCATCAGCTCAGCAGCAAGGAAAACTGCATGGAATGGCTGACAGCAAATGGAAGGAACACAAACTGATCAGGGGCACCCCAGGGCCTCCTGGTCCCCAGGGAGAAGGCTGAACCATGGCTGCTGCTGCTTCCTCTTTCTCTTTCAGGCTGGTCTTACTTGCACCAAACCAGAGTGAATGAGTGAAAGACAATGGTGAGGTTTTTCTAAATGCCTGCCTAGAGACCACTGTCAGCTCAGCCCAGACAAAGACACCTATTAGGCTGGAGATAAAGGAACCTGTTCATTGTGGAGGAGCTGGTCTTAAAAGGTGTCTGGTCCTGTGCTGTGACAGACAGTGCATGGACCCAGCCCTGCCCATGGAATTTTGCTTCAGGAGAAAACTAAATATTCCACAGACTTCACTGAGATCCTCTGAGACCAGAGAAACCTCCTATAGAGTTGTTTTGTGTTATTCAACAAAGAAAAAACATTTCTGAAAGGCGGCATCGCCAAGTGCGTGCAAGATTGATTTGATTTCCAGACCTAAAATAGATTCTTTAGTATTTCTGAGCCCAAGACCCAAATGGGACAGGCATGGTGTCTGCTCCCAAGGTTGAGCACTGATCTAGGTAGCCTCTGGGCTGCTGTAATTAATCTCTCCCTGATTTGGGATATTCAGAGCAAGAAGGGCAGACTGGCAGCCAAAACCATTAGGTCTGTGCTAGCTGAGGGTGCCACACGCAGGTGGGGTCTGCAGCTCTGGCTCCCAGAGCCCTTGCTGTGCTGATGCCATCCAAATGTGGAAGCCCAGAGCTGGGAAGGGTCAGCCTTTAAATGAAATGCTCTGAAAAAATGTGTGCCAGAAGCATAACCAGCATCATGAATGACTGCAACACATGGAGGGGTAGATTTGTTAGCAAGAGCACAAGGTGGAAGAGCCTTCCACTTCCTCAGCAGAAGCCTTTTCTGTAGAAACCATTTAATGGTCATTTTTGGTGGTGTTTTGAGAAATAAGTCAGTGCTGTCTCCAACCTAATTACCAGTGTAAAAGACAATTTATCACTTACTGAAGGGTTGATTGCTTTTTCAGCCTTCAATGGCCTCTTGGTTGGTCGGTGGAATTGTGTACAAGATTGGCATTTTTTTAAGGGGAAGTTTAAGGAAAAAAGAAAGAAAAGAAATAAAGTAAGGACCCGAAACCTCGACTTCCAATTCAGTGCTTTACTGTCTGTATGATGGTTTTAATTTTTTTTTTTATGTAAGCTCATGATATTTCACATTTAGAAATCAGAAAAAATAAAGCCTCATTTAAGAATTCTGTCTCTGGATTCATATTTTTAAACAATGTTGCCCTTGAGAATGAAGATGCAGTTTCCCATAGCCTAAAATGCAAGAGTCAGCAGGAGAAATAGCTCACTTGAAAAAATCCGAGGCATAATTACTAATTAATGTACAAGAAAAAGATTTGGTGTGCAAAAAGCTCTGTCTTTTTCTTACAGTTATCATTGATTTCTTCTGGACTTTAGATGCAACCCTGAACAAGCCATCTTATGTTATATTTTTGCAGATCAAACGATCAGAAGAAAGCAGGTCATATGTTTTGATATGTACCACATGAAAAGGAAATGTTTAGACTGGTAGAGCCATACCCAAATTTGATTATAGGGAATTAAGTTTCTTCAAAGCAAATGGCTTTCTTGTACTTCTCATGCAATTAGCAAGTTGATTATATTAACTTGCCTGACAGACGATATTACTGATCTTATCATCTTTCACTTGTGTATACAGGGCTTTATTAATTTCTTGTTTGCTTATGAACTTCTTTGTCAACAATAAATTTGGTGGGTAAATGTGGAACATACGTGTCAGGGTAATACGGGGTTTGCTTTGCTTATCAGCAAATAACAAACTTTTGGCAAATAAATAAGAGCAACAAGGGAGCAGGCGGGTCTTGGGGGTTCTTTTTTGCTGTTAGTGCTTGGTCATGTTGCTAAGTTACAGTAACTTCTGGCTCCTACTCTAGAGAGCAGAAGTTATTTTTAAATGTATAACAAGCACAGTACCAGGGACTCCTAAAACTGCTCTGGAAGTGGCCAGAATACAGGAAAGATTGTGAATGCTGACCAAAGACCAGCCCTGGAAAATACTTGTCTCACACAAACCCTGTTCCTAGCATCACATTTCAGTTGGAGGTGTGCATGTTATTTAATTTTTTTAACATGCCATAAGAGCAGCAAGCAGCAATGATGAACTGCTGGATGGCACCTGCCTGTCACTCACAGAGTGTAGGATGAGTGTGGCCCAAAGGGCTTGGAATAAAACAGGGACAATGTCTTTTTGCACAGCCAGAGAGTGGTAGGACAAGGGGGAACAGTTTTACACTAAAAGAGGAAATATTTAGATTAGATATTGTGAAGAAATTATTGGCTGTGAGGGTTCAGAGGCCCTGGCACAGGTTGTCCAGAGAAGCTGTGGCTGTCCCAGCCCTGGAAGTGTTCAAGTCCATGCTGGATGGGGCTTGGAGCAACCTGGAGAGTGGCATCCCTGTCCTTGGGAATGGGTTGGAATTAGATGATCTATAAGGTCCTTTCCAATTCAAACCCCTCTATGATTTTTTTGAAAATGTAGGAATGATCGTGACTAGAAGTAAAAGTTTTCAGATTAACCTCCATAAAGAGAATATTCCCAGAATAGATTATATTTATTTACTGAAAACTTATTTCTTTGCATTAGTAGTAAGTTTTTATTCCTCCTGCTGCAACAGGGATTCCGTTATTACTGCCATGAAGAGGACAAGCAGTAACACTTCCTTCCCTAAGCAGGAATTTTGTACACTATGAAGTTGCCTGGCATGGTCCTCACTAATCCCTTTCAGACCAAAAGAGAATCTGAGTGCTATTACTTAGACTTCAGCTGCTCTGTGACATTGAAGCTCTGAACTGCAAAATGGAATCGGCTTTCAGACCAAATTTGGAATATACAGTCAGTTTTTTATTGATATTTCAGTTTGTGAGGGGAAAACATCATTTTCCTGCTGGTTAGAAGTTGCACTCCACCATCTGCTGCTGGGCAATGTGAGCCCTTTGGAAGGGCTGGAGTTCAACTCCACTTGGCTCCAGATTTAACCCCTATCTAGTGGGGGACAGGAGTCCAGGGGGTCAGATGGTGGGAGCATATGACTCAAAGCTGTTGGGGGACATTGGGGGTGGCCTGAATCCAGGGAGAGGAGCACAGGGGTAGCTTAATGTAGAAAATTGCAAATGTGTTTTGGCAGCAAATTCTCTGTTCAATGTGCAATGAGATCATATGGGGCAGTGGGAGGGTAAGGGTGGCTTTGTAGAAGAGGATTGAAACCCAAAGAGAGATGTGTGAAACCAGTGAGTCTACAGGAAAAAAAAAGAGAATTTCTGGCCTTTAGTTAAGCTTCTGATTTATATAGTTTAATAGTTTCCAGGTGGGGAGATAAACCCAAAATACTCTACTCAATGTACTACTTGCCATAACTGGGCAGTTTGGGTAGATCCCAATGCAGCAGGAGGTGACTTGATAGTGTATTCTCTAATCTGAGTTCTTCCACCTGGAGATATTTTTCCATCCAGTCTTTCTTTTCCCTCCTGAAATGGGTCCTGGACCTATGGTCTTTTTTCAAGAGTTCATAGGGATGTCTCAGCTCTGCTTCTGATGAAGTTCATGGGTGTCCTATTCCTGATTTGTCCATGCCAGGGAAATGCTCTTCTTACTTCTGGGGAAGTTGATAAAAGACTGAATGTTTGGTTTTTTTTTTTTTTTTTCTGGATACCTTTGTTTTCTCACAGACTGGATTGTCTAAATTATAAATTCTTATCTGTAAGTGAAGAAAGCCTGTGAACCTCACAGACCTGGCAGGCAGAAGCAGCAAGCCCCAGGACATTTGTCTAAGAGTAAAACAGAACTGCAAAGATGACACTCCTGCTGATCATCTCTCTGGCCAATGGTTACAGGTCTAGGCTGACTGGCACAGGGACTACCTGAGGCATTTCCCCCTTCTCCCTCCAGGATCCAGCTGGCATGTCTGATTCATCCCTTCAGGCTAAACCAGAACCATCCAGCTCTGAAAAATGGGTTTCAAGGGGATTTCACTTGACTTGACATGGCACTCTGCAGGACAGCAGAAATCATCATAGCTGTGCCCACACTTCTCAGAGGAGGCTGTGATGGGTTTCAAGCCTCTCCTGGGATGTCAGCTCCTTATGCAGAGTGACATGGCTTTGGAGATGTCCTTTCTCAGAACAGATGAAGTCAATGGGAGGTCTGCAGAAACAAACTTTTGAAAGAGCCAGTGAATGCAAGGGAGAAGAGGAAATTTCCATATTTAATTTTCCATCTTAACCTGCCTTCTGGAATCTAAGATGGTTACATCTGTGCTCAAATTTATAGGTAAGGCTCTAAAATGCAGATAAAGGGTCTGGTCAGGTCTCAGTTCTTCTCTGCTCATCTCTGTTGGGGGAATATAAACAAAAATGAGAGCAGCAATCACAGCAGAGCTTCCTTGGGTGAACTTTGGGGACACTCAGTGGCCAGAGTCAGGTTGGCCTTTTTTTTTTTTACTTCTTTTCTTTTTTTTTCTTTTTCTTCTTTTCTTTTTCTTTAGAGCAGAGAAAAAAATCTTAATTCTTACCCCTCCTGCAGGACTGCTCATGGAAGTTTGTTAAACATGAGCCACAGCTCTGTCTTCTCAGTGATTCAAGAGCAGACCCAGCTTGGAGCTCCTGCCGTCTGTCACTTGTCACCAGCACTGTCCCTCCAGGCAGAGCTGTGGTGGGACAGTGCTGCAGCAGGCAGTTGTAGGGCTGTGAGAGGAGAAGCAATGCAGAAGGGTGATTATTCACTGCTTTTCACAACAAGGGAGCTAGGGAGCATCTGAATCTCACAGCAGGTTAAAATCTCAGAAGAAGCATTATTTCCACATTGTGCATAACTGAACTGTGGAGTTTGTTACCATGTGATTTGGTGGGGATAAAAGGTTTGGGTGGCTTCCAAAAGCCATTAGGAGGCATTATGGAAGGGAAATGCAGTGTCTGGTAATCACAGTGATGCAGAAAAAGCTGAGGCTGATAACTCCTCCCAGTTCCTCTCCATGGAAGGGTCAATTCAGACCTTTCCTCTACCATTCTGCCATGGCTGACAGGTGCTGTGTTAGAACTCAAGAGCACAAAACCAGCTTGACAGTTTCCATGTTTCTTATGCTGGCTTTAAAGCCAGAAGCTTTGTGGGTTGATAAGATTTTGGACTCCTTTTGATATTCAATCTTAGCTCAAAAAATGACCAAAAGCAATGAAGAGAGAAGGGACAGTATATGCATTTATTATCATTATTTGCTATGGAACAGTGTGGCAAACCATTTAGTTCAGCACTCAGTTTATAAAATAACATCTGTGTGACTGTGGAATCTCTGTATTGAAGGATTTTATAACTGAGGTAGTCACACATGGTGGTGGGAGCAGCCACAAAGGCATTGCAGCCTGCAACTGGCCATGAAAAAGATGGAGAGCTGGCCTTGCTTATCCTGCCAGCCCAAAGCCTCTGCCAGCATGGGTATCAGGCTTCTTCAAGCAGCAGCAGTTTCTAGAGAGGCTTGTCTTGTCAGACATACAAGGTAAAACACAATAGCCTCAACCTAATGAAAGAACTTCAAATAAACATCTTAGTGGTGAGCTGAGCAGGTGCATGGGTGCAGTTACTGCAGGTCAGCAAGGTGTGAGAATTCATTGCACTGCAGCAGTTTGGTTGCACTTGTGAGGCCTTGAGCTTCTCTAATTGTGAGCCCTTGAGCAGTTTAGTGCAAGGGACTTCATCCACTGCCAAGCTCAGACCTCCTCTTTGTCTTTCAGTGAGCAGTTCCACTGGTGCTTTATGCTCTTCTCTCCCTTTACCTGAAATTCCTGCAATGTTTGTCTGAAATGCTTCAAATTCCAGCATCAGGGTATGGAAACTAGTAGATGTTGTTGTTCTTCACCTTTTTTGGAACCTCACAAGGAACAGCCCTGGAGGTCTTTCCTCTGCAGAACCCTGACCCATTTATATCTATAACTGATATGTGCCAACATTCAGGTTTCCCACCTTGGGAAGGAGCAAAGGTCTCTGCTCATTCAGCCCTATGGAGGGTTAATTATTGTTTTGCTTAAAAAAGCATTTAGCTGCCCTTAGGTATAGGAATTTATTTAAGCCTTATCTGCATAATTATCATGTTTATTGCTCAACACAGCTGGATGGATATGAAGCGTATGCAGTTTTTGATACACACTTTATGTCAGAACCATTACAAGGGAAAATGATCATTCTCTTATAGCCCCAGCAAAGAGGCTGGCAGTAATAGTTTTCTGACTTTAAAAAACAAATCCTAGGACGAAATTTATTGGGCCTATTTACATATTTTTTGATGCTAGAGCTCTTCCTCCTTTTATGGACATACGTGCTGTGGTGAGGAACAGGCTGGATTTTGAAGGGTGATTGGTGACCTGAGATGTTTTTGCTTAACAGGCTCAAACTGCAGAGAGGAAGGAACTGCATCACATAAAAGTCATTCACCTCTTTCAGGGACTCCTCTCAGGCACCCAAAATCACTGTCTTCAGAAATCTTACCCACTTGTGACATTGTCATTATTGAGATAATAACATAAGAACTCTGGAGTAGCCAGAAAAATGTAGAGAGTGTTTTGATTTATGATTTATTTTTTAAATTAATCTTGTTGCTCTGTTGGAAGCCATAGTATGTTGTATCCTTTACAGATGAACTATCATGAGGCATTGGTGGGTATTTCTGTAATTGTAACGGGGTGCAAGCATTTAAAGAGTCCAACGTTGATCCATTCATTATAGAGTACTTCTTTTTTCAAACTCAGATTATTGCATGAGGCAGCACACTGCAGTCTGAGGGTTTCTTGGCACAGCCTGCAGTTTACAGAAGTTTTGCAAATACCTGCATCACACAACCCTGGGGCAGCAGCTGCCTCCTACACTGCTGTGACTGCCAGCAACCCAAAATGACACTGAAAATAAGTATGAGACACAAATAAGTGCAAGCTAGGGCAGGAAAGGGATCTCTGCTGTACATTTTAGCCATGAAAAACTCTTTTTCTTTCTTAAGTGGGGGGCTGCAGGCTGTTATACTGGAAAAAATAACATTTAGCATCATTTGGACAAAGCTAATATTATCATAGAGTGGTTTGGGTTGGAAGGGACCTTAAAAATAATCTAATTCCAGCCCCTTGCCTTGTTTAGGGCTACCTTCCACTAGACCACGTTGCTCAGAACCTCATCCAGCCTGACCTTGAGCATTTTCAGTGATGGGGCATCCCCAATTTTTCTGGGCAACCTGTGCCAGGACCTCACCATCCTCACAGTAACAAATTTCCTCCTCGTATCCATCTGCCCTCTGCCAGTTTGAACCATTTTCTCTTGTTCTATCCTATGTGTCCTTGTAAAAAGTTCCCCTCCAGCTCTCCTGGAGCCCTTGGAAGGGGCTCTGAGGTCTCTCTGGAACCTTCTTTTCTTCAGGTGAACACCCCCAGCTCCCCCAGCCAGGAGCAGGGGGGCTCCAGCCCTCAGAGCATCTTCTTGGTCTTCTCAGGACTTGTTGCAGCAGGTCCAGCAGGTCCAGTTGAGTTTCTCATCAACCAATACCCCCAAGTCCTTCTCCTCAACACCCTCAAGTCCTTCTCCTCAGAGCTGCTCAGAATTCACTCCCTGCCCAGGTTGTATTTGTGATTGGAATTGCCCCAGCCTCTGTGCAGGACCTTGCCAGGCTGCAGCTGATGCCAGACACCCAATAAGCTGTTTTTAACAGATCAAGGAAGAGTCACAGCTGATGTTAGTTATTTAAAATTTTATTTGCCTCTAATTTGTTCTCATAAAAGCACTCTAGTCCATTTGGCTTTTGTATTAAGACAGATCACCAGGTAACATCTGATCACAGCAACTGGATTATGAAATGAGAATACAAAAGACCTGAAGAAGTAGCATTTGAGCTATATCACTTTCATCAGTGATGTGAGAACTACTTAATTGAAAGCCCAGATTGTGTGTGGTGGGAGTAGGTACCAGTCAGTCTGTTGTCATTAGCTGGAGTACTTCTATCTTCTGTTTGTTTGTTAGTTATACAAATGAATCTTTTAGTTGTGGCTGGCAAGAAGATGAACATGGTGAAGTGACAGGATGGAGCTTTTGCATAAAAGCCAAATTAGTTGGAAGGGAGGGAGGCAAACACCCATCAGTTACAACTTCTCTCCTTTGCTCTGCTAATCTCCCCATGTTCCATAGATGATAAATTACCTTTCACTTCCTTTCATTGGGAGGCATCTCTTCCCATCTTTTTGCCCCTACTCCTCAGTTACCCAACTACCTTCTCTTTTGGTCTAATCAATATCTCTAGTCAGACAAATTGCTTCTGACTTGCTTACTCTGTAGAAGAGTGTGTGTGTAACTTCCAGCTGTACGAGCTGTCTTAAAAGTTATGTTATCCATTCCCACAAACATTACCTGGCTCTCAGTTGCTGTGTTGTTCACATAAAATAGGGGGTGTCATTATGGCCTGATGATCACAGTACAAAATACTGATCAGACTAAAAGGCTGCTCAGCAGGAGGTACCTCCTCAAACTCATAAATGTTTATACACCCCTTTGGCAGTGAGATTTCCTAGGCCATAGCACAAAAATTTATTTGCCCTTTATTCTCCAGATTGGGAAATTTGGGTGAAGAGTATAGAAAGTATTCAATTTTTCTCTCTTTTTCCAGTGCAAAGCCATTTCAGAGCTGAGCAGTTGTTTAATCTTCTTCCCCATTTCTGGTCTGCAGTTCTGCAGATCAGCACAAAGTGTGAACAATTTGTTGGATGGGCCAGAGGACCAGAGTCAAAATCAGGAGTCTGAGCCTTGGTGGTGAACTTGAGGCTGAAGCTGAAGGATACAGTGCTCTCAAGTGTATTTAAAAGGTGTTTTAATTGTTCCTGACCATGGCCAGGTGACTTGCCTGAGACTGGACATGGGGAGCAAAGCATATCAGCCCTGAGGGGCACCACAGATCCTCTGCAAAAGGAGCACATGAGAGAGTTCTTGCTTATATGTTTGGCATCAGGTTTTAACAAGGTTTGCAAATGCACAACTAAGCTTTGTCATTCAAATATTTTTCTCAATTTTTTTTGTCAAGAACGTTTTTAAATGCTTTTTTCTCCCCAACTTTTACTGGAAATTTGCTTGCTGTTATTCTGATTCCAAAGTCTTGGGAGGAAAAGTTGGTGAAATGTTTTCACTACTCTTAACAGACTGGCCATGGTATGAAGGGTAATGGGAGAGACATCACTCAGCATTTAACAGAACTATTTTCCCAACTTGCCTTGTTAAGTTACCATCACAGACAGCACTTCCGAGGTGTTGATTAGCTGAGAGGGGTCTCCAGTTTATTAAAACATCTTCCTTCCTCTTCTCTGGCTACACTTCAGCATGTTTCCTCACCGTGGGATAAACAAACCTTTCCACAGGTGATCAGTACAACATATGGCCTCGAATTAGGGAGAAGCAAGAACTGGCCATTTCCCTTCTTGAGCAGTGCCTTGCTCCAAATGAGGTGTCACTGGAGCGAGACCAGCCCTGTGGAGAGGCAGAGGACCTGCTCCTTACATTGCTTCAGTTTCATTTCCTGTTGTGTTGTTTGCTGCAGAGAGAAATAGGAGTTGTCTTGAGAGCTCAGCCTGTGGCTGAGGCTGTTACAAGCCTTGCTGGTCAAGTTGAGTGCCCTCGAGGGGAGACTTCATGGAAAAGCCTCTTTTAAACCTCTGGACATTGATGTTGGAGCCTGGGGTTCCTTGTGAAGACTGGCTGAGTGAAAACCTTGTTCAGTTTTCTCAGAGCAAAAAAAGAGACATGGAAGATGGGAAGAATGAAGACCATAAAAGTTTCACATAAGCAATGAAGAGTCTGTTTCGTTGGGAGCTATTGAAGGATAAACTTCTGAGGCATTTAAGGCATGGTCCTCTACTATCTACATTCCCAAGCAGATATTCCTTCTTCCCTTTAAAGCCTGCACTACAATCCTCTGACAGCCCAGATTACATTCAGCAGGGCCATGAAGTATTACACCATGTCATGTTGAGTTTTTTCCCCACTGCCTGGTACGAACTGGAGGTGACATTGCCTGAGTGAGCTAATGCAACTAAAGTGGCTGTGATGGTGTGGGCCACCACATGAGCTGAAGTCAAGAGAGTGAAAAAAGTTAAGCAAAGAGAAAAAAAAAAAAACACAAACCCTTGCCCTTTGAAAAGTGCAGGACATTTCTGAATTATTAGCAGAGATTTCAGCAATTTTGCTTGGGGAGGGGGGAACTGACCACAGTCTGTTTCTGGCTTTTCAGGGTTTATTATATTAAAGTATTTGCCAATGGCTTATAGAGTATTCTTAAAGATTCAGCTTACTTTCTATTTTTGGCAATTAATCTCTGAAGACATATGTTATAATTTCTGCACCTTGGTCAGCTAAAAATAAACAAGGGATTTGAGGTTATTTCTGCTAATTGCAGATTTCCTCTTAAGAAAACACTCATGACCCATGGTGGTTGAATTGAACAGAAAAAGGCCTTCAGGAAGAATTTGCTGGTGCTGTTATCAAAAATGTCTTGAAATCTCCTGTTAATTCCAACAGCTTTTGGGGAAACAACAGCACTGTGGGCTCTTTAGAGAAGCAATCTATTAATTTCTGCTTTAGGAGCAATGTCTGCTGTGACACTGTTCACAAACTCCAGCTGCCACCAGCCCCAGGCAGCTCCTCAGGGACTTAGTCCAATGCCAGAGTTTTGAACTCAGTCACTCTGATTTCATCTTGCACCCTTTTGCTGTGCACCAAACCTCACCCCAGATTAGCCAAAGTGCAGGTAGTGAAGATGCTGCTTTGAAATTTGTGCTCAGGCAGAGGGTGTGTTTGATTCAGAGCAGAGAAATGAATTCAGATATCCCCTTGGCTGGGCAGTGTGTTGGGTAAGGTTACCTCTCTGCTGCATCAAGTAATATTTACTTATATAAAGTAAATTTAAAAAAAAAGTTAGACGATAGAGATGTATTTTTGGTGACGTGGTGTAAATGTCATATCTTGTTTTAGTAGAATTCTTCTCTGAAGCAGGTTTTTAAATGTGGAAAATCAGCTTTTGGCCACTTCAGGGTGGTTAAATCTGTCTGGCTTGACCACTGACTCTCTATAGAACATGGGAAATCTCTCTTAAATAAGGGCTTGTCTAAGCTGATTCATCTCCAAGAAATTTTGAATCAGTCTTCTAGTAAAAAGCCCACTGTTCTTTTATATTAAAATGAATTCCTTACAAGTCTCATTATTCTGTATTCATATTACTTTTTATGTGTTACTGCACTCTCCCAATGAGACACTTTTATGTGGAGAACACCTCTAATTTCAGATATCTCCCTCCATATTCATTGACATATTCCTGATAAAGAGCTCAGAGAAAAGCAACAAAGTACTTACGAGCTCAAGTAAATGAAATTACACAGGAAAATTAAGATCATACAGTGTGGTATCTGAGGAAAGAAAGATTAAGTGAAGGGAAACAGTGAAGAACGTCTTAGAAATACCTAAGAAATATGAGCTTTGGGACAGAGGAATTATTTACAGATAGAAAGTTTAAGGGACAGTAACGTAATGAAAGGAAGGAAAAGTTGTTTCAAATATCAGCCAAACTTCTGACAGTGAGAATTCTTGTGTTATATGGTCTCCCTGGGCAAGTGGCAGTACTTCAGTGTCTGGTATGATTAAAGCTACTCCAGGTGAGATATTAAAAAATTAATAATAAGAAACAACCCTCAAGTGACAGGAAGATGGACTGGAAGACCCAAGTTGTTGCTACTGACATCCCGTGCTATCACTCCACATCTGCAGGGCCCAGGAAAAGAGTTGTTTCTCTGTATACATGCAAGACTAAGTGGTTTGACTATTACTTTGTAGTTATGTCTTGGCTGAGATGACAGAAGAGGTGGTGCCTCAGCTGGGCTGAGCTCTGGGCTTAGAGATCCAGAGCTGGGAGCAGCCCTGTGTGTGTTGGCTGTGGTGCCTGAAATGCTTCTGTGAGAAAATGTAGAACAACAAATGTAGTAATCTGTCACTCTTCTGGATGTCTGAATAAGTGATTTCTCAGGAAACTGCTAACCAAAACCTCCAGCTTGTTTTATTTCCACCACCTTTGCAGAAATAGCACTTGTTTGGTGGCATGGCTTGTGACATATGACAAACTTAAGTGACTTGTGGAAGGCAGAGTTGATTTTACAGCAAGGGCAGTGTATAAACCCTGACCTTGAATACTTCTTGCAGCAGCTGGGCTCTGATATAGTGGCTGGGAGTTTGCTGGACCCAGTGATCAGTGGTAAATAGCTGCTAACACCCAGAGAATGGTGCAGTGTGGGATGCCCACACAGCTTTTACAGGGAACACACTCCAGCTGTCACAGGAAGCACTGATCCTTCCCCTGGGGCTGTGCAGTGCTGTTGTTACCATGGTCCTGGCATGGAGAGTTGCAGTATTTCTTGGTCAGTGCTGTGGGCAGCAGCACTTGGTGCAGTCTGTGCCCCTGCTGTGACCTCCAGCCACCTCCTCTGACACTGCTCCCTGCTCTGAATCCCCTCCTGCCTCCTGGCCCCTTGCCTTGCCCTCTCTAACCTGCCCTGTCACCTAATAAAATTCAGAAGACATTTAAATTCCTTCTGAAGAGCTGTTTCATCCCTCACCCTGCCAGCCAATAGCAGGTCTCAGCAGTCAAGGTCCCTGGAAGGTCAGTCCTGCCTTCAGCACTGTTAAAGTGGACAAGGATAAACTTTTCTCATCCAGAATAGAAGGAAGTTTGTGTTGTCTCAATTGAAGGCATCTCCAACACCTTTCAAGGTAGTCATGGGCAAAGAGAGGTTTGATGAAGCCCAGAGTTAAAGTTGGGAGCCTGCTGGTCCCAGCCTGCCCAGGGCATGAGGCTGCCACTCTCCTGGCTGGTGCAGAATTTCAGGCAAGGACATTTGAATCAATATTTCATTCAGTGTAACTGCTCTGACTTGACCTTGTTGTAACCTTTGCATGACTGCAGAGTCTGCTGGGTGTGAAGAGATCCCAGCGGGGCGTTTAAACCTGTCCACACAGGAGAGCTCATTTTATACATACAAGCTGTACAGGCAGCCTGCTTGGGAACTATGTAAATTATTTAGCACTAATGGCACTTGTAATCTGAGGAGAGCACTGCAGATTGATAAACTGACTTTGGAGGGGTCAGCAGCTGCGACTGGATCACACCAGGGTCCCCACTCGGGGTGTCCCCCACGTGCCCCATGCTGCAGTACGTGCTGGCAGGGAGCACTCCTGCAGCTTTTGGAGGCAGAGGAGCTGATGCTGTTAGAACAAGTGAGGCCATGTCCAGTCTTCCAACCTGGCCACCCAACAGTCCTCAAGTTCTCATCTGAATCTAAAGGTCCCTCAAGGAGTTCTAGTGCAGGTCCCATGGAGAACAAGTTCAAATTCATTTGAAAACTCCTTTGCCTGTTCTTTTTCCCCTTCCTATTTTACCTTTTCCTCTGGTACTCCCTGAGCTGATGCTACTATCCTGATTTAGTCCCAAACCAGTAATTCCACACCTGCTGTTGTCTCACTGGCCTTTTGTTATATTTTGACGAAAAAATGTCAATTACGGACACAATTATTTGCATTGCTGAAGAGATTTGCACAACACTCTAAATTTCCCATGTGTACAGTTCTTTTAATTAAATTTGCATTTTCGTTGCATCTTTCCCAGGGTTTTGGCTGGTAGCACTAGTCTGCAAGTGATGAAGCTCCAGTTTTTCAGGACTGTGAAGGGATTTCTGCTAACAGGTATGTTTCTCTCCATGTAAAGCTATCAGGTTTGTGAGATGATCATTAGGAAGTGATAGTCTCTTTTGGAGGTTGTACGAGTCAGTAATTCTGGAAGTTGTGACTTGGCTGTTTCCGTATTGCTGAGTTGCAGATTTGGGTTTTGCTGAGCGGTAAGATTTGGTTTTGCCAAGTTGTGACCTACAAAAAAAACAGCGAGTTGTGCAGTCACAACTTGCTGAGAGCTGGAGATATCCGTGGTGCTTGGGGTTCTGAGAGACAGTGATAAAGTTGTTCTGTTCAGGCTTTTGAATGTGCTTCCAAACAAGCCTCAGCATAATTGCTATGTTAACAAAACATGGAGCCACAAATTCTTTCTTTTAGATGTGCAAATGTTCTCTTCTAAGGAGAGAATCTCTCCCTGGAGACACCTGTGTCCTTGTGTCCTGCTGGGAAAGGAAATAACAGCATTGATTTCAAGGGATATTGGATTTGGCTTCATAAGGATCTTCTGCATTTTATATCATTTGAGTCCCACCTCTTTTGTAGGTGGTGACCTAAACACAGCCCTCTGACCATTCACAGGGAATGGTGGTGCTCAGCCCTCCTCACAAACTGATTTTAACATTGCTTCAGAGTTTCCCTTGGAAATATCCATTTCAAGAGCACAGGTGAGGTGAGCATCCAGGGCTACGGAGTGCTGGAGTGCTCAGATGGTCCTGATGTCAGCCAAATGAACTGGATCATCCAATTATTTTCAATTACAATCCCAATCCTTTCCTTAATGTTTTCCTATGCTGATATCTGTGTGGGTAATGCAGCCAGCTCTGGCTTTATGATCCCCCTTGTTGCAACGTGCTGTGCTTAATTACTTTGCCTCTGTAACAAACAGACATTCTGAACAATTAGACAATAATATGGAAGCAGGAAAGGAAAATAGCTCAATATACTTTCATTTTAATTATGCTGATAGTGCACCCCATGGTTTTGAATCAATGCTGGAATAATGTTCTTTTGATGGTCTTCAATAACTTTAAACAACATCTAATAAATTTGTATTTTTATGTGAAGTTTAGAAGGAAAGATCCCTTGTCGTTTATTTTATTTTCAATGGAAAATCACAACTCCCATGATTTGTACACTGTGTTCTAATTGAATGTCCATCGCCACTGAACAAATCACTTAAACACCTTAATTACTATACCTGAAGGGATTACACTTCAAGCATATGCTTAGTACTTTCTTGAGTTACTGCAAGAACAACCCTCTAGTTTTTTAGAAATTGGTGACTTATGAGAAATTATATTTTTAGGGCATTAGATACACTATCACAAACCTCTATGTATTTTTTTTTTTTAAGCTAAAGCTGGCAGTAAGCAGGATAGACTCTTTGCAAGCAAGAAGAAAGGCTAGTGTCATAAAATGAATGCCCATCATTGTTGTTCTTTAAAATTAAATTAATCTAATTTGGGAAAAGCTGCTACCAAGGCGTGCTGACACTGACACACAATTTTGCTGTGTTGTGCTGCACAGCCACAGGTGTATATTTAGCTACCAACATTTTCTTCACCAATACCCCTTTACTAAAGCAGCAGCATTAAATCACTCAGTTTTCACAATGTTTTGCCTATTTAAAATAAAACACTTCTTTTCTTACTGTTTTGGACTGCACAAATTTTTACAATTTATTTGAAAAAAGAGTTTCAGCAGAGGTTTTATAAACAATTTTAGAGTATCTACATAAGCATGGGCAGGATGCACAGTCAGCTTAGGGTTTTTAAGAAGCCAATAAATGATGTGTAGCAGCCTTTGAAAAAGGGTCTCATGCAAGTGTGTGACATTGCCTATGATGTAAAGAAGGTTCCAAAGTTATTACCCACTACTGAAAGCCTTGGCTATGCACACTGGAGCCCTCCCTGTGCTAGATCAGGCTAAATCAGCATCATTATTTGTATTGCT
Source organism: Trochalopteron elliotii (assembly GCA_024734555.1). NCBI lineage: Eukaryota > Metazoa > Chordata > Aves > Passeriformes > Leiothrichidae > Trochalopteron > Trochalopteron elliotii. Next base: position 1,957,824 of record JANPWX010000095.1, read on the forward strand.
GCTCGGAATTATGGTTTGACTTGCTCTTTTCCAAAACTGAGTGTAACAGCACTGCTGCTGAGATGGATATAGCTTGTCAAATGGTTTTACAAACATTAATGTGTTATGCCAACCTTTGTATCAGCTGCACACAGATCTCAGACACTCAGACAGCAGCATTTCTGCTGGAACCCCCAGGCTGACCCCTCAGTACTTTGCTTTGTCCATAGGATCCCTTGAGCAAAAGTTTCAGAAAGAAAACCAGAGATCTGCTGGGTTTAGAAAGACAAGCTGCTGCTTTCCAGGCTCAAAGTTGCTTTGTGCTAAGCAGCAGGTACAGCTGTCAGTGGGAAACATTATTTGGTATCACCTGAGTATCTCAAGCACAGCATTAGTGAAGTGCTTCCTGTGATATGGAGCATTTATGGATAATATTTGTAGAGTAATTGCCATGCAATCACAGCTCCACTGCCAAAGATTTCAGTCAGCTGCTATGAATCTTGCAGTAAAAATCCTATTATGAACAGTGTGATGAAAACATCACAAGTGTTTGGGAAAATGATGTGAGGTCAGTTGGTTTGATTTGACTTGATGTGGGTATTCAATAGAGTGCACTGCCTGGTGTTGAGAGAATTTTCATTTCAAATCTGAAAAGTGGGAAGCCTCTCAGAAGAAAAATGAGTGAGAAGCTGGAATGCAATTACCAGTATTCATGTTATCTAGAAAGGAACAAGAACCTGTTGTCCTTTGGGTCACTCCATGGGTTGTGCTCTTACGGAAAAGGAACAAAAAATCCAGGTCCAAAATAACAGTAATTATTTTTTCTTGTTACATGGCAGATTTTTGATAAACATTCTTATCCTTTTCTTGAAAGATGCAGTCTTTTCCTTCTGTTTGTGGAAATTACATTCCTGATGGCAAAACCAGCTAATATTTTCTCTGAGTTTTCACCTAACATAGAAAAATCTTATATCTTATCTGAACCCAATGTCTTATATTTTTGATTTTTCTTATCTAATATTGAACAGTGTCCCATTGTATTTAATTTTAGCTCTGAGAGTTTGTTGCTTTCTTCTGCCTGGTGATAAATATTTACTCTGTGATGCTTCCCTGTGGGATACCCCTTCATTTTAAATATTAGCATGTGTGATATAACTTTTTGATGACTTTCACTCCAAAGCAGTGAGAAAAGGGATCAATTGTCAGCTGCCTCCTGTAACTTTTAGAAAGCTGACCCACGATGTGGTTTCCCTGCTGTTCTGCAAACTCTGCTCTTTCCTGAGTCTCTGTGCTGAGTCACCAAAAGCAGGATCTCATCGTGCACCTTTTGCTGTCTACATTACTGACCTACCTGATATCCAGAGTTTTACTCCCCAAACTGAGCTGCCAGAGGAACCAGCTGATTGCTTCTCATTAAGGTTCTGCAAAATGCACAGCTGTGCTTGGAGGAATTTGCTCTAAGGTGGCTGCAACTTTCCCTGACCTTTAATATAATTTATTTGGTTTCCTCCCACCAAGGTTCTCAGTCAGCAAAAGAACTATTCTTACTGGGCTGATTAACCTGAGGAAGTGTCTCACTTAGACGAGGGTGGAAGTGAGGGGAGAGACTTCTTTGGCAGAGGGAATTGGGCAGAGATGAAGCAGCCAAAGGCTGGCTGATGTGAAATGAATTTTAATGGGAATGGGTGTTTTGGTCCAACTCCTGTGGCAAAACACCTCCTTTAACATATTATCACATTCAGTGCCTTCTCCTGAGCTCTCCACAGAGCAGCCAAGGCTGACACAGTCAGCAAGGGCTGGTTTTCCATCCAGGAAGGCTGAGGCTGGATGTCTTGGCCTGTGGGATCACTCCAGAATTGTAGCGGGAGTTTTTGTTCAGAGAGGAGCAAAACCTAAATGCTATCAATGCTGCCCCTCTTGTTAACATTTATCCTTGTGGAACTGATTTATCCTTTTGCTTCTTTTGCTTCTTCAGCTCCTTTACAGAGATTTTAGTCCCTGCAGAGGAGTCCTTGCTTTGGGGATGCTGTGGCCCTGTGTGATGTGGAGGTGTCCTGTGGGATGCATTTTGGGTTTGCTGCTTTCTGACCTGCCAGCGTCTGCAGATGTCAAATGTGGACTTGGAATGCTCAGTCATCCAGAGTGCCAGGCTGGCTCTGCATGTGCACAGCAGCTTCTCTGAGAGTGGAGATGGTATTCCACTGAGACTCTTTTTTTTTTTTTTTCTTCACAATTTCTTCCCTTTTCTTGATGTGCTTGACCAGTTTCCAGGGGCTCTCTTCTTAAAGCAAGCAATTGGTGAGTCTTGCTCTGCAATGACCTGGAAATGCTCTTATTGCTAATATTTTCTTCAGAAATGTTGTTTCTGAAGCCTTATAATCTAGTGTTCAACCTAGCCCAGGAGGCAGAAACATCAATTTTTGCATTTGTGTGATAGCTCTGTTGTAAGCTGGTGTTGTTCCTGAAGCACAGGTAGAATTCCAGTGGGGATTTGTGCATTGTGTTTGGGGGACTGCTTGATTCTACCCTTCACTGATCTGCTTTTTTTATCAATATTTTTCACACTCCAGCAATGTTATATTTGCTCTTCCTGCAGAACACCAACTTCTGGTCTGAGAATTCGTATTTCACTCTCCACTGATGTAAGGGCTGGATTTCCTCTTGTTGTACAGCCAGGATCTGCACAGATATCCTCTCTCTGCCACTTGGAGGAATCTGATAGCTTAAGCAGTTCATTAGCAGAGTACCACAGTTGCACTTTCCTGTTGGCAGAAGAGGCACTAGAAGGAGTATTAAATATTTTCTTCACCCTTTCCTTTTGGAGCATCCACAGAAACAAGCCTATATTCAGCTTTTTGTGCTGGGAAAACTGACATTTTTTATTCAAAACAGGAAAGTGCTTTTGCATTCGGTGGATGCAGAACTGGGTGAGATAAAGTGTGTAACATGAACCTGCAGGAATCAATTCCGTGGGTGAAGAAGAATCAGTGACCCTAAACATAACTAAAAATAAGTGTGGTGCTCTCTGAAGTGTTTGCACTGTCACTCTGGAGTGGCTATGAATACAGTGCAGGTTGGATACTGTCAGCTCACACCACCACATGATCTGCAGAGAAATTGTATTTCATACACATGCAAGGATTCCTGGGGCTTTAGGTAAAGACTTTGTAGCTAAGTTGGCAAAAATTATGTGGAAAAATATGATGTTCCATAGCTGATTAGCTCTGGAGCACATGATGGTAGAGTCAAGATGTGAGATCCTTTGGAAACAAATGAGCCTAAATTTTATTGAAAATTATTGATTTTCATGGTCAGAGGTTAACGAGGTTTGTCTTTCATTTAGCTCCCCAGCTCTTGGGAGAATAATGAAATTGCCTGAAGATACAGACTATTCAATTAAAATCAACAGATGAGTCAAGCATATTAGAGTTGATTTCTGGTACTCTATCAATTTCTTGGTCATTTTACTATCTTGGGCTTTTGAAGAAGTGTGTGAAGGGACGTTTTTTGAAATGCATGGCATCTCTCAGTTTGTTTTCTCTTTATATATGAGCCTCTGATGCCTGGGTGATAGAAATGCACCCTAAGAGAAAATTATGTGCATTAGACTGGCAGAGCAGGATTGATTAGATAAGAGTGCTGGGGAGAGGGGATGCATATAGAAGAGAATAGGGCAGGGAAAAGATATCAGGAGATGGCAAGATTATTTTTCTTTTCTGTACTTAAAAACTTCATTATCAGTTTCTCTAGTACACTAGATAGAGCTGGAACATGGCTTTCATCCTCTCCTATTTAATTTCTGGTATTGTATAAATACAAAAAAAATAGGGGGGCCTGAGGGCTGCAACACTGATGCCTTCCTACTCTCTCTGCATCTCATTCCAGTAACAAGATGCCTTTTTCCCCCCCAAATTTGGAGGAACTTATTACTTATGAGATCCCTGCACCTCTGACAAACCTGGGGAAAGCAGATGATTGGCTACTTGTGAGAGAAGATGGTGCAATTTTCACTTCCTCAGTGCTGGATAATGTCATTTCTGTGTGGAGAGGGAATTACTCAGCCTTTCAGCTGGACTGAACTGGACTCTTCCTGTTTCTGGACTTCTTCAGGTTCCCTAATAGTGAGGGAATCCCTGTCTGCCCTTCTGTGGCAGCTGCATTTCGTGGCCTTCTCTCTCAGCTGGACCAGAGATGCTGGTGGGATCCCGGGGGGAGCCTGGAGGCTCAGCAAGGCACACCACATGTTCTAGCTGCTTCTGCTCAGGAAAGCTGTTTTTTTACCCAGAAATAACTTCCATCCAGCTTCCCACACTGCTGTTGCCCTGGCAAAAAATGGAGAGTCTGCTGTAAACTGCAGAGCTGTCACCTCCACGAAGAAGAGGAAGCTGAAAGTAAAACCTGGCTTTTTCCTCCTTTCATTTCTCTTCCTGTGTGGCCTCCAGACCATTTCAGGATAAAAATGAGAAGAAAGTAAAGACAAAACCAAATGCCTTTTGACCTAATTTTACCCTGTCAATATTGTTCCTTGCCCAGGGAAGAGGAGTGTGTGGCTAAAATGCCCTTTTTGTCTGCTCCAGCTGGATTAGACACACGACTCCAGCCAACCCTAGCACTCAGCATGTACTTGCTGAGTCTCAAAGCTGCAGGCTTTCCTAGGTATTCTTTTCAGAACAAGAAGAAATGCACTGGGGCTCCAAGACTGCAGTGGTCTGTGCACAGGGGTGTCCTGGCCACACAGAGATCACAGAGGTTGAAGTTACCCTGAGGGTTGCAGGAAGACAAATGCATTGGTGAACCATTGCAGCAAATTTGCTGTTTGATCTTTGTCTAAAAGAAATAGGTGTGGGTATCTATGTAAAAATATCACTTTCTTCTGCATTTCTCTTATTTCATTCCCTTGTTTTGAGAGTGCAAAAAGCAATTTTCTACCTCAACTGTGACTGACTCCATTCTGCCAAAGCACAGTGGCACATAATTGTTATCCTCTTGTGTATGAACTGAGGTCTCTCAGAAAGAATTGATTTGTTAAGTAGTTGAGAAAAAGGGAACCGGGGGAAATGTAACCTTAGTAGGTGAAATTAGTTACTCTGTGGTGGTTATTCACAGATGCAGAGCACAGTTACTGACCAAGAGGAGCTTAAATGTGGGTGCCAGTAAAATCTCAGTACTTGCTCAATGCCCCAGTGGCACTCTGGCTGGCTGAAATGCAGAAGAAGCTCCTGGGTGAATTTATAAAGGCAAATATTTGGACAAAGAAATTTAATGAGAGCCTATGGGGCTTAGTAAATGAGGTTTGTGGTGGTTTGGAGGGATTGTTGAACATGCTGGTCCCTGAGGAGCTCTGCCTCCCTCTTTTTCTTATGCATCTTCCTTGCATAATGGGGCCAAAGCACTCTGCAAGTTTGGTTTAACAAATCCCAGAGCTCTGCTGTTCCAAAAAGGTGAGTAGGAGGGCTCAGTCCCACCATAGCAAGTGCCTGAGGTGGGGCCTCCACCCTGTTACATACTGTGAGCAAACCACAGCGGAGTAAATGGACAGGAGGTGACTTTGGGCCATAATTGTTGCAGGTGAGGAACTGGAAACACTGATGTGAGGAGGTCTGGGCACTGTGCTCCAGTGGGAGCATTATTCAGCCCAGCAAGGTGGTTCTGAGGGCCAGCACAGACAACTGATGCTTCTGCAGCGTTTTTGACCTTTTGCACAAAGGAGTAGAGAAGGTGCCAAATGACTGCAGCCTGGTTTTTGTCCTGTCTGTGGGCAGAGGCAGCAAAGAGGATTGTTTCCTCTGAAACCAAGCTGATTTCTTCACAAAAGGCTGCAGGAAAGCCTAAAAAATGGCACAAGGTCTTTAGAACTTAAAAATTCCACCCCTGTGGGATACCAGAAGTTGTCTGATAACCAGTGAGGAAATTCTTAGCCCAAATCAGACTGAAGTGATTAATATTTTTCTTTTTTCTTTTCATGCTGATGACCTATGCTACTTGGGCCAAATTTCTGTTTGATGTAATGTGCCCCATCATAAAGCTTGCAGACATGCAGGAAATCTTTGGACTGTGGGACAAACCAGGGTCATGTCAGGGACATGCAGGCCCACACGACCACAAGGATGGTGGCTCTTCTTGGTGCTCTGAACTATTTATTAATAACAGATTGCTGAGTGATGCTGCTGCCTGCAAATTGGAGGTTTTCTGTTAGAATCTGCATGTGTTGCAAAGTAGCTTTTGAGAGAGGTGTCTCTTCAAGTACACTTGGTTCCTGTCAAATGCTTCCTATTCTGCAGAGGGTGATTTTTCACACAAAGTGAAATATTCACTGTTTTCCATTTTGAAACCTGCCCAGGATAGGACACGTGCTTTATTTTTCAGAGAGACCCAGAATGACCTGGAAGCACAGGCAGCAGGCAGTGACAGTGTGTGTGAAGTCACATGTGAGAAGTGAATGTGGAACCAGGCAAAAACTCCTCCAGAAGCTGTTGGGCAGAGGGTGGAGGACATGGCTCAGTCCCAGCCTTACTGCTGGGAAGGTTCTGCCCTTCACACCCTGCCCCTTGATGTTGTTCATTGAACTGTCACATTTTTTGGAGAGTTCAGAAAGATTTGATAAAATTTGCCAAGGAAATTATTATTTTGAGGATTTTCCCTTTTTTTTTGTTCAGCTTCATTGGTGTTGGTGTGGTCCAAAAGGTGGATTTCCATACATATTCTGCTCAGGCACCCCCTGACTAATCATGACCTACAAGGAAATTAAATATAATTAGTCTCTCAGAAGCACCAAGAGCTGAAGTTGTTATTGCTATCTGGTCTTGTTTCTAGGGTGTCCACAGCAGCAGAACATTGAAAAAATCAGTATTCCTGCTCTGGCCTTCAACAGTTACTCTATGCGAATATCATGAGTGCTATTTCATCATCATGAAGATTAACCAAACAGAATAGAAAGGTCAAACAGTAAAAAACAATTAGATGAGCATTCCCATCTACTGAAAAAATCAATCAAGAATGAAATTTGGTTTTCCAGTTCCAGTGACCTCAAATGTATTTGAATGTGTATCTCTGAGGAGCTGAAAAGACAAACTGCTCCTGTCCCTCCCCTCCAACAAAGCACATTTAGAGAGCAATGGAGAAGTCACTGGTTTATTTCAGAAGTTCCAAGCACCAACAGCTTCTGCTCAGCTCAGAAAGAGCTTCTTGGATAGCTTTGATCTACAGGTTTGTACTTTCCATGGTTTGCTGTCACATTTTGAGGTTTCCCTGGCACTGTGACGTTGGCTGTACCTGGGAGGGGAGGGTCCAGGTGGCCACAGGTTTTTCCTGCACCACTGAAGAGAATAACCAGAATATATCTTTAGGAAGGGAACATAGGCAGCAGGGCATGTGTAAAGCAATCCTTCTCCTCCCATCTGCTTCTGCCTGGAGCCCAAGCTTGGTGTTTTTGGATCACTGTATTTATTGGTCCTGCTAGACCTGTCCTCCAGAGGCACACCCACCCTTTTGGAAACTTCTTGTCCTCTTTTGCCTCACCCAGGTGCATTGATGATGCCCTACATTTATTTCTTTAAACTTTCCTAACAACCCCTCGTGGTTTTCTAGCCATTGTGCTTATTGCTGAGGATTGGCCTGAGTTTCACTGGGAGCTAACCAAAGGCTGCATCATCCATGCACTGAATGGCAGCAGCCAACGTAGAGCCCATTGACTGGCATGAATAGGTGCTTTTCCCAATATTCAATCCTTTCATCAGAAAAACTGGATTTGCTCTTCCATTTTATCATCCACTTCCTGAGTACTGCAAGCTCCTTATGCAAGAGTTCATGGTCTGCTTTAGGTTTGATTATCCTGAATGATTTTGAATCACTTGCAGAACTTTGTCTTTTCACTATTCATCTCTTTTTCCGGATCATTTATGAATAGAAGTGTACATTTTCCGGTCCTTAATGATCTACCTTCAGAAACATTGATTTCTGCCTCTGAAATTTGCCTTTTTCAAAAGCATTACAGAATTCAATAAAAATTGAGAACTTTCACAAAATCCTTTTGGGGCTGTTTCATGAAATACATATATTCAGTAGCAAAAAACATCACATACCACCACTTCTGAGCAACTGCCCTATAATTTTTTTGATAGAGAAGAGCTGCAAGTGTGGAAGAGGTTGATACTGAATGTGTTTAGTGGTGAATAAAAGTGACTACATAAATGTGAAAAGATTTTTCTTCTTTTTTTTTAACTTCCCAACCCCTGTTGGTGTGAAAACAGCCTGAAATTTAGGACCACAAAATTTCCACCTGTATGTTTACTGTTTTAGATTAGAGATATTTTTATTTACATTCAGTTTGACAGACTTAACGCTCTTTTATCAAAGCAGTGAAAGCTCTGTCCCTAAGCTTGGCAGAAATAAGCAGTCTGGTTTTACTGAGCTGTCCAGCTCTGCTAGAACATACTGTCTAAATGCATAGTTTTTAAATAAAAGGTACAAAATTTATGGCCAAAATAGTTATCTCCTCAGGGATAAAATTGTTTGGAGTTTCTTTTCCCACTCCCAGGAAGATGTGGTCATTCACTGTGGCTGTGTACCAAGACTGAGATGTCTTCTCTATGTGTCCAGGGTCATGAGACTACAGAATCTGAGTCTTGAAGCCACCAAGTCAAGGCTTAAGGCCCCAAATACTTCATTACTTATGTGTCTTCTATTAGATGTTATTGCCCTGAATTACGATTTACCTTCGTTGTGGATCACAAAAGAGGAAAACAAGAACTAAAGTGTCTTTGTGGAACTGTTGTGAAAATCAGCCTGGACTTATCCAGATATCTACAAAAGAGCAACTGGTCTTTTCTTGTGTTTCTTTCATCAACTTCTGTTCTGTACCCTTGTTCCAACCAGATTTTCAGTGTAGTCACCATGCATGCTCTTCCTTGTGCCTGAGAATCACAACTTTTTTTTTTGTTTTTAAGTTTTGCCACATACCCTCATCAATAAACTCTAGGTCAGCTTCTCACTTTGACTCTCTTGTAAAGAAAATCTGAGTTCTGGTGTCATTGAGCCAGTGGTTGGGTGACAATCACAGTTAATGCCATGCCTGTTTCAAGAGTGTCAAGGTCACTTGTCTGAATCACACCACAATAAACCTACTTTAACCAGATAAAACCCTGTTCAATCCCTATTACAGGGCAGTTCACTACAGATGCAGCCCATTCTGACACAGCATCCAAGTCTTGAATTTATTTTTATAACTTACAGTATTAGTTCAAAGGACTGAAAAATATAAAAGTGATATGTCAGCATTCTTTAGCTACTTAACAATCCACTACTGTGGTTTAAAATAGCTTATTTGAGGCTTCATTTCACTGTTCCTCAGACAGATGAGCAGCATTAGCTATTATACAACTGTTACTGCCTAAAGAATCCAAGTAGAGCAGTGATCAGACACAAGCAATAACTTCTCTCATGTAGCTGATTATTTCAGTGTGTCAGAGGTATTCAAAAGTTACCAGGTTTTTAGAGTAGCAGACAGTTGCAAGATGACTCTGAAACATGAATGCTTTCATAACATGCATAATACAAAAGAATGTAGGAGGTAATGACCAAGGGACAGCTGCCTCACTGAGGGCAGTCACAGTTCCTGTGCTGAGAAAGTCAGGCTGGAATTTTACCCTGCAAGTTTAGCATAGGAGCTGTGTTTTGCCATTAACACCTTGGCCCCATCAGCTGAGAGAGGATCAATTCTGCATTAGCTCCTTCCAAAGCTCAGAGCAGTTTTCTGGGGAGTCACAATCCTGGAGAAGCAAAACTTCAGGCTGAATCGGATTACCATGTGAGTCCATCCACCAGAACAGTAATTACACCATGGTGATTCTGCCTTGCCTCTAATCCTGTTTTCCATTCTGTAACTCAGCTATCTTTTTTTTTTTTTCCCCAGTTATTTCTGATTTAATTCTCTATGCTTATTGCATCCTGCTGCCCTGTCCTGAGTGTGGGCAGAGCTATTGTTTCCTATCAGAGAGTCCCAACAACGGGAGACCGGGCAGGATTTTTCTGTCTAAAAACTCACAAAATGCCTCCTGTGCTGCTTTGCTGGTTCAGGTGCAGAACTGTTTGCTATCACAGCTCTGGTGCACGGCTCAAGAAGTCCAAGCACTTCCCAAAAGAAGTGTCAGGGATGGTGCCACTGGACTTTGATAATGCTCATTGGAAAAGGGCTCAGCTGCAGCAAATAACATCAGTACATGTGTCTCAGTCTGAGGTGACACATCTCTCTGGCTTTAGGACAAGGATATCAGCGCCATCTAGTCAGCTGGGGAGTTGGGTGCAAAATCCTTTTAAACAAAGGTGACACTTCTGGCACCAGCTGTGACAGCTGACCTTTCCTCAGATCACTGCACTCCTAATGGATCTCTTAACATGAGCGGCACTGACACATGACAGAACTCCTCAGGCGTTCAGACACTCCACACAAGTCCATTAGATGTTACAGTTTACTGTCAGCTACAGTCAAATCCTGCAGCTGCTGAGGGAACAGGGCATTGCTGCAGGTGATGGCTAGAATATGTCACCAAACTAATACTGAGCACAGTCCGGGGGCTGGCGCTGTCAGGTGCTCTCAGGCAGAGAATTCTGCCCTTCAGGATTGGAAGGGACAAGCGTGAGAGAGGGGCTGAGGTAGAGACAGAGTTATCCTCTGGTTTGTGTCTCAGAGATGCAGTTAACTTTCCTGCTGGTGCTGTTACACTTTTCAGAGAGCCCACATGAGACACTGATGAGGAAGATCACAGAACAGGGCTCTGTAGCTCGGAGAGCCTGTAGGGCAGGCACGTGGCTGAGTGAATGTCAGTCCACAGGGTGTGTGCTCAGGGCAATGGCTTGGGGCATGACACTGCCCTGTGCTCCTTCCAGAGCCCATATCTAGCATTATTTGCATGGGTAAAACTTAAATGTGCTCTGCTGGTGAAGTTTTGCTGTATTTCACCTTAAAACCATTGTGTGATTCTGTGGCTCATGACTATGAAATCCTCCCCACTCACAAAGGGATTCTCTGGATTTACTTGTGGATTACTGATGCTGGGTTGGACTTGATGATTTTAAAGGACTTTGCCAAGCTACACAATTCTGTGAGTTTATCTTCTCAGTGGAACTAACATAGAAGGCCTCTCCTCTTGCCTTTGGAGCTCCTCCTTCAGCACATCCTGCTCATCTCCTGTCCAGCAGCAGACACTGATTAGATCACAGTCATGGGGAGTATTTCTAAGTACTGCTTGAAATCTTTTCCAAGATATGTAGTGGGTCACATCAATCAAAAAAATTAATCCACTTGCTTTGGATTACATTGTGATGAGTTTAGGAACAGGAGAGTGTTGGAGTGTTTTATCCAGCATTTCAAGAAGCTTTCCATGTGCTGGTCACCTTTGTAAATATTGCTGTTGGCAGGGCTGGAGCTTGTTGTTGAAGCAAACCTTTCTGATATTCACTTATTGCCTACTTCAGTGAAACTGTGAACTCTATAGATCCAGAGATCCCCAGGACCACATGTAACCGATTTAGTTAATCAATTAGCTTTTATGAAATTAATCTTCCTGGATTAAGTGGGAAGCCCTGTTGTGGGCTGTACAAATTAGGGAGTGCTGCTTGTGCTGTGTCTCTCCTCAAACTACAGTCAAAGCTCAGGGGATATTTTAAGAATTGTATTTTTAAGCCTTAAATACTATTTGTGGCACGAGTAAGAGAATGTTCTTTCATTACCTGTCAGCTTCCTGAATAACAGGAACAGTGCTGATGAGAGATGAGTCCAGTTAGTGAACCACAGCAACTGGAAAGGGGCTGAAATTTGAACTGTCCTTCACAAGTGCACTCTTTAAAGTTGTAGACAATGCATATAATGCATGCATTTTCCCTGGGTACTACTTGGGGATAAAATATGTGTAATTTCAGTCTTGTGCTTACGAAATTCAATTTCTGCAGCAGATAGCAATGAGAGCAAAGTCCTCCTGCTTTGCCCTGCTGCCAGCCATGCATTTCCTCCCCCTTTCCCCATAGCTTTAATATTAATGCCATCTCACAGTGAGTTGTATCTGTCTGATGTAAGTAAAAACAAGCTCTGCAAAATAAATTTCAGCTTTCAGGCAGTGTGCAGCTAACCCTGGAGAAGAGAAGGGTGTGAGCTGCTTTTTACTGAGAGTGAGCAGGGAGAGAGACAGGGCAGCCCCTTCTGGCCATCACACAGATTGTAGAGAATCAGCTGTGGAGTTTCACCTGAACTTCAAGGAGTTATTTGGGGATTCATGGAAAAATATGGGCACCTTTCTTTGAAGTTCAGGGATTCTCTTGGAGAGTTTTTGAATGAAAATATGACAATGTCTGTAGTACAATATACTTCTGTCATAATAAATATGAGTAACTCCTCCCACTACAGATGCATAAAAAGGCTTGTGCAGGCAAAATAAATTTTCTTGTGTCCCAGTAAGGAAGGTGAGATAGAAACGTTACAAAATCTCTGGTAAAGTTCATTTTTTATTCTTCTAAACAGAAATTGCCTCTGCATTGGTGCAATTCCTGGCATGGCCAAGTGCCTTTTGCATTTGGTGGGGTGGGTGTGAACATGCTGCACCTCTGGTTCCTAAAATAGTTTGAAAGCCATGAAGGGAGTTCTGGTAAATCTAGATCAGGTGCTAAGAAATGATGGTGCCACTCTTCGAGTCTACAGGCATTAGGGCATTCCTCTAAATGAAATATGTTCACTTCATGTCATGTTACAATATATCACGTTGTAAAACAACATGACAGCACGTCAGGATGTGACAAACAACTGGTGTGCTGCATTAAGAAATTTAAATGAAAATTAGTTTAGACCATTTTTCTTCCCATCAGCTGGAAGAACAAGGGCTTGATCTGACATTTGTGGATCAGTTAAGTAACAGAGGGGAGCTGTGTGTTTTAATGCCTTTGCAGTCCCTTGCAGGTGGTCTGTGTGGGTGGGCATCTTTGGACATGTTTAATTGTCTGATGGGATTCTTTGAGAGCATAGGATGCAGTCCTGAGGAAAAGAAAATAGTCAGTTATCACTAACCTCAAGTGCTGTTTGACATAGATTTTGGTAGTTTCAAAGAGAATATGCTCATATACACACATTATTCTGGAGTCACTCCGAGTGTTATTTCTTGTAGAAGAGAAAAGAGCTTCTGACTTTCAACTTCTCTTGCTTGGTCTGCTGGACTGTCTGGGTTACATTTTATTCTTGATTATTTTGGGAGTAAACAGATTTAGTGCCTTAAAAAATGTTTCCCTCTATTATGTTAAACAAAGAGCAGAATATGATCTGTAAAACCACGTATTCTAAAAGTTATATCCAGCCAATCTTATTATAGAAGATTGGGACAACTCCTATTAATATTATGCTACAATGAAAAATGGCCAGTTCTTAAACCTTGTGCTTTAGTTAGGAAGCCAGAATCTTAGTTAAGATTCAGAACTCATTCCTGCTTCAGAGTCCATGACTGCCTAGTTTAATTAATGAAGTCTTATGAAAAGCTTCAGGAAAGGCTTTTAAAAAGTCAAAGTTTTTGGTGAAGATGGTTTTCAAGACTTTGCTGACCCTTTGGAAGAATTTCAGGGTAGATTTTCCTTTATAGACTTTGTGCTGCTGATATCAATTATGTGATTCTCATCTAGATACTTTATAATTCCATTTTTAATTGACTTTGAATTAAGTATCCATTTTTTCATTCAAAATCATTCTCTTATCAAAAACTCCTTAGCCAGTCTAGATGGCACTTAATTTACCATTTCAGCAGTTTCTTGCAAGAGCAATATTATGTAAAATGATTTCAAATCTTAATATTTTGCAAGCTTGGGGGGAAAGAAACTTTTAAAAGTAATTCTTAGAGAAACAGCTCATAGAGCTTGTTTCAAAAGTTACTGAAATAAGACAGACAAACAGCTTGTTTGCACAGGCCTTGTTTCTGCAGGAAACCCAGCTGAAGGCAGAAGGTCTCAAACCAGTTGGACACCTGATAAACTTCTGATTTGGTATGGAACAGTGTGGGAGCTGGAGAGTATTTTTACATCAAAAGAAGAATCCAAAGTAGCACAAGTCCTTTTTAATACACAGAATTGGGATATTTAACATTTAATGTGCTCTATTCAAAATTAAAAACGTATTTATTTATTTATAATTTCTTGGTACTTGGACTTTCAAGACAGATACAACTTCAGCCAATGTTTTTCATCTCCCTCAAAGAGAAGAAAGCAGATAGGTATTACAGACCATGCCCTCTTCCTTATCATTAATTTAAATGGGATCAAGATCTGACAGAGAGCCCTGAACTTTCTCCTGGTGTAGTAGGTGACTTGGTTGATAAGTTCAACCCTGTGGAAATCCTTGCAGGAAAAATACTCTCAGGAGGAGCTTTGCCTAAATCTTACAACAGCAGTTGGGAACTTCATTAGAGCTGGTGAAGGGGGTGGCAGTCACAGGGCTGGGAACAGCATGTCCTCCCCTCAGGGATATGAAAATCTGTGCTCTAAACATTTCTCCAGGAAATCTTGGAGAACTGAGATTACAGCATTTTCAGTGTGTTTTTTTACCTCACTTTTTGAGGCTAAACATTTTATCTGCACCTGTAAGTACAAACTTAGACTTGTTTGTTGAACTAATGTTTACAAATTTTTGGCGTGTTGCTCTGCAGGTAGGGAGCTGTAAGGATAATTGAAGGACTGAACTTAGTATTTAGTCCTTTGGAAAATGCATTCTTTTTGTGCACTCAGAAATGTCTCTTTTCTACCCCTAATGTATTAGCCGTGAAATAAATGTTCATTCAGGTAATATATTGCACTGATATTTTCTGGAGGTTAAAAAACCAGGTTATTCTAGCATGATGTGGTTTTTCTCAGCTGGTGTGTAGGAGACAACATGTCCCTGGAATGGGGCATCCTGAAGAAGAACCAGGGATAGTCCAGGGCATGGTGCTTCTCTCTTTAAGACCCTGTGGAAATGCCTCTTCCAGACCTGCAGGAGTACTTTACAAATTAGGGGAGCAGTGGCAAGGGAGCAGAGCTGTCACTGCTTGCCCCAGGTGGCACAAGCCAAGGCTCAGGACATGAGGCAGTCAGGGTGCTTGGGCTGTGCCTGGTGGATCCATTGAACACATTTCACCTCTCCCAGCAGCACAGTCAAGATCTGAAACAGGTGCCTCTCACTGAATTCTGTCCTGG
This sequence comes from Trochalopteron elliotii, assembly GCA_024734555.1. Classification (NCBI taxonomy): domain Eukaryota; kingdom Metazoa; phylum Chordata; class Aves; order Passeriformes; family Leiothrichidae; genus Trochalopteron; species Trochalopteron elliotii. The sequence continues at coordinate 1,972,998 of JANPWX010000095.1, forward strand.
GTGCTGTCCCTGCTGCTGAACCAAAGAAGTCATCTCTGCAATTAAGGATTTCCCCATGAGGGGCAGGGAGGTTGCATCCTCTGTTCCCTCTGAGACGTTTTTGGGAAGAAAACTCAGTAAAAAAACCACCCTTGCAGACATTTGGGTGATATTTGGAATAGATGGAGCGATTTGGTTGCAACTTTGCAAAGGTTCTCCCTTTTTCACTTTGTCATTATGAGTGCTATCATGCAGAGTAGTTCAGTCCCTGTTGAAGACAGTCCCTAAATGTCAAACCTGAAAGGATACAGCCCTTTAATTAGCAGAGCCATTTTATTCCATGGATGCTCCTTAAGAGCTTCCCTAAACCCTATAATTTCTGCTCTGATAGATTGAAAATTTTTTTATGTTCACTTCTAAATGTCTTTGTTTCTTCTGTAATGGATTAAATGAAGTTTTAACAAGGCTTATGGTGAGATTCCTCATCATTAAAATAACAAATGGTTGAAAAGCTGCCTTCTGTCTTGCAGAAATCTAACAGCATTAGTGGACCATAATCCAGCTGGTAACTGATTGCTGAACAACTGCAAAACCTTTCATACTTTGAGATGCTATCAGTACATAAAATATGTTTTCATGAAGTTTATTGAGCAGCTTATTAGCGGAGGTTAAGGCAATGGAGCTTCACAGATTCCACTTAGCATTCAAAAATATTTTATCTGAGCGTTTCAGATTTTTCAGATTTAATTGAGTTTCTTTAATCTATTCTGAATACATCAAGGTAATGGTTCCTGAAAAATGTGTGATGTTTTCTGGTTCTAGCTCAGTGTTTTTCTGGTTCTAATCAGACTTGACAGACTAAAAAAATTTGTAGCCTCCAAAGAGGGATCATTTTGTTTTGTTCGTATTCTTAGGGTCCTTTTTTCATCAGAAGGATTCTCTCATCTGTCCCTGGAGCTTTCACAAAACACTAAAACTTTCTGCAAAACACTAAAACGTTGCTGGTATTGTCCCAGTGATTCTGTCCTCATTTACAACTTTCCTTAAAATCCTCCCTGGTGGATGTGCTTCATCCTGGCTGCCTTGCCCAGAGACACATCCATCCCAGCTGGGGGCCTCATTCTCCATTGCAGACCTTTGATGCTGCTTCTGTAGAGCAGAGCTGGCACATTTCTAGGGTTTCCCAGGGCTGAGGGGAAGCACTGGGTGATGCAGGGCTGCACGTTCTTCCTCCTTCCCAGATGCAAAGAAACAAAAGGCAAAAAGAAACAAGAAACCAAGGACACGGCTGTAGGAAAAGCACACACACATCCCCCAGCAATCCCTCCCTGCCCTTACAGCTTCTTGAGCTTGTGGGCACCCAAGCACAAGCTAAAGCTGTCCTGAGGCTATTCTTGTTCAAATCACAGATCAGCAAGGAAAAGTGCTTCAACCCACTGCATCTAATTGAGGGACAGGGCTGGAAGAGTGCTGGGAAACACGACCTCTCTTATCTCTCTCTCTTTTTGACAGCCAGAGCCCTTCCATCAGGCTGGAAGCAATCACTGGAAGCTCCTGCTCAGTCCATCTGTCTGTCTGGATCCCTTGATTGTGAGAACATCAGCCTGTGGATGCCTTTTTAAGTCCATCCTATTCTGTACAAATCAAAGTTCTTTTTCTTACTATCACTACAGTCTCATCCCAATTCCTTTCTGGACAGTGCCAGCCTGTTCTCTAGTTTAATCTAATGACCATGTCTTTTGTAGTGTGTTAGCAACAGCATGAAGCATTTCTTGACACTTCTTATGCCTCCTGGACACTGAGTGCTTGACAGTGAGTTTTATGGATTGTTGGCAATGAAAGTTATGAGTGCTCAGCTCACAGCTGAAGAATGGCACCACGCAATTTCCTCCTGGAATTGCAATTTTCCTTTGTTTTCTTTAACTCTGATAAGCGATTTGGATCTTGCTTACATGCTCTGCACACCAAAATAAAACCAATGAAGGGGAATTTTGTTACTGTTTTTCATGCTGCCAGGTCCCAGACCTCAGCATTCAGCTTGCTGGACACAGCACATTCTCACCTATATAGGAATTTCTAAGATCTATGTACATTTTTGTCTCATTTATTTGTGCCTCCTGGAGGCACAAAGGAATTCTTATGTCAGAACTCAGTCTGAGGAATTTGAAAATCTAGCAAAACTAAACACAGTTTACACTTTTCCTTAAACGTGAAGAAACTGTAACAGTTCCATACATTTCTGTAACAAATGCCCTTGAATTTTAAACTTGTTCTTCATTTCTTAGATAAGCCTCTACAGATGATTAAAAATATTTTCATTGTGTTCTGGCTAGCAGATCCAGAAACATAAATGTTGAAGAATTTTTACTACCCAGTATTTGCATTTGAAGCCATTTCATTAATTTCATGTTAGAGAATATAAATGTCCTATTAAATTTTAATTGAAAGATTGCATGAAAACCTGTAACTATTACTACCCCAGACTTGTCTTTCTGACATGGTAATTTCACAAAACTACAAAAACCTGAGGTTTTGGTTTCCTCTAGAGGTGCTTTGAGAGAGCTCCACGTAAACGATCTCCAAGGTCACTGCGGTGCTGTTTCGGAATGCCTTTAAAAACATGACTGGCAAGAGATCTCTCAAAATTAAAAGTCTCTGCACAGATAAAATATGACAGCCCTGTCTACTGTGATTACTTCAGTTCTGCAGCATTGTCAGTCATTCCCAGTCATTCCCTTTGACTTTTGGAGTCATGCTCTCCACGCTTCCTCTCCTCTGCCTGCCCACCCTGGGGCAATCCTGGGACAAGACAAGAAAGGTCTCATTCAGCTCCTTGGTCATGCCTCTCCTCCCTGTAGTTCCTCTGTCTGCCTTGTTATCTCCCCCAGATAACAAATCTGATTTTCACCTGTCTTCACCCAGTGTGATTTGAAATGCAAAGACACTTGACCAAAAGGGACAAGGTATTGGAGAGATGAAGGATTTTTCACCTGTGCCCTTTGGCTCCAGAAGGGATATATAAACTGTACCAGGCTGCAAGAGGAAACCCCTTCTAGGTTTGTTTATTTATTTACTTATTTATGCTAAGGCAGGGTTGCACTTTGTAGCTTCCTCCTCTGCCATGTCCCCATAACGATCTAAAATGTCAGGGGGAAGTAGCTGGTTTTATTTCCTTAAAGAAAATCAGTGCCTTTTGTTCCAGGCCTGGGTGCCATCTGCCGTACTCGAGTGTCTGAGCAGCAGGAGGTGTTTGAGTAGGTCCAGAGAAGTATTTTTATGTCATTCCTAAACCAGTTCTAAACTACTGATGGTCTCTGTGTTAAAAAATAGGTTGCAGAGGTTTAAAAATCAGGAATGCAAGTAAATATCTGTTTACTGCCTTGTTTCTAGAGGGGGAAGCCGAGAGAGGTCAAGGGAGGAGGGAGAGGCAGCTAGAGGCAAAGATTTGTATTTAGGTTTAATTGGTGAGGTAAGCACTGGAGATACCCAGGGGCCTGAAATGTATCCAGTCCTGAGCAAGTGCAATTAAGACTTTGGCAGAAATGCTGACTGACCTACTTTTGGAGTAAGGGCAGGGGGAAGTGAAGGGGCAGCCTGGCCAGCATCTCCCCTGTGCTACTGCCAATCTCTTGGGAGCAAAGACAGCCAGACCTGCCTCAAACGTGGCAGCTGCCCTGTGCCCAGCAGCTGGCCTGGGGCAGGAGGAGGGGAAAAAAACCACTGCTGGCCTGGGAAATTTGTGGATTAAATTTAGAAAATGGTGGTGTAGAGATTACACCTGCAGGAGAAGGACTTGTTAGAGCACAGGGTGGATCCTTCACCTCTTACCACAGTGTGCACAGCTGATAGCCCTGTTCACAGCTTGGTGACAGCTTCTTCTTCAAATCCCCAAAGGTTCTCAGAAGAAGCCTCTCAGTGAGCCAAGTATTATCAGCAATGGAGGAATTTGCACCTTTTGAGCTGCTGAGCTCTGCTGTGATTCCCTGTGCCTGTCACCTCCTCAATACGGTTGAGTTAAGCAGAACCTACATTTTGTTAATTTTCTTGCTTGATCACAGTTGTATTTGGGGACAGTTGATGCTTCTGCATTTTGTTGGGAGTTTGTCCCATTCCTCCCTCCAGTGCCAGTCTCCTTTTAGTGAGGGGGGTGACAGCGACTGGCTTGGGTGAGGAATTGATCAGCTGAGCTCAGTAGCACAAGGTTAACACCCAGGAATTTCGGTAGATCCCAGAGCATGAGAAAGTGAGCTGGTGGTGCATTCATCTCTACTGAGGAGTCACATCTAATTGTACAGTTTCACAATGAGGAAGACTGGTAGGAAGCAGAAAGAGACTGTGAGCTGAGAGGTACACGTTGGTCCTGCCCTGTACATCAAGGCTTCTTGGTTTCCATATGTGACATTCTGTCATTCCACAGGTCCAGAGAGACTGCAAAGGGAAAAGGATGTGAATCTCATCTCAGCTACGTGCCTGCCTCTCTCAGACAGTTTGCCTGAACTACTTGTCTCTTCCTGAGAAAGACATCAGGAAAGGGATGTGTTTCAGGTGCCTGTCACTCAGAGCAGTGGTAACAAGCTGTGCATCCCTCACTGTTATCGATCATGAAAAATGCTTTAAATTAGCCAGATACCCCCTAGATCTCTACCATGTTCTGTTCCCTATCAAGAAAATTGATAAAGGCATCGCTCTTCCTCTGTTGCTTCCTGTTGCACTAAATTCACCTTGTGTTTAACATCATTGTTGGGAGTCTGTGAAGGATTATTGCAGTAATGAGGATAATTCATAAAGGGGCTTTGTGTTCTTCAGAGCTATTAGTGCCTGAACTACAATGGAGGCTGTCCCAGAGAGGGTGGAACACACTTTTCCATGAGCTTGGGAGTGTGCAGGTCTGAGGCTTGGTGCATGGAAATTCCTAACAGCATTACTGACTCATGAACACCACTTCAAGCCTGCTTCTGGATGCTGCTGCTGTAATTGAGCATGCTCATTATTTATAGGCTCCCAAATTAAGCATTCATTTATGCTGTGTTTGGAATAAATGGAATTAACAACATGCCTTTTGGTGAAAGAGCCGCAGATGCAAACAGAAGCGTTCACAGCTTTCAAGTCTTGTGTTTGTTTACGTCAGTGAATGTGGACTGAGAGAACAACTTCCACCGCTGATTATTTTCAATTAAAGCTTGAGGAATTTTAAGAGGAAACTGTCACAATGCTGTGATCAGGGATATTATAGCCTCTGGATGCAAATTAGCCACCAAACTTTCAAACAACAGATTTACAGGATCTGCTTCAAATTAATTGCCAACTGGCCGGGAGCACCTCCAGCTCTCAGCCTGCCTCCCCGGCGGGTGGAGGAGGTGCTGTGAGGGTGTCCAGGCTGCTGGGCTGCAGGTGGTGGTTTGCCTGGGAGGAGAAAGGGATGGGGACAACTTTCTGAAGTGTCCTTCAAGGATTTTTTCCACCAGAGTCTTCTCACTGCAGTTGCTGGATGCAGCTGGGGTCCAGCTGATCTGTTCTCTTGTTCTCTCTCTCTCTCTCTCTCTCTCTCCCCAGCCATGCCCCAGAGCACCAGGCAGCCCCTGGACTCTGCAGACAGGCAGAGGAAAAGTGGGAAGCCAGGTCCAGGTCACACTAATTTATTCCAGGCAGACCAAAGCTGTGTTCTTAAAAAATGCATGTTGGTGTGGGACTGGAACAGGAAAGACTTGTGGTATTCAGGACTGAGGTCTGCAAGATTCTAAGATGCAGAGAAAATTTACCTGCTGTTTTTTTGCACTGGGCAGTACTTACTTCTGCTTCTGTAAGCATTTAAGCATTCTGTAAGCATGTGAGTAAAAGAAAATACAATTTTTAACACTCCTTCAAGACATAAACACTGTTTCTTAGATTTGTGTCTAGTGTATAGCCAGTAGAGAGAAATCATTTTTCATTCTCCTTTTCTGTGGCATGAGATCTAATAGTAACTTCAGATGCTTAACAATTTGTGCATTTGTTTTTAAGGCAATAAGACAGAGCCATTTGTTCCCACAAAAGAAGTCCTAGTAAATTTTGGCAGTTAGTGTTTTTATCCTAATATACATTCTTTATGATAATTTCTTACGGGAATCGAAGTAATTTGCCTACCTAATGTTATCTTTAGTAAATCTAAATAAAAGAAACTTGAGCAAGATCTCCTGTGGCTCTGTAGTGGATTTATGCTTCCTGTGCCACAGTCACAGAATACAGGCATGATGCTGGTAAAGAATTTTTTATTTTGCTCCAAGAGCTTTTGATGTGTATAATTCTTACTGGCATGGGCTGCAGCTTATATTCAGGATGGTTTTAAAGACCACCAGCAGCAGCCTTTGGTAAATAGAGAGCATGGAGAAAGGATGAATTGTTTGCACTTTGGTGCCAGAGTTTAGACCAGAAGAGAGTTTGGGTCCAGAGGAATAGTTGTTGATAATTTGAAGGAACTAATAAGTACCATTAATACAGTGACCATGTAAAACAATGCAGTATGTGCAAAGCATTATTGAGTGAAAAAGCAAAAAACAACAACAAAAAAAAAAAAAAAAAAAAATCACCCAAAGAAACCAAAAAACCAAGTAGTATGTGAACCTGTGAATATTTTTGGAGTTTTCTTGAAATGGGAGAGATTTTAACTAGTAGAAAGCTTTCTATCTGATAGGCCCCATGACTTGGCAAATTCTGGCTCACAGTTGCATTAAACACTGTATGGACTGTCTCTGCATCCCTTAAATGGGGGAGCCTGCAGGGAAAGGAAAACATTTACTAGGTCCCACCTGTTGCAATGATAAATCAGAAACCTCAGCATGAGAAGCCTCACTGGAAATCTCCTCACCTTTGCATTGCTGTGTTTAGCTCTGGGACTGCATTAAACAACTGCATGTGAATTAATTGCTATTAGTTTGTGTGTTGTTTGGTGCTTAAATCACAGAATGTTAAAAGAGGAGCTGCAAAGGAGTAGTAGACAACTAAAAGAAGCTGTTTGGGACCTTCTCATCTTTCCTGTGTATTTCACGTGTCACACCAGGAACCTTGGGACCAAAGGCACAGCAGTGAGTGAGTTCAGCACAAAACATTAAGGTGGAAGCAAAAGCAAACCAGAAAAACGCTGGCTTTTGTGCATTGTCCACCACAAAACCTCCTTATGGCTTTGCTGTAGCTCTTAGTTTCCCTTCATCATAAACCAGAATAGATTAATTTCTCCAGCTGTGTAGATTGTAGAGCAATACCAGTAGTTTTATGTTCAAGTTTAATGCAGTAATCAGTCTTTTAGAGGATGATAAGCAGTAAACAGCATGCAATATTTGAAGGCAGATGACCTACTATGACCTACAGGAGGGTGGCTGTGGCAGAATAGCCAAAATGTTGTTAAAAAGCTTAATATTTAATTTGAAAGTTATGAAAGGTATTATGCTATTGAGCGATTAACAGCGTCCCCACTGAGACAAACTATTTTTACCAAACACAAATAATTTCTTCTGGCCTCTTGTCTTCAAAAAAGATGAGAAAAGCAAACATTTTGGAAAGATTATGCCTGAATATAAATTATGCTAGGAATTAAACTATCAGCTTGACCCTGTGTTAATCTCTGTGTGTGACACAGCTTCGAAGAGCCACAACTCCATATCAGAGTAGTAGAAAACATCATTTCATATTTGTTTGAAATCTGTGGTCAATTTCAATTCAGCTGCCATTGTCATTCTTTCATGTTTGTTTTCTGTAAATGTTTCTGTGCTCAAGCTCTATTAATGAAATTACATCCAGGAAGTAAATATTTATCTAAAATAGTCACCAGAATCAGATTGTGAATCCCATAATAACTTTTGGCATTGTCATTTTGTACTGTTGTGACCATTGCCATCCAAAATGCGTGCTGCAAATCCCAGGGAGTCATACAACATTTATATAAATTACACCATACATGAAGAATTATGAAAAATTGATTGCAATGTACATTATTCAATAATTTGCCAACCAAGATTATTTGCTGCTGACAGGCTGAGCAGATGTATCGAAGCGACAGGATGTCCACCAAGAGAAAATGCTCAAGGAAGATTCTTTTTTGGATGCCTTTAAAACTAGTTCAGATATCAACAAAACTTTGATACAGCCTTCTTCAGTGACTGGTAAAACCACAAAGCAAAATGTTGCCAGGAAAGGCAACTTTTCATCCTTAAATAGACTTAATATTTTTTCATTTCAGAAGGGACTATGATGTTCATCTCACTAGATATAAAATACAGACCACAGAGCTTATCATCCACAACATTTGCAGTGAGCTTCTGGTTTCTAAACAAGACCAAAGGAATCCATTCCCAGGCCAAATCAGAATAAATTGCTTTTCTCTTTGTAGTGTAGGGACAGAGGTTTCTAGATCTTGCTCCAAAGGTTTAAGAGTGCTGCTCTTTTTGCATGTGTGAAGTCCACTGTGTGTGTTATCTGCCTGGGAAAGATGGAGATCAATGGGATCTGTACTGCAGCCATGAAACATGTTCAGCTTGAAATCATATTTTCAGGACAACTTGAAAAAAAATATTGTGTTTTCTTTTTTGAGGGGAAGCTTTGAAAGAAACCTTACAACGTCGTTCTCTAAGTGATAAAGTACAATTGCTGTGTAAGAAACACATGGTGGAAAAGCATAAGGAGGAGAAAACTTGGCAGAAGCAACAATCCATAATTTAGAAATGATGCCGTCTTATCGCGTTCTGCAAATGTCATTCCCACCAGGAAGTTAAATTACTGCACCAAAGCATAGGCAAAGAGAGCAAAATTATGACCCAGAAGTCTTGCTCTCACATGGCTGGGGAAGCATTCCCTGGGCTGTGTGCACAGCTGGATTAATGCCAGGGAGCACAGTCCTTGAGCTGTGCAGTCCTTGCCCTTGTACCAGAGCACATGGGGGTTTTACATCTCCCACCCTGGAAACTCTGCTTTTTTCCACAGATAGAATAAGCCTTGCTCACAAGCTTTTCTTGCTTTGTCTTCCCAGAGAGAAAAGATGCTGAGGTCAGATGGTTTTTTAAAATTAAGCAAGGCACAATGCAAAGTGTTTCCAAGGAGTAGACGAAGGAAAGTGATATAAACCCTTCCCGTGTGGGCAGTAACTAGAGGCTTCTGTTGAAACATGCAAACATTTGGTATGATTGCCTTTCCTTGAGTTTTCTGCTGCTGTAGCTGCAGTTAATTTGTGCTGCAGGAGCAATTCCCAGCTCTAAGCAAGGAATAGCTGTCCCAGGTCTTATGTGCCAGGTATAACAAGACGTTTCCTCTTCCAAGAAATTTCATGTACCTTTGCTCCAGCAGATTCATCTGTAACTGTCCCTCTCTGCCTGAGGTCTGGCCTGCTCAGGTATAAGCCAGTTCTCACCTTGAACGTGGCAAAATTCACCTGGGCAAGGATGTATCCAGGTCTGTGCCTGGATTTGGGAGTCTAAACACCTTAGCTCAGCCATTGGGATGCCATTGGAGTTGTTTGGTTTTTTACCCCAGAGCTGGATCACATCTGGCTGAATAGAAACACCAGCTGTGGGGCTTAGGTCCTCCTGCACCTGCCTCAGAATTGTGCCTTTGGGAATATTTCAAATATAGCTGCGTTTTCAGGGGACAGAAAAATGTTCACGTTAAAAGTGTTTCTTAATTAACTGCATCTGAGTAAATAATTCACAGCGAATAATTAACTGATGGATTTAGCCAGTCTCTTTTTCTTTCTCTTTCTTTTTTTTTTTTTTCCTGTGCACAAAACGTCCTTGAAGAGATTGCAGGTTTCTTAACTTCCTACAGGAGTGTGTCTGATATTTTATCTGCCATTTTTATTGGGTTGTTTGGAATGGGTTCCTTACTTGCCTCAGTGAGACTTCTACAGACAGGAACTGAAAAATAGAAATATTGCTATCTGCAGGACAATTTAAGCACCCATGCTATGGGGAAAAGGAAATGTTAAGATTTAAACACATTTTTATGGGTAAAGCTCATTTCAAGGTGCTAATTCTATGTCTGTACTTAGCAGACAGTGGTATTTCCTTTGATGGGCACTTCCTAAAGCATAGCAGCTGGATTCCAAACCTGAAACATATTCTTTTTGATCTTCATGGACCTTTTCCTGTCTGAAACCTCCCGGCAGAATCAAGTCCATTGCCAAACAAAGAGCCTCACCCTGTGCAGGGGTAATGTCATTATTCAGTCCAAACCTGCCCTGCAGGACAGTGTTATCCCAGAAACTCTGTGACAGGGACAGTCAGCTGAGTCCGGCAGGTTATTCTGTCAAGAGGGTGGGCTCTTCCTTTTTAGTTGGGAAATCATCACTTTTTGGGATTTGAAACTCACTGCCAGCTCAACCCATCCATCTTTGTGGTGTTGCTTTTGCAGCAACATCACCCAAATGTGGCAGCTCCTTTTTCTTGCAGACAGACAGATGCAGCTTATTTGCCTCCTGCCTATATTAGCAGAAATTTTTGCATAAATCTCTTTTGGGCACATCACAGTGAAGGAGCCCTGGAGCATAACCCAGCTGACTGGCAGTTCTGTGTGTCTTTGGTGACACAGGAATTTCACCTGTTGCTCTGGGGAGCAGGGAAGAGAAAGCAGGCTGCAAGTTTAATGATGCCTCTGGGTTGATGTAAAAATGGGGAAATAGAAAGTGGGACAACAAAATGCATTTGAGGGGTGGGTAAGAGGGTGGCATCAGATCTTTCACCCCATCCGTTTGGACTGGTAAGCAATGCTTCTGAATTCCTGGTGAGGAATATTTTCACACCTTGTGACAGAGCTGCAGGCATGATGTGATCCCAGCTTCAGCCCTCTGAGCTCTGGCTTGGAGCAACATGGGCAAAAAATGCCCCAGAGCTGAAGTGCTCCTTGTTGGATTAGCATAACAGGAGGATAAAATAAAGCAGATCGTTTGCAGCTGCTTCATGCACCATGTCTGGGGCAGGGAGTTCCAGCATCCTGCTGGAGATATCTGCCCCGTAGCATCCTGTGGCTGCTAAGAGGAAAGGCTCAGCCATGTGGGTTAATGGATGTTGTTTCTCACACAGGAAAACCAACAGAGAACAGCATATGGACTCTGTGACAGGAGTGACTGTAGGGTACTGGACTCCACTGATTTGATGGTTTTCCTTACATCCTCCTTAGCTGTAAAACTCTAATAAAGAAGAAAGAGGCCATTATATTAATGGCATTATAGGGATTGCAGCATGATCTCTAGAACTCATGGGGATTCCTCTGATGTCCAGAATAAATTCTCTTCTATTCTAATGACCATAAACGACCTCTCTCCAAACCTGGTATTGATGAAATAGCTTTAATGTTTCAACATCAATGCTCCAAGCTTTGCTGAACAGTGACATTAATCTGATATTGCACAGCACATGGAGAAGAACAGCCAAAAAATATGTTGGCACTTACAAAGTTATGCAGCTTTCTAGCCTGACAGCCTTCATGGTATTTTCCCACCAAGTGGGAACAAGTCGTGGGATACAAATGACAGAGAGATCTTCCCTTAGAGCATGATGGAAGGAATTCAGAAGTGGTTGGAAACTGCATATAATTTCGAAGAAAACAGTGTAAACAGAGGAAGTTTTTCGTAAAGTTGGTGTACCTCTGCTCCTGTGTTTGTTTCTGTCAGGTTGCAATCTATTTTCTTTTTCCTAGCAAACGGTTTTGATTACTTACCATATCTTAATTAATATGCAAACACAGACATGGATTTTTACAGCATAAAAGCAGAGCCATTGGCTGATTTATGATTTTAATCAGGTCAGCCTTAGCTGATATGCAGTAAGAAATAATTAGCTGGCTGTTTGTACACAGAATTGCATTGTACCTAACCCTTCAGAGTCAGCTTTTCCTGACACTTCAACCCCCTGCTGATTTTGTTTTCTTAGCATTCCTTCTGGTCTCAAAATAGGAGCATGTAGTAGTTTGCCACCACTGAGGTCATTGTCCTCAATTCTTAACTAAGGGTAGGTTGGTCATTTGCAGGCCTTAGGAATAGGGCTAGTAGAGAATTGGCTGAAAGACTGAATTTGGGGCTTGACTAATCATCACAGCGGCCAAAAGAATTGCTCAGGAAAATCTCTTTCTGGGTATTTCAGAGCAGGTCTTGCTCTCTGCTTTGATATTTCTGATGTTACCAATGTGTTTCAAATGCATGTACACATATTTTAAGTATACCTAGGGGCTCAGACAAGTAGGACATATTGGTATTGACTGGCCTGAACTGGACCCCATCCTTTCAGAAACTGGGGCACAGATCCAGGCTTCCCTCAGAAAGGGAAATGCTGCAGTTACTGAGTGACTCTTTCTCCCACTCCTCTCCCAAAATCCCAGCTGTACCAGTGTCCCTGGTAACCAATTATGCTGCTGTTTCTGTCCTGTGCAAAGAGGGATTTAGATTACAAGATTTTCAGCTTAATCAGTTTTATCTGTGTATTTTGTGTGCCTGGTGCCACCACTGTAGTTGCTGGACATTTTATGTCACACTGCACCATGTGAAGTGTAAATGCTCTTGGTTTGTGACTCTTACCTGTTCCCTCCATGTTAACGTAGGAAGTTTGTAAAGTACTGAAACCTGTCTGGAATCCTAAGTTTCATTAACCTTTTGTGAAAACCCAGAATCCTCTCATGTTGGGGCCCAGGCAGAGGACATGGTTTCTAATGCTGCTTCTCTGCAAACTAATTGATGTATCTGGCACCAGCCAACTGACATCAAAACATTTGTACAGATGTGAGGCTCTGTCTAGACTAGATAATTGCTTCCCCTTTTGGCTTGATTTCCCTGGTTGCCAAGCTGGGTAACATTTAACCTTGACTTCTGGAGGCACAGCCACTGCCCAAGCCCTCCTAACGAGGAGCCATCCAGCAAGTTGACATGACAAGACCACGTTAATCTGAGTCCTCTGCCTGTGAGGCTGCTCAGACTGCACTCAACGCTGATACATGCTGCATTAATCCTCTTTCTGTCCATACATCTTAATTCACCCTCAGAGCATGGCTAAGTCCTTTTGTTAATTGTTTTCTCCCTGCCTCCCCCCGTGAAGCGAAGTTCATTCTGTGAACAACACGGATGCAGCAGGTTAATAACTATTGATGTTGCCACGTTAATAATGGTCCTGCTGCCCATGAATCTGAGCCTCCCCCTCACGAGGTGCTGGACACGACCTACTTAATCATTACATCTCCCTGTCCATGGATCTCAGCTCACCCTGTGAAGTGTTAATCATTCTGACTGGCTAATCACGACCATTTCTCACTGTCCAAGGGTGTGAGTTCAGCCTACGAACAGCTCCAGTGTCCTTGTTACTCCTTGCAATCTCTTACTGCTCACAGACTGCGGAGGACAGGCATGTCTCTGCTGATCACTTCAATCCCTCGCTGAATACCTGCAGGCTGAGGCTCTCCCCGTCCTGTCCGAGCCATGCCCAAGGCACTTTATTCTCCTTCCATCCCCAATTCTGAGCCACTCACTGCAAGTCCTTCTCTTCAACAGCAAAGTTTCCCTCTGGCAGTTGCCTCGGTGCAAGCAGCTGTGTGCCACCTCTCCAGAGTGACACGTTGAGTGACAGAGCGTGTTTGCCCGCAGAGCAGCCCGGCTCGGTGGGTTGGGTGCTGAGCTCCTGAAAGGTGAGCTCAGAGCACGGGGATAAGCATTAACTCAATGAGACATTTCAGCTCCTTCTGCTGAGCTGCACCGTTGTGCTGGGCAGGTCTGATAGGACTGTAAAACTAAATAGGTGTTGATGTGGTGCCACACGCTGTTCCCTTATGCTGGCTCCAGCATGGGGCCCGGTGCTTTTAATGAACATTTACAGCTGTTAATGCCTCTGCCTCCACCAGCCGGGATCATTGTGGGAGCTGAACGGACGTGCAGAGGGAAGATCAATCACAACTTTAGGGCATTGTAAAGTCCCACCACCTGCACCTGCGGGATGTGGTCCTGATGGAAGCCTGGAAAGGGCATCAGGGAGCTGTTGGAACCACACAAATTGCAGGAGACACTTTGTGAACTCAAATGTCTTTAATGCAGACATGTCATTGCAGTGAGGGCTATGGAACTGCATGTGGTATTTGAACAAGAAACTTGGCTCATTGTCAGCAGGTTTCCCCCACATGCTCTGTACAGCTCCTCCCAAGGCTCCTTGAAGTTCTGGCTCTCTCTGCAAACCCAGTTACCTTCAGCTGCAAGTAGAACTGACCAGCAGCTTTAAAGGAATCTGCTGAAAGCAGATCTGTGAGTCAAAGAGGTGGAAGTAACAGCATGAAGCAAAATCTAAAAGGAGCCACCTCTTTCTCCGGAGAGCCACAGAGCCAGTGTCAGCAGGCATCTTTGGGAGGCAGAGATCATCTTTCCTGCTGGATCCCAAGTGCTGCCCTTTCCCCAGACACTTGGGCAGCTCACTGCAGTTTTATTAGGTGGCACAGTAAACTTGTTGTTGAGTTCTTGCTTAATTTTTCAATTCATTTCCCCCCTCTCATCCTCAGATTGGTTTGGGAGTTTAGTTTAATAAACAGGCAGTTAGGTTGATAAAAAGTGGCATATTTTTTGCTGTGGCAGAGGCAGACTCAGGGGCATTTCATGCATGTGCTTCGAGAATAAAAAACTGTCACTCTTGGGTACAGTGGTAAATAACTTTTTTCCCCAGCAAAATACTGGGAGTTCTTTCATGCAGATGATTTTATGTTTTGTGAAAATGCAAGGGAAAGGGAAGACTGGTGCTTTGGAAAACAAGAAAGAAAAAGGTGGAGGGAGGGCGAATTATACGTAGTGTAACAAATTAAAATAAAGCAAACTATGAAAAGATGAAACTAAATGCAGCAGAAATGTTTAGGCTCACCAACTGCTGGCATTTTGAATTAAAGGGACAGCAGTTAACAAAGACTGATCTTGAAGAGGTTTATGAAGATATTTCCCACTGGTGTAATTGGAGGAGTATGGAAAACTGGTGCTGCTGCTTTTGTATAGTGCCAGGAATGAAGGGAGCAGATACATCCTTTTATTTGCTCATGTTAGGCTGCCTGGTTGAGGTTGTTAAAGCAGGTGAGAGGAGCTGAAGCTTCCATGGCCCTTCCTTGGTAATGGAAAGTGACAGCCCCCCAGCACCTGAACTGCTGCTCTGCAAAGGGAGGCAGGTAAATAGACCAAATTTTCATTCTTGTTTGTAAACATCTCATTTGCAAACACAAAATGCTTTTTTATGATTTCACTTCTGGGATGCCCTGAGCACACAGCTCCCAGTCTCTTCTCTGATTAGCTCTGGAGTGAGGCAGCCCAGCCTCAGTTCCCCAAACAGCTCCATCCCTTCACACAGATTTAAAACGTCTCCATCACTGTAGCAGATACACTGTGCATGGACAAGGAAATCACATTTTTTAAAGAAGTTCAGGAACAGAAATCTCATTCCTAAAGATAATTTCAGCCATGTCTGCACTGCCATAAAGCCCAACACTAGGAGCCAGCCTGCTGTTTCTACTCACCTTAAATCTTAAAGTGTAAGCTTTTTAATGCTGTGGGGTTTTTTTAACCAGGCCAAGAAGCTTTCTCCAAGCCAAGATCTGAGAACACTGACTATATTTACCACGTGTAATTCATTTTAAGGATAGTGACAAAAACACTTATCTCAGGAAACATGAAAGCTGGAAAGAAGAAAAGGCAGCAGGGACATAAAGTATGAATTATCAGAGCTTTTCTCATAAGCCTGACTGTGTGAGAAATTGAAATATTGAAGTTTCTAGTTTGACTATGTTGCTCTTGGACAACTACAGTAACCTGACTGGTGTAGCATCAGGAGAAGGAAAGAAGTGATCCTATTATTGCCCTTAGGATTTGTTCTGTGGAATCACCAATATTCATCCACTGGTGAATATGCTGCAGTTTCTCTTGTCTTGCTGTATTTGTATCCCACACCTGACAGGTGACACTGATTTGCTGAGGTTTTTCTGGTCAAAATTACAGCAGGATCTCTTAGTGCTGGAGATGTGATAATTTGGGTGTGATAACTTCTCAGCCCTCTCTGGGGTTATCTTGTGGAATCTGTTAAGCCACATGTTTCTGACTCTGTTCACGGACTCCTCACGATAAAGGCTTCTGGGGCTTTTATTTCAAAAGTAAATGTTTATTTGTTATCAATAGTTTAGGCTCACCAACTGCTGGCATTTTGAACTTGCAAATAGCTCTGACTGGCAAACATTTGTATGTTGACCACCTAATGCTCATGGTTTAAGGGGGAAAGCCAAGTGTGGTACTTAATCCAGTCCCCACAATTTTCTCCATCTGAAACCTTGAGGTAGCTCAAAATCAAGGGATAAAATAAAACAGAGGATCTTCTGGCTTAAGGGACTGGAAGGACTTTCTCCACCTTCCTGACAATGCTTCAGGATTTGATTCCACAATACCCTGCACCTATTCCTTCTTAATAAAGGGACTTCCCAAGTTATTAAATTCTGTATTTCCCCTCGTCCCTGAGAGCTCTGCAGACACCTCGTGGCTGGGCACCAGCACCAGGTCCTGCCTTCCAAAGGGTCTCACTGGTCAGTGCCACCTCAGACCCACCCCTTCCCCAGCCCATCCCAGATGCACACCCAGGGCAGGCTCCCTACTCTCAAATTTTATCTTCTCCAACTCCCCAAATCCTCTTTTTAAGATGAACATGATAAAATAATAAAGAAAATGTCATTTGTGCAGGTCTGCCCCTGCTCATTTCCCAGTCTCAGACTTCTTCAGGGAAAAAGAAATACCTGCAAAAGAAAAGAAAGGGAAAATCATCATCAACAGAGTTATCTGTAACAAACAGATTTAGGAATTTGGTGCAAATGAAAATGAGGAGTCTCTTGGGAAAAATATGGACTTTGTTTGGATTTTATATTAAAACTCTCACAGTGGGAGTTTGCATGGATTTACACAGGCCTCTGCTAAATTACTTTAAAAGAAAAGATCATTTCCAAGCCAAATGATCTGTTGGGATGAATAATTTTCCTGATTTTGAATGGATTTTTTCCAGGAGAAAATCTGGCCCATCTTGCTAAACCAAATCACAACTTGGACTGTGGGCCTGGAAGCAGGACACATTTGGATGTTTTAACCTCCACTGAATAGCAAACAGAGGATGCTGATGTCATGCAGTACAAAATAAAATAAAACAATATGTGTAATGAGCTGATTTAAAATGCAGCTTTGAAAATAAATTCACTTTCCATTTTCTCACAATCCATCAGGGCGTCAATAGGTCTTTTATGGCTTCAGCACATTGTTATTAATAGTGCAGAAAAATGCAAATCACAGGTTTATGGGGGCTCCATTAAGTTTCCTGTGGATATTCCAGGACAAGTAAAATGCAGGTTAGACATGCAGTGGCACAAGGGAAGGGTGGGCAGGGTGGGAAACACCCTGGCAGTCTGGAGATGCTCACATTTCATCAGAAATAGTTCCACCCGTGAATTAACTTAATCCAGTGAAGCTCCATGTGGGTTTCCCAGTTCATTACTATGAGTAGCTTTGAATAAATTTGGTGTAATTCATCTCCAAAGAGAATAAGATGAATTCCAGTGCAGCCGTTCCTAACCAGAACTTCAACTGGCCACAATTCTGGTTGAGACGTTCAAGGGATCGATCTCAACATTTAATTTGTATTTGCTCTCTTGAGGGCTCCTGTGTGTGGAAATACTGATGCCTGTCACTATGTCCCCACAACCTTAAAAAAGTCGTAATTGCCAGTGGTGTCCTGTTCCTACATTTCCTGCAGCTGATCAGTAAATAATGTACCTATCCATCCTCCACCCAGTGAGACTGGTGTGTTTTACTCCTCACTTTTGAGTGCCATTCAAAATTTATTACATATTATTACAAAATTATTACAAAAACAGCATAAAATGGGTCTTCATTTTGTTTTGATCTTATCTTGCTTTCAGCCATAGCAGCTACCCATGCAATGGTTAAAGTGCATTTTGACCTTGAGGCCTCTGGTGATTACTAGCCTATTTATAAGGAGTATTATGGACTGCAGGAGTATTTTGTAGCCTTTAAGAAGATGTTTCTTTGAATGCTTCAATTTAAGACCCATTAATAGAGATTAGAGAAACTTTCTGGTCTCCTTCAGATTCTGGTTGTTTTTGTCAGTCAACGCAGTATAAAAACACAGCTACATTTTTCAATATTAATGATCAGCTGTAAAAACCTGACATAACATTTTTAGAGCACTATAACTAATATTTTTATTATCAAGTTACAACAGTTTGCATCAAATATGTATCATCTGTAGTTAACTTTAAAACTTCTACGACTTGATGGTGGACTAATTAAGTTTATAAGTATATGGGTTTGTTTGAAATACTGAGGACTTTACATGGAGGATGTAAAACTGCCTGCCAAACTTTTCCTGCTGGAACAGCTCTGACAGTGCATCTCAGTTCACAGGCGGAAGCAGAACCTGGGAGTTGAATTATGGCTTTGCCTGCAGTATTAGCTTAGGGCACAAACCTGTCTGCTGGGGTGGCAAATTGAGCTTATCAGTCACTTGACCCATTAATAGAGCTTAAAATTCTCCTGTGCTGGACTTGAGGGGATGCAGTGTTGCCTTGAACTCCTGGGAATGTAGCTTTCAGAGGCCTTGCATAGTCAGAATCCTCTGGGAATTTTCATTCTTGAGGGAATAAGAGGGAAAGGGGTGAGGAGATGGAGGGAAGGATGAAAGAGAAGCTCCCTGGACTCATAGGTGATAGACTATGGGAATGCAAAATGGGCTCAATCACAGTGCCATGGCTAAATTGCATAATGGAGGTGCTGGAGAGATAATTAAAGCCTGTTTTAAACTGCTTCACCATGCTTATTCTTATTCTCAGTGACTTGCCACAAAAAGGAACAGGTACAGGCTCATCAGCCACTGCTTTTCTTGTTTCACCAGAGCAAGCTCTACTCTCTCTGATGCTTTGGCAGTGACACCAACTCTGCTTTCACACAGCACCCCCTCCCAAAGGTCTGGCAGGGTTTTCAGAGTGACCCCTTGGCCCCTCTGGGGTTGCCTTTCAAGGGAGGCACAGGAAAGGTGGAGAGACCTTCTCTGCATCCCCAGCACCATTGGCTGGGCAGCCTGGCTGGTCACACCATCTGTGCAGGCTCAAAATATATTCTGCAGAGCTTGTGGGGAATGGGATGATTGAAATATTCGCTTGGAGCTGCTTTAATTGTCCCAGCAGTGCCCCTGAAATATCTTTTGTGCATGAAATGGAACCACTTAAAAGTGTTGCAAAGGTTTGACCCTGTGCTAGATGTACCAGTGCTGCCCTTGGGAGCAATCCCAAGTATCTCATATATTCCTGAGGTATTTTTTTATGTTTCTAGGTGACTGGTACCAGTGATGCAGAGGTATGAATGGATAATTTTGCTGTGCAGCACTGGCTGCACCCTTTTAGCAGACATAGAAGTTAAAAACGTGGCTTTGAGAGGCGTCACAAATCGGAGCTTAATTACAATGCGTTGAAAAAGCTCAAGTGATTGTGATTTCTGAGCCTTCAAACCAAAGGGGGGGACTCACTGAAGCAATTCCAGCTGATTACAGATATTCTGAACTTGCCTTGTCTAAGTGAGTTTAATTTTTTCACCTGTCATTTATCTGCTTTTGAGAAGCCTAATTGCAACATTTGTTCAGAGCTCTAAGCCTCTGGAATGGCAAAAGGATTTTGTTTTTGTTGGTTTTTTTTTCTCTCTATGCAAACATTAAAAAACAAAAGGAGAAAGGAAAGACTATTTTTGAGACAGACTGCCACACACACATGCCTGTGCACAGACACATGGCCTCTTTTAGTTTTTCGTTCTTTATTTTAATATCTTAAAAATACATATATCTCTGGGGAAAGCTTAATAAGGAACAGCCAGCTGAAGCAAGGATTTTAGGAGGAAAAAAAGAAGGCAGGGGACTTGTGCTATAGAGACAGCAGTTCAAACAGTGAAAAAAGAGAACACAGCTGTGCACATCACAAATCCACAGCTGGGCATGTGGAAGGAGAATATTCCCACATCTTCCCTTATAAATCTTCCCTCACCTTTCAGATCCCTTAGTTTTCTGTTGTGCAGAATAATTTTGTATAGTGGGAGAGAGAGTTATTTGCATTTTGCTCCTCCTGCTGTTTGTGATATATCTAGGTCAGTTATACCTACCAAAGCCCCCAAAAAAGTACTGAGGATTTCTTCAGTGTCCTTCCTAGCAGGGTGTTTTTCTTATCCTTCAAAGTCAAGGATTTTCCAGGCTAAAGAACGACAGGCCTTAGCTGTAGTTGCATAAAACAATACACAGAGAAACCCAGGAGGAAAAGCCAGCACAGACTCAGTGTCCAAAAGACTCCACGGGCAAGCTCTGAGGAGAAGGTGAGAGCAGATTTGTTTTGAAAGCACCTCTCAGGACCTGGGCTGAGCATCCAAACAAGCCAGGCTTGGGCTTGTAACTCCTCTGGGAGTGGGGGGAAAGGAGCAAAGCTCTGAATCTTCTGCAGCTACAGGAATTATGGATTTCCTCCCCATTTTCACGCAAAGTTAAAGACAGAGCAGCACAGATGCTGCTTCTCAAGGTTTGAGTCTGAGCAGCCCAATGTTTGGTAAAAGGACTGTTCAATACAAGTACAAATAGATAGAGCAAAATTTTTTTGGTTAAATTTTCCACAGAAATGTGCAAACTTGGTACCATAGCATCAATAAATGTTCAAGTGTTGAATATCCAGATTCCTGTTTAAACTGAAGCTGGGCTCAGAAGCTTTTGGTGTTTGTGTGCTCCTGGGTTTTGGTTCAGAATAACTGATCATAAAATGTGTGTAGTGCTGCAAAAGATCTGCAAAAGAACAGGTGCCACAATTCATATACTGGAAACTGTGCTCCAGAGTTCAGCCTTAGTCATGGAAACTAGAGAGCTTTGCTTTCTCTGGCTAAAACAAGATGTTTTCATGTGAAGTAAAACACACTGAAGTGCCTTTTGCTTGAATAATACACATTACCTAAAAACATTTAAAAGGAGCATTTCCAGCAGCCAGTTTTGGTCTGCAGTATTCCAGTCCTTCCGTGCTGTAGTACATCCTTATAAAATGTAGCAGAAGAGAGGGAGAACGCCAAGATTCTCCCTGGGTGAAGGAAACATGGTTAGATAGAAGAGAGAGAATGGCATTGTGGCCACTTCCAGGTTGGAATTTCTGTCTCTTTTGCTACAGTCAAGTGGAAAATTACCCTTTAGTTCTAAAAACTATAGAAATGCCACAATTTGGGAGCACCTATCTCCAAATGGAAGGTGACAGCTTTGGAATGAGTCTATATATTATTGTTGTTCCAGGAAGAAAAGAAGTTGGGCCTTATGTCATTATAATAAAAGTTTATCAGTGTAGTAAAAGTATATCTAGCAGTGTAGTAAGAGTAGATCTTTCTCATACCAAATCTGAGCAAGTTAATGTCCATTTTTTATTGTACTGTGGAGCTGAATACAATCCCTGCTATAATACTAGTGAAGTTAAGCCAAGGATAAATTATGTTACTGATTAATTAGTTCAAGAAATCTGTGGATAATGTGGAAGACTAAAGAATGGGCATGTGGAATTCACCACATGATAAAAGCTCCCCTGCTTGTCTTCCTCCCCCTGTCCATGCCTCACATTGAGTAAGACAGTTTGTTTCCCCAGAGGTGGCTGAAAGTTCTGTTTTCCACCAAAAATAAAAAGAGAAAAGTTTTGCAGTCTATTTCAAAGGGGCTTGTTTTAAATATTAATGAGAAAAATAATAAGAATGAAAATGTTTTAATTTTCTGAGAGCTCCCCAGAAAAAAAGAGTGAAAGCTGATAACTATTCTCAAGTTTCTAGTTAATTCTTTTTAATGCTTAACTTGAAAACAATCTCTAAAAAGACAGATTAGGTCTAGACTTTGTAGTTATAAACACCCTGAAGACATTAGATGCCAATTTATAACAATGAATCATTTCTGTTTCTGAAAAAAGACTATTTTGAGAAAATATTTTTAGCTGTTCAAATCAGTGTTTTTCAGCAAGTACTTTAAGAAAAGATTTAAAAATGACCAGCAAGTAGAAATCAGAGTAATCTGAACTCACTTTTGTCCAGAATCTGTAAGCTCCCATTACTGCGTGGTGGGTTAACACAAAGGGAAACATAATTAGTACAGCACAAAATAGCAGAGTATTGACACCCTGTCATTGGATCAACCAGATCTGTTCTGGAGGCTCAGGGAATAAATTGCTGTGTTAAAATACAATGTTTTCTTACAAAACACATTAATTTTTTTCTCTCAGCATTTTATTTTTTTTTTGATAACTTCCCATAACCAGAACTTTGGTGCAGCCTCTTTTTTCCAGGCTGACTATACAACAACTCATACGAGGCCATTTTAGAGGGGATGCAGATCTCAGAGTTGGTGTCCTTGGGTGACAAGGGACAAGTGGCAGAACAGACTAGAAACATGCCTTACAGCAGCCTAATTATCTCATGTCTGGATGCCTATCTACAGTAATCTAGACAAGTCTGTAATTTGCTTTTCAGTACAGCAGGATGAGTCTAATTAAATATTGTCCACTCCATAGCGTGGCCAAAAAGCCAAACAGGGCCACAGTCTATCATAATTGCTGGCTGCAGCCAGGTTGCTGTCTTAGCCTAAACGTGCAGTGATTTTGGGGGCAGATATTATTTTGTGAAGCTTAGGAAATTACTTGTGTTCTCTCTCTCTGTGGTCTCAGAGGTCAGTCAGGGGATGAGGAGAGCTGGAGACATGTTTCCTCAGTCCAAAACATACAGGTCAAAATCCTGCTCTTTATTTACACCAGGATTTAGACTTGGGAATTTGCATTTTCTCATCTTTGTAAGCCACTCTTAAGTCCCTTTAGTTTTCTTGAGTTAAAGCTTGTGACAGTCCAGGAACCTCCCAGCAGCAGCAAAATGTTGCCTGGATTTTTCATTCCAGCGGTGTAAGTAGTTAATGTCACAGGATTTTCTGCTCTATCTTAAGCTCAGTGATAAGGCACTTCAATTTATTGTCCCCTTGTGTAAGGGATCAAGTGACTCACTGAGCTATGGGAGGGCATCAGTGATGCCTGTTGGTTTATGGATGTGCCCTGTTTCCAGGAGTCATGACTGCTCTGGCCATTCCTCGTGTGCCTCACTGGCCACAGCCACGTCATCATGGATATTGTACATCACTGAGGTCTGTCCAGATCCTTCTTTTTTTAACCACCAGCCTCCAGGCTGCCTCTCTTTTTCCTTTGCATGTTGTCTTCCCCTCTTGCTCTCTTTCCAGCATTTTCCTGGCCCCAGTATATCAATCTTGTTCCCATATGATTCACACTAATTACAGAGCTACTTGCTGCTTGGTGCAATCACCTCTTTTCCAGCTAGTTATTTAAAAAGACCATTAACTAGAAATACATCATCCTTCTGCTGTGGGCCCCAAGTCCACTCAGTAAGCATTTATACAGTCTTAAAAAATGAGGAGAGAAAAGGAAAACAGCAGAGGAATACAAAAAGGACCCTCTGGGAGTAGGGTTGTCAGAAAGTCATGGCTACTTCATAACTCTGGGCATTAGTAATTTTTCGTGCTGTGGGTGGTCCCAGTATGGGCTGAATTTTGAATATTTTTTTTCTCATTGTTCAGCAAAGGTGTGACATTGTGGAGTGGTGGAGGAGAGGTGAGACCTGCAGGTGCTTGCCCTCCACGCCATGAGAGGGATGAATCTTTCTTTCAAACCTGAGATCCTGCTTGTTCTGAGCTTATTTTGGTGCCTTGTGGGAAACCCTGGCTGTGCTGGGAGCAGGGTGATGCAGCTGGGCCTGGAGCAGGGGTAAAAGAGAAGTTTGTCCCTTTGTGTGGCTGCTGTGGGCTGATAAGGTAGAAATCTAAAAAGTAGGAAAAGGCAAATGATGTGAGCCTGATTAATTGCTGCAGTAATTCAGAGGAATGAACTGAGAGCAGTGTTGGATGATGGAGTGGTCACCTCCAGAGTGTGGGAGGAGATGATTCTGCTGGTTTTCTTAAAACCTACCAAGCTGAGTGGTTACAGTGAAATAGGGAGGTGTGGCTCCTTCTTGCTTGGTGCTGCCTGAGCAGGTGGTGGGGAAATATTGCCCCATTTCACACCACTCCAATGTGTGACAGAGCATCATGAGCAAACCCTTTTCCTGGGAAGTCCTGTGAAAACCAGGAAAGCTGCAGCTGTGCCAGGCCTCCTGTGCTGTGGCTCTGATGGCTGTGGAGCCCATGCTGGGCAGAATTGCTGACCCAGATGTCTGTGCCCCTTGTTTTTATGTGCCCAGATGGTCCCAAAGGGTTGCATTTCACACCTGAGCTTGAATTACACCCACAAGCACTGCCATGCATTAACTGAAGCTCATTAGAATGAAATGGGAAATACACATATTTCAAAAATATTTTATTTGGAATACTAATCTTAATTTAGAATTCATGTTAAGCTGTGGAATCCTTGGCAACTAAAATGAAAACACACTGAATCATAATGAAATACAGTGCTACTGTATTCCATTATACACCACACCAGCATGACAGCAGCCTTTTCTCTTACTGAAAATAGGATTGCTTACATTTTATTTTTATTTATTTTAGGGGAACAAGTGAGAAAGCATTTCATAATGAAATCCAGCTGTTAGCTCATATCCTGCTGCATGTTGTTTAGGAGCTATGAGAAGGGAGAGGGGAACTGATGACAGCACAAAACTCTAGCAAGTATTTTACTGCTTGGTATTTCCATTCTGGGCAGTCTGGAGAGCCAAGTAAGAGAGAGCAGTGATGCAAGTGCCTGGCTGGGGGCTGCAATATACAGCTCACAGGCCAGAGGAGTGATCCAATGTGCTCTATATCATCACAGCACTGGAGGTAAAGAACACTGTGGTGATATAGGGGAGTAATACATGGCTGGTGCTGCTTTATGGCAAACAGTTGCTGTGCAGCCATAATTCCTGCAGGAATTAACACAACACAGGCTTCACCCTCCACCCTCTTGTAGAAACAAGCAGCTGCAGAATGGGGATTCTTGAGGACAAGGATCAGTGTAAAGCCCTTCTTATCCCTTCCCTTGACAGATGTAAGATTGGGGTTGAAGTCTGAGGCTGGGTTGCTTTGGGAACTACAGTTCAGAGATACTGATGGAGCAGAGAAGAAATATATAGCACCCTGAGTGGGCTGAATCATTCCAGTTGGTTCATTCCCCTTTATGCTGATGCACTTTATTTTTAACAAACACCCTGAGATACAGAGATTTAAGGCCCAATAATAGCATGGTATGAATGAATCAGTCTAGTAACACCAGACACTGTCTTGGAAATGCACCATACTTCTCTCGATAATTACTAATTTTAAGAAAGTAGATTATACCAAATGCCCTACATTTTAAATTTCTGTTTTCCTGAGGAGCGTTTCTTTTGTGGGATACAGCAGAGAAAATAGCAGTCTTGAAGAATCAGGGGGAAATGTAAAGAGCAGAAGAATAGAAAAAACTTAAATATAGGGGTGTTTTATTTGTATTGTAGTTCAAACCAGCTCCAAGTTGCCTGTAGGTTATGGATTCCTTTCCTCAAAGATGTTACCAAGAATTACCCAGCTCAGGGGAAATGTTAAGGGCAGTCAGGACAGGATGCAATATAAATTCTCTATTCTCCTGCCCAAGATGTCAGTCATAAGTCAATTTTCCTCTGGACTTCAGATTTCAGTTAGTTCTGCTTGCTGTGTCCTTCATCCTGCTGGATAAGCATCTGAAGTACTCCCTTGCACTGTCTCTGTCCTCTGCTTCATTAAAGAAGTGAAAAAGCAGGAGATGCTACATAGAGGAAATAGGAATTACAAGGGTGGAAGGGACCTTGGGAGATCATCTAATCCATCTCTCTGCCTCAGAGGGGGTGAACATGTAATTAACTGCTCCTAAGGTCTGTCTGCCTGATCTGTTCTTCAAAACTTACTGCATGGGGATTTCCATCACCTCAGAGTTTAGCCCAGCATTTCATTAGTTTCACACCAGAGAATCTTCTCTGACTAAAATCTCCTTTGCTTTTATGTAAGCCCCTTGAGACTTATTTTCATGTTTTTCTCATACTTGGTGAGAACTTGTGTTATTCTTGTGGTTCTCCATTGGACTTTTTCTCACTGGCCTCTAAACTTTCACCAAATGCCCAGGTTAATCTGTCACTGCTTCCCACAGCACTGAGAAGAAGAGGAAAATTATTTCATAATTCATTTCCAGGTAATGGCTGAAGCTATAGCTTAAAGATATTCAGTTTAGCTTCTGCAGTTTGGTCACTTAGCTTTCCATTTCAGCTAATTCCACTAAATATTAATAGAGAAAATTTTCAATTTTCCCTTTTGGAGAAACATTGCCTATAGATTTTTCTTTAAATTTGCTTTTAACTTGAAGAAAATAGACTTATGTGAATTCACTTATAACAAAATAATTTCTTATAAGTAGAGTCCCTATCTGAATTTATTGCTCCCCTAAAGCCAAATATTAAGCATCTTCTTTACCCGGAATCCATGCAGCAAAGAAATGTGTTGATAACCATAATCAAGTATCTGAGGCTCTCTAAAAGAAGGAGCATTTGTTTTCCTATTTCCATGTAGAACATTAAAGCCTTCCTACTACAATTCCTGTAGCCATAACTGCAGTGTCATTCACATCTCTAATAACATCATACAGATTTCTGTTCATCTCATATCAGATATAACAGCGACTCATCTTGTTTTTCATCTCTGTCTTCAAAGAAGGCATCATTGTTCTGAAGATGCAATGATCAGCTTATCTGAAGTGTCCTGAAGAGATATTGGCTCTTTTAACAGCATTTTCATCAGCTCTTTAATTACTTGGAATTTTGTCATGCAGCCCCTGAAGCCGTGTACATATCATGGAGAAGATTCTGTTTCCCTCAAGCTGCTAGAACAAATAGGGGCTTGCACAGAAAACAGCTTCAGATGACCTGCTGCTGCATTCCCAGGTACAACCCCAGGGAGAGATGTCCTAAAATCCTCTGTGGATCTCTGGACCCAGGGAAACACCCAGCTGCAGATCTATTTCTCCTTGTTTAACTCCCCTGAAATGCCTCCCAGCTCTCTGCAGTTTGCTAGCAGAGAATCCCAGATCTTTTCCATTCTCAGAACATCTTGTTCTGCCTTAACCTGAATGTGCTTTAACGTTTTAACTTGCCTTCCTTACCTTTAACCTTAGCACTTCTTCTGGGCTCCATTTCCCCAACACACTGCTCATAAATTTCCTCATGAAAACTTGGGGACTGAGGGACTGAAGTTTCTGCATTTTCAAGCAAATAATGCTGGCCAGAGACTGTCCCTTGCTGGCATAGAAGCACCAATGTATCAGCCTTATCTAACTAGTGACAGCCTAATATTAATGTAGCTAGAGAGCCATTTTGTTGTTTATTGGAGACAAAACTCCATCTGAAGTCCAAGAATGGTTTTGCCTAAATAAATGGTGTATGGTAGCTTCAGATAAAAATAATCATCTGTCTAGTTAAAGTGAAAGATGTAAGCAGGGATTTTGTGGGGTTTTGAGCTCACTCTTGCTAGAAAAGTAAAGTTTAACTCATGTTAAACAACCAGGTTTGTTTAAAGTGATGAGTTTTCCTGCGTGGTGACAAAACCTGGATGTGCTTTATTACCCTTGTAATAAAGTGGTACTTCTGTGCAGCAGCCCAGTGAATGGCAGCAGAGAGGTCAGCAAAACCTTGTGGCCACAGAGTGGGATCCACAGCTGAGACCTGCAGAGATTGCTGTGGGTCTGTGTTATTATAGGAATAATTTGGCCAACAAGGGGACAAGAGTTAGCTGCAATGCAAAGTACCTGAATGTTTCCAGTTCTCATGCAGGATGGTTGCTTTTGGCTCTAGGAGCTGGGGATCCCAGAATTTTC